>CAIGQZ010008319.1:2187365-2215687 GCA_903798205.1 Danio tinwini
TGTGTGTGTGTGTGTGTGTGTGTGTGTGTGTGTGTGTGTGTGTGTGTGTGTGTTCAGATGAGCCACTCTTTAGGTCATGGCAAAAAAAATGAGAAGAAAATAAATAAAATAAAAACAGATGTACAGTAAGCTGTGAAAATATGATATACTATGTCTTTTATGCTAATGAAGGACTACTAGAACATTCCGGTCAAAGGAGGAGTCCTGGCGTGGCAGAGCTCATCACAGCTCCAATACACATCTCTGCCATTTGCTTATTTTGTACATTGGATTCCACTTTGATGAAAATATATTAAACAAACTCGATTAATGTAACCATTTAGCAGAAAACGGCATGTTTTACTATAGATTTTAGACCTGAGCGCTGCCTTCTTGGAATATAGCTGTGTCTGACGTCACGGGGTTGGTTCCGCTCTATCAGCTGAACGGACACAATGGAAGTAAAGGAGTGAACGCGGAGACTGGAAAGCGTAATTTTACCCAATGCAAGAAGTTGTGAGCATGGAGCTGCTGCAAATACAAGCATCAGATGTGTGTCTAATATAAAAGTATATATATATATATATATATATATATATATATATATATATATATATTCTATTTTTCTTTTTTTTTCTCCTTTAATTACGGATCATTTGATGTGATTCGATTCACTCTCTGTATTACGCTGCCTGACTGCCTGTCTGGGTTTCAACCATGATTGTAACGGACTAAACACGGAGACTGGACAGCCTAATTAAACCCAATGTATGAAGTTGTGGATGTGTGTCACAGAGCTGGCGCAAATACAACAAATACAAGCATTTAAGTGTCTTAAGTTGTGTATATTTCTTATGTTAATATCTTTAGTTTGATGCGCTTTGGTCCACACGCTGCTCCTGCGCTGCCTGACGAGGGGATTTACATTCAGACTATGATTAAAATCATGCATGACTTCATACTTTACTAAGTCACGTCTGTGTGGATTATGTCAAGACCCGCCCCCGTGACGTCAGTAATGATTCACTCTCCCAATAGTATGGGTTTCAACTAGGTCCTGTGCTCACGTCACGGGGGCGGGTACTTTCACTTTTCACTGCCACAACCCCTCACCTCTGCTTTTCACTGCCACAACCCCTCACCTCTGCTCGTGTTCAAACCAAACTAGAAACGGCGCGGTGTTTCTTATGGCAGGTTTTTATCCTTCATACATGTTGAGAGATCGAGTTGATCGACTTGAAGAGTGAATATGTCTTGACAATCCACACAGACGTGACTTTGTAAAGCATTAAGTCATGTATGATTTTAATCATTAGTTTTGACACATGTTGACTTGCATTAAAAAACAGGCTACTTCTTTTGTATCTTTAATATATTCATCTATGCTTATATATGCTACATTTCATGATGCACTCTTTTATAAAATCTTAATCTAAATCAAAATAAATGATGGATTCTTTTCATATTGAGCTTTTCAAGTCATCTAGTGAAATTGTGCATACAGTAATCACAGAATTTTTTTTTATTGCTTTTTTAACAAAATATTACAACTTTAATTCAAATATCAGTACCAGTGTTGGGCAGTAATGTGTTACTGTAATGGCATTACTTTTGACTTACTCATGTTCCTGTTTACAGCGGCAGCACATTGTTGGATTGGTGGATGCCAACCAACTACTGTAAAGGCTGTGAGGTGCGCGCGCAGTCAGCGAAGGCTATCGACGCGGCTCCAGGCGAAATCATGACGCGCACTTGGTGCCAGACTGGACAAAAGTCAAGTCAAAGCAGAGAGAGAGTTAGTGTGAGCGTGAGAGAGACTAAATGCAGACGAGGTAGGCCGAGTGTGCGCTCACAAGAGACAGAGAGACTATTAACGATACTGTTATTAATTACTATTACTAATACTACTATGTTTGTTGTTTCAAATGAATAAGAACACATTTGTTATCTGTATAACAAAATTGATTAGTTGAGTAGGCACAGTGATCCACTTCTGTAATTTTTTAGAACTGGCTATTTAAATGTATAGTGTTGTACTGCTCAGAAAAAAAGTTTTTTTTTTGTTTTATATATTTTTTATAGCTGTTATACAACAGCAGATTTTGCACTTTGAATATACACAGCTTATGTTCCATAAGTTGCTGACATACCACATTTAATTTGTGGTTAGTTTGAAAATTGCTCATAGATTTTATTTTTAAGCAGCTGTTATGTTTTTGTTTTGTTTATAACATTTATGGTTGTCTATCATGGTTGTTTTTTTGGTGCTGAGTTTCACCAAATTGATTCTGAATGATAATTCAGATTAATTTCATTTATTTATTTCATAAAGGTTTTGTATTTTGTTGTATATTGTCGCTAATTTTTGATACTCAAGCAGTTATGGAACATGTTTTAAGGGTTAAATACACACTTTTATGTGGCTGAAGTAACTTTAGTTTTTGCTTTATGGTTTTTGAATATATTATTATTATACTATATATATTATTCAGCTTTATAACCTTGTGATATTTTCATTTTTGTTCTGCTGGTCTGACTTAAATGAATGAGTGTTTACAAATGACTTTTAAGTTTGTCTTGTGTTTTAGTTGTGAGAATGCAACTGAATTTAAATTGTGAAGCTGATCAACAGTGCATTCTCCCTGCAGCACTGAAGTGATGTTATAAGGGCATCAATGGGAGCATCAAAATGTTCTTTGAAAAAGTAACTCAAAAATGACTTTTTAATGACACTAATTTACTTTTAATTTAGTTGCTTTTTGAATGAAGTAACTAGTAACTGTAACTAGTTACTATTCTAACTAGCACAATACTGAGCAGTACACACCGAAATGTAAATAATAGGCAACCTTCTGTTGAGTTTTTTCTTCAAAAGAACAAAACTTAATATATTACTATAACAGATATTACTTGGCGTGTAAAGTCATATCCTAACCTTCTCCCTGCGCAGGTAGCTCAAGCCAATTCCTTTCAAATAACATTCACTCGGCTATTAGTGGGCAGTCCTTGACATTTCACATTTTATTTTCTTTATTTTTTGTCAATTTTTATTACATATCTTAAATATATAGATTTGTAGATAACATATTCCTTTAGAAATATCATTAAGTTTTGTGGGAAATTGCACCATGTGACATTTTGTGACAGTTTGTGAATGAAAGTGAATTAATACAACTGCAGGCCATGTAATAAAGGAATGATAGATGTATTCATCCATACACACACACACACACACACACACACACACACACACACACACACACACTACAGCCAATTTAGTTCATCCAATTCACCTATGAAGGATGATGGATGTAGTACGCCTGAATTCCAAATATGCTACTCATTTTTATACTGTATAGGACTCAAACAATACATGATTGTTACTGCTACTCATCATTAAGAATAGTGTAGAACGAATTAAGGACACATTTATTGAAAGGTTTATTAATTGCAATATTTCAAAATTTTTAGCATCATCTCTAGCATCTATTTCTTTAATAATGTTTACTCGTACAACCCTTGCAAAAATGAAGTATTCAACGTTATATATATATATAAATAAAACTAAAACTAAAAATGAAACCACATAGTAGAATATTGAATATTGACATGTGACAGGACCTTGAGTCGGTCAGACCCAGTTCATCTCTACAATAACACTGTAGCCTAGAAAAACATTCAGGATTGTCCACTTTTATCTGCATTGCAGCACGTGAGAGGTTCTGATCGAAGTCATTGTGCTAATAAATGCCACATAAAACACTCTAATAGACTCATAATTATAACAATATACTCAAATTGACAAAAATAGAAACATCATACTGTAAAGATTGGCCTGCTTAAAGAGGTGAAGTTTGTGCACATTGATTGCATGACCTGCATTTACACTTTGATTCAATGCTCTGCAAAATACCTCATCCAAACAAAGTCTTCTGTTTCTCTGTTATTTGGGTCAGCATTAAACCCTGTATCAACTGTGGGACCTTATTCACTGTAAAGTTTAATGTAAGAAAAGCCAATAAAAATAATATTTGCAAGGCTGTCTGCCAAAACACTATCAGGAATGGCAAAGAACTCTGTATGCACTAAAGTTTGGGGGCAGTAGAATTAACAACTATTTTTTTAAGCAATAAAGCATTTCATTTATTAGATTAATAATGTTGCATTATGTATAGGATTACATTATGCTACGTTATTATAAGAATTCAATTTCAAATCAATGTTGTTTAAAACCTTTCATTAATATTAATTTTATTTGTGTTCTCTACAAAATTAGTAGTACTGTTTTCAACATTGATAATAAATATTATCAACAATATAATGCATACAATTTGCATGATTTTTGAAGAATTGCGTGAAAATGCAGTTTTTTTCCTTTGACATAGGAATAAATATAACTGTACAGTCATATAGAAAGGCATTACTGTAAATTGTATTATTCTCCCCCAACAGGTCCCACTTTATATTAAGTGGCCTTAACTACTTTGTACTTGCATCAAAAACACATCTGGTGCTTTTAAAGTGGGATAAAAGTAGGTTAAGGGACAGGTTTGGTGATATAGGTAGGTTTAAGGGTGGGTTAAGGTGTAAGTGATGGTCAATTGTGTAATTACAAAAGTATTAATTATCGGAATTAATTACAATTGTGATTAATCGCAGGTATTTAGTCAATCATAGGTACAATGAAACATGTATTTGCACAGTAAGTACATTGTAACAAGTTATTAAATTTTAGTGTAATTACATATTAGCAAAAACCCTTAAAGGCAAATCATTTCACTCGGCGGCCATCTATGAAATGCCTCTCGGGCAGTATGCTCGGGCATTCTGTATGAATGGGGAAACATCAAATTCTCCAAAACTGTTTTCCAAGCTTATAATTAGATTACATACATTACAACTGTCTCATAAGCTTAGTTCCTAAACATTCAAATCCAACAAAACCTGCATTTTTTTCAGGTTGCCCAAGCTAAAGCGCTTGTGCACTCGAAATAAACAAGATCACGACACCAACCTCATTTACAGCAGTGTTACACATTATCATACTCTGAGTACTCTCATACTTTGAGTAGTTGTTGCTATCATGTGATGTGTGTTTGAGAGGACGGACAGTACCTTACACTCATTTCATATAGATTACAAAACCCAAAACTTTTGTTTTCAAGTGTAGTTGCTTCATTTAAAAGCACAGATTTCAAGATTTATGTGGATATATTTCTTATGTCTGAGAAGCAAGTATTCGCTGAGATTCCATTGAGTTTGTTTACCACAAAAACTGTCATAAAAGCATATGTTTGATCCCAACTTCTCCCCTGGAGAAACATCAATCTAAATCGATCAATGATTGGCTCCTGTACTAGTAGGCAGGGCATCATTCGCCACATTGAGTGCTACACTTTTCCCTATTCAAAGTGATATGTCTTGTGTATTCTATAGTCTTTGATATTAGACAAGCTAATATGAAGTGGGTCCACATGACATAAATGTTTACAGTCAAACTCAAGAAAACACTTTTCCACTTCGGGAGGGGAACTTCAATGCTATGTGGAAACTTCCACTATGGGGATTTCATTCAGAAAGCCAATCATCTGAAAGAGTATGTAAACGGGCCAATGAAATGCCAATGAGTTGGCAGCTTCAGCTTGCGCACCTGATGCTCGTTGCAATCAATTTGCTATAAGAGCACAGCACAGCACGCGCAAAGCAAAGCAAAGCATCATTTTCACTTCAGATAAATAATAATAATAATACATTTTATTTAAAGCGCCTTTCAAGAAACTCAAGGTCACTGTACAACATTATATACACAATTCAATAATTAAAAAATAAACCAATAGTATAAAAATAGAGAAGATGATAAAAACAAAGACATGATACAGAGTGTAGTATGCAGTTATAAAGAGTAAGTTATTTTGAACAGATGAGTTTTAAGTCTGGATTTAAACAGAGGGAGAGAGTCAATGTTGGGGATGTCAGGAGGAAGAGAATTCCAGAGTTTGGGAGCAGAGCGACTGAAAGCTCTGCTCCCCATTGTGCTGAGACGGGCAGAGGGAACAGAGAGGTGAATGGAGGAGGAGGATCTAAGAAAGCGGGAATGAGTGGTGATATGGAGAAGATCAGACAAATAAGAAGGTGAGAGGTTATAGATGGCCTTGAATGTATGCAGGAGGATTTTATATTCTACTCTGGGTTTGATTGGAAGCCAGTGCAGATCTTGTAAAATGGGGGTGATATGGTGAAAAGAAGGAGTTTTGGTGATGATGCGGGCAGCTGAGTTCTGGACCAGTTGAAGCTTATGGAGGGATTTCTGTGGAAGACCGTAAAGGAGAGAATTGCAGTAATCAATGCGTGAAGTGACAAGGCTGTGTACGAGAATAGAGGTGGAGTGAGCGGTGAGAGAGGAGCGGAGACGGTTTATATTATGAAGATGAAAATATGCAGACTTGGTAATATTATTAATATGAGACTGGAAAGAGAGTGAGCTGTCAAGGATGACACCCACTTCAAGAGCCTTCTGAGAGAGTCGATGAGGGTTCCTCCAGCTGAGTTTCAGACAGAGAGTGAACGAGAGCGATCTCCCGGTCCAGAGTGTGTGACACGCAGCGGCAGACGGTTGAGCTGGGTTTCTCCCTTGCCTGGCGTCCTTTGGGTCCGGTCCTCTAAACGGTATGTATTGTTGCGAATTTCCTAAAAGAGCAACACGGTCGTGCAGCACGTCTTTTTCAAGACGTCGCAACGACTGTGCGTTTCTGGATGCGGGGGTTTCCTGTCCTCGGATGATGGGCACGAGCACTGCGTTTCATGTCTGGGGGTCCAGCATGTTAATGCGGTGCTCGCGGGCAGTGCATGCCATCACTCGGTGACATGTCTGTTGCCCAGTTAAGATCGCGGTTCGCTCTTGCAAAAGGGCCACCCACCCCAGTTGTCCCCCGCTCCGCGGTGGGCACTCGGACAGATCTGAGGGTTACAGTGAGAGTAAATCTGCCGCCCTCGGGCTTGTGGACCTCTCGCTCCTCCAAGCGCTCCATCCAAGCTTCGAGTCCACCGCTGCATCGGAGGCTGGGCTGTTATGATCTGATGAAAGATTTCCCCCCCTCCGCTCCCTCCCCTCGGGAGCGAGCGTGACGGCGGCTGATCTTGAAACAGGCATGATAACCGTGCTTTTCCGGGCTGTTTCGGTCGTGGGTCTGGAGATGGTTTATACCCCAGCCCCACGGCCGGACCGACTAGATGGGTGTACGTGGAGGATTAAAAGGCAAGACCTTCCAGCCTCCCATGCCTTTCTTCCCGGAAGTGCACAGTGGGCTCATGCAGTCTTGAGGGCACCTTTCTCTGCCTGATCTGCGTGCGCCTCCGCCTCACCACCCTTGATGGTGGAGCAGCCAGGGAGTACGAGTCGATTCCCCAGATTGAGAGTGCCATCACGGGCCTGCGTGGTGCCTCCTTCTGCTGGAATCAGCCTCAACTCTTGTCCAAGGCGTGTTAGTCCTCTGCCTCCCGAGCCAGAGCCCACACAGCCGCGGACCACGCTGCTTCCACCCTGCACGCCAGGGTCCATGCGCGCGCGCGTGCGCTGGCCCAGCTGCACGAGGTTGGTTCCGACCCAGGCTTGTTACAAGCCCCGCACCGCACCCGACTGAGCTAGCTCCACGGACCTCAAGTCTGCTGCGTGTGCCCCGGGAAGGACGATGGCCACGTTAGTGGTCCAGGAGCACCACCTCGGGCTAAACCTGGCAGAAATATGCGCAGAGTAGACAAAGTTAACTTTCTTGACTCCCCCATATACCAGTCTGGCCTGTTCGGCGACACCGTTGGTGGATTCACCCAGGAATTCAAGGCGGTGCAGTCGGATCCGATGGACCATCCATCGGCGGGGATGTAAGACCGCTCCCCCCAGCCAAACCATCCACATCCACTGCTTGTCGCTACAAGTGCTGCTCCGCCCCCGCCTGCGCCTTTGGCCAGCGGCACCGCCGAGCACCTCACAGGCAACCAGCGCTCCCCATCCCAGGGTGCCGTTAAGTCCGGTTAACGGACCACAAAGTGCTCCTGAGACGGGCCATCTGGAGAAGAGGGAACCTGCTCTCTTCCCGGTGGGGGGCTGGGCTCCTCAGAGAGAGCATTTTTCCCTTCCCTGGATGTGATAGCCCGAATACTGCCAGTCTGGGACGCGATGAAAAGCCTTTCAGCTCGCAGGATCGGTGCACTTCGCCAGTGGCTCACGAGGTCTGGGAGGACGGTCTCCTTTCTCTCACACATCCAGCCCTCCCCTCCGGAGTCTGGGTGTAAGGTGAGTGAATCTCTCGCCTCCAGCTCTTCTGCGGGACCTCAGCGCTTTCCGGATCAGCACTCCTACTCCGCGCTGCCCCACTGCTGGTACGTCAGCGATCGTAGCGATGCAGTTATTAGCGAGAGCTCTGCCTGCCTGTGTTTCTCACCAGGGTCAGCCCTGTGCCCGCCACTGTCTTGCGAGAGAAGATTGCTGTCCTCCTGGCGAAGGATGCAATCTAACCGATCCCTCCAGCCGAGATGGAGAGCGGGTTTACAGCCTGTACTTCATCGTACCAAAAAGAGCGGTGGGCTATGGCCAATTCTAGATCTGCGCGTTTTGAATTGCTGTCTGCACGAGCTGCCGTTCAAAATGCTTATGCAGAGGTGCTTCCTCCGGTGCGTTCGTCCTCGGAATTGCTCTGCAGTAATAAACCTACTTCAGAAAACCTACTGCAGAAAAAGTACATCATGTCTCCATACTCCACGCCACCATCAGTTTCTGCGGTCTGCGTTAAGATTGAGCTTGGCAGTACAAGTCCTCCCCTTCGGGTTCTCTCTGTCTCTGTGGTTCTTCACCAAGCTCGCGGAGGGTGCCCTAGTGCCCCTTCGGCTCGCGGGCATCCGCATATTCAATTATCTCGGTGACTGGCTGATTTTAGCCCTCTCTCGGGAGCAATTGATTATGCACAGAGACAAGGTGTTCCAGCACCTCCACCTATTGGGGTTCCAGGTCAACTGAGAAAAGAGCAAACTTGCCCCAGTGCAGAGGATCAATTTCTCGGGTTGGAGCTGGACTCGGTCACCATGACAGCGCGCCTCTCCGGAGAGCACGCTCAGCTAATGCTGAACTGTCTGAGAGAGTTCGACAGGAAAAAAGTGGTCCCACTGAAATCCTTTCAAAGGCTCCTGGGGCATATGGCATCCGCAGCCATGCCGATCGGGTTACTCCATATGAGACCACTTCAGCACTGGCTTCACGATCGAGTCCCCAGACGCGCATGGCACGCGGGCACACACCGGGTCTTTCTGCGCTGTGTCGCTGCGCCCTCACCCCCTGGAACGACCCCTCGTTCCTACAGGCCGGAGTGCCTCTAGGACAGGCGTCCAGTCATGTTGTTGTCTCAACAGATGCTTCTAGCATGGGCTGGGGGGCCGTGTGTTGCGGGCATGCAGCCGCGGGCCTGTGGAAGGCTACCCAGCTGCATCGGCATATCAATCGCCTAGAGCTGCTGGCAGTGTTCCCCGCTCTCTGCCGTTTTTTACCGGCGCTGGAGCGACAACACGTGCTGGTCAGGATGGACAGCATGGCGGCGGTGGTGTATATCCACCGTATGGGGGGTATCCGCTCTCGCGGCATGTCTCAGCTCGCTCGCCGTCTTCTCCTCTGAAGTCATACGCGGCAGAAATCGCTGCGCGCCATTCATTTTTCAGGCAAGCGCAACCGTGCAGCTGACGCGCTCTTACAACAGCCCTTGCGTCCAGGAGAATGGAGACTCCACCCCGAGTTGATTCAGCTGATATGGGCGCAATTTGGGGAAGCCCAGGTCGACCTGTTGCTTCCCCCATGAACGCTCATTGCCCCCCCCCACACCCCCACCCCACACGCTTACTCTCACCTTGTCTTAAGACCCCGGCCTGGATATGTGCCCAAGGTTCCTACCACACCATTTAAAGACCAGGTAGTGAGCCTGCAAGCGCTGCCCCCGGAGGAAAGAACCCAGCCCTTTCATTACTTTGTCCAGTTCGCGCTTTGCGAATCTATCTGGACCGCACTCAGAGCGTCAGATCCTCTGAGCAGCTCTTCGTCTGTTACGGTGGTCGGCAGAAGGGAAGTGCCATATCTAAACGTGCACGCGGCGCCTCTCTAACAGACTTCTGCAGAGCTGCGGGCTGGACGACACCTAACACATTTGCAAGATCTGCAAGTGGAGCCGGTTTCCTCAAGGGTATTAGGTAACCCTTGGTGATTGAGAAAACAACTCTGTAAAGGTGTTCAAATACGATTGCTGCGCCATTCTCCCTAACACTGAGATATGCGCACTTATTCACTCTGTCAGTAAAGTTCCCCGCTGGCGAACCCTGCAGAGATTCCTCCGTGGCCCCCAGCATCTGGCTCAACGGAAGAGTAAGACACTGGCCCATTATGTTGCAGGTCTGCCCGCTGGTCAGCCTGCATTCTGGGTATAGGTGCCTGCTATGTGCGATCCCCACTAGGTGATCCCATACGCTTATACTGCCACGGTGCAATCCCACCTCACAGGCAGACCCGTGTCTTCCCTAACCGCTAACCATTCTATTTCATATGCTTACTCCCCCTTCTCAGGGTTAGTTCATATGCTATTTGCCCCAGTCTCCCCACTTGGGTAGCAGGTGGCCTCTGCAGCGTCCTCCCTATCGGGACTGCACGCATTCCCAACGTACTGTCGTATTAAATTCAAAGAAATTATTCTAGACGCATTTGCGGCTCCCGAAAAATATATCTAAATCCGTAAATCTTCTGTTGAAGTGGGATAAGTAAGGGCCAGGAAACACGTTGGAAGACCGCGCCTCTGGTGACACAGGTGCCCTCACGCTCTCCTGCCTGGCAAACCTCTCATCGGGGGCGAAGATAAGGTTCAATCATTATGGCGTTTTCCATACATTTCCCCATAGTGGAAGTTTCCACATAGCATTGAAGTTCCCCTCCCGAAGGGGAACGCTCCGGTTACTAAGGTAACCCTCGTTCCCCGAGGGGGGGAAGGGAAATGCTATGTTCCTTCGCCATAATGATTGCCCCTTAGCTATTGAGGTGAAAGTCTCTTCCGCTAAAAAATGATGCTTTGCTTTGCGCGTGCTGTGCTCATAGCAAATTGATTGCAACGAGCATCAGGTGCGCAAGCTGAAGCTGCCAACTCATTGGCATTTCATTGGCCCGTTTACATACTCTTTCAGATGATTGGCTTTCTGAATGAAATCCCCATAGTGGAAGTTTCCACATAGCATTTCTGTTCCCCCCCTCGGGGAACAAGGGTTACCTTAGTAACCAGAGCGTTCTATCCTATTTACTTTTATATCACCTTTTTCTATTTAAAGAAATCCAATTACAATTACCAAACCAGTTTTGTACTGACGTCAAATACAGAAGTTTAAAAATCTTTGTCAATGGCCAATTTACCAGTATTTTATTTTTTACTGTTTTCCATTATTGCCTAGGTCAAAAATGTCTGTAACCAACTGAGCAGTGTCACCGAAAGCAACCTCATTTTGCACTTGTGATTTATAAGCATTTTTCTAACCCAAAAGAGCAATGTGCAGCTGACAAATATTTTATAGCAGTGGAAAATGATAAACTATTCTCTACAAGATTGTAGATACACTACCATGGCTGTAGAATTAATGCCTTAAACTGTAAACATTTTCCAGAAATACTGTAAACTGCCAAAATACAGTGTTTTAATCATCAAAAACATCATCGACAACCCATTTTCAGCTTGCTTTACCAGCACTAACCAGACAGAATCAACATGTACAAACATTCCTAAATGATTGTGTTAAAATCCCAATTCACTCACCCTCTGGGTCGAGCTGAGAGGTACTTTGACTCTTCTTTCCGAGTCCCACCATAGCAGCCATCTTGGCTCCAAAGCTGGAGCGCCTCTTCTTGTCATCATCATCGTCGTCATTCCTGCCCAGCGAACACATGTCTCCACCCACACTGGAGCTCTTGGTGATGTTGGAGCCAGGGGTCGCCGTCTGAGCCCTGTGTTTCATTTTAGATGTAAACTCACTGTCAGCCATGTCACAGGAAGAAAAAAAAAGAAGTGGAGGACAGGGACAGGAAGAGAGAGGAAAGGACAGACTTTAGGAGCTACGGGATTTAGGAGCAAAGGTGAAGGACAGTCACACAGGCACAACATCACCGGGATGGGACATCTACTGGAGAGAACTTCTAGCATCTTTAGCTGTGTCACTCATTCTCTAATATGTAAGTAATAAAGTATATTGAGACAATTGTTATCACAGGTTATTCAATGGCTGTCTGGAATACAACATTCTAATGGGTCATTCCCAACATTCTAATGTATGTTATTCCGTAATAACAACCTCTGAAACGAATACCACAGGAGGTTCTTCTGGGTACTTTGATTCATCTTGATAGTCAGTGAAAGTGTTTTTCACATCCATATTAATGTTTGTCAGTCTTGCTTCTGTTTTTTTTAATGTTTGGCGCCATTTGAATAATGACTGAATAATGTGTAGGTTAGTGTATGCTCCATTTAGTTACTTTTGTTTCTGTCAACTTTGCCTTTAATTAAAGGTTTAATAAACTATTATGGCCCAGAACAATGTTTTTTTGTCTATTGTTTGTTTGTTTTGTGGGAAGTACTCTAGCCATGTAAAAAGTGGGATAAAATATATCTAGGTATTTTTTTTTCTCAAAATTATGCCCTTCCGATTTTAACAACATCTATATTTTATCTATATTTCTATATTTTTATAGAAAGTCTAGTTTCTTATTTATTTGTTCATAAAATAACAAAAAAATACTGTACTCAAAAATACAACAATAAGGCGTAAAGCTGGGTGATTAATCAAAGGCAATTTTAATGCACATTTTGTCAGTAAAGCTGGTTCTAGTAAACATTCAGTACTTGCTTAGAGATGGAGCAGCATTTACAACACTAAATTGTAGTATACTGAAAAGCTACAGTAAGTTAATTTGCATTCAAAATCAACTGAATAAATCGAAATCAATTTAATCAGACAATATTGAGATAATCATTCATTGAATGTCCCTTCTCTGAAATTGCTCTGTGAAAGTTCTAATGAGCAGGTATTGCAGTTAAAATCATAATTTCAGACTGGAATGAAATGCCAAACAGCACCAGATGACTTTATTGTCAACATTGATAGAAAAAAGATCTGAGGGGTATTGCACAGAAGATAAGGGATTAAGCGGGGATTTTAACAATATCCTCGCTGAATTTGGAATTGACTCAGTTGCAAAAAAGCAGGCTAAATTAAACTAAATTAAGTTACTTTGGAGATCTATTCTAAGTGAATGATTTAATTTGTTAATATGTGTAATTAATATGTTTTTGTTAATTCTCTGAATGAAAGTAATGGGAGTTCGCTGATTGGTGGGCGAGTGGGCCGTTGTTTAACTAGTTGCTTGATTGGCTCACATCGGATTTTATCTACACTTGCATCAATGATTCTGTGATCGATCCCGTGGTCTGTTAACAAATGCCATGAATGTGCTCTTAAGCTGCGGTCACACTGGACTTTTCTCCCCATAGACTTCTATTCATACGCACGTGAATGCGTCAGACCGGAAAAGCAGGGTCATGCGTCAAGTTTCACATTTCACTGCAGTGCAAAGTTCAGGCTTGGTGAACTCTGACCTGCGAAATCGCATCACTTGACTGCGTGAGACCAGTCCAGGATCAAAACATGACCTTTCTGAACAGAAATTTAAAACATGGAGCAATCGCTCGCTTTTTTTTAATGTTTAATCATCTTGTTTAATCCCACCCCTTTTCGCAGCGCCATACGACAGAATTTCGCAAGCTCAAACTCTAGTGTGACTGAGCTTCAACCTGGCTATCAACATCAGGCTTGACATAGCAGCCCGTTCTCATCCTGGATCAACAAATGTACAACGGCCTAAGCCAGGAGGACCCGATAAAACTAGGTCAAGCTGCGCTTTTTCTCTTATCCTGGCTTTCTTGATTCCACTTTTGTGCAGTACCCCTCTGAGTTGGTTGATTCAGTATTAGCTTATTTAGTATTTTCTGTCAGACAAACTTTGTCTACACCAGGGGTGCTCAACTCTGTTCCTGAAGGTCTACCTTCCTGCAGATTTCAGTTGCAGCCCATATCAAACACACCTGCCTGTAATTATCAAGTGATGTTCAGGTCCTAATTAATTGGTTCAGGTGTGTTTGATCAGGGTTGAAGCTGAACTCTGTAGGAAGGTAGATCTCCAGGGGCTGGGGTAAACACCCCTGATCTAAACTGTTGATGTTAATCAAATATTTAGATATTTATACTGCACAGATTTTTTTTAATAGACTAACTAAAGGTGTTTATGCTTGAAAGATGATCAATAAAATAATGATCAACATATTCATATAATTTGCTTACAAAAATGTTTTGCTGCAATTGATATTACAAAATAATTCAGCACACACAGTTCACAAGTTTTTTTTTCTTTTTTGTACAATTTTAGCTTAGTTTGAAATTAAATTACTCAGACTATTATCCCCCTAAAAGTTGTATCACCATAGTGCCTAAATACAGGTAAACGCAGTAAATGTGATTTATTTATTAATTTTTATTTAATTATTTCTGATTGCATACTTTAGCAAGAGATGTAAAGACTACTGTATGTGCTAAGTTCATCAGCTTCAATGTACCACTGTAGAGAATAAGAACTGTTCTAGTAAATCAAGTTAATTAAACATTATGCATTAACATAAATATATTTAATTAAAAATGTTGAATCCTGCATAGCTTGCAGAAAGGTCACCTATGTAAAAAGATTGCAATATGAGGTATTCATTCACAGAGGCACAGTTTGCAGTAGCTTATGTAATGGCCTATTTAGGTGACATGATACAAGCTCTTGAGTCAAACACGGAGAAAATAATGAGCCGGTGACTCATCAAACACAATCTTGCTCTGCTGCTGAGAAAATGTAAGCAGATGTCTTTAGGCTACTAGCATGGGATTGATTCAGTGTGCCAGTGACCTGTCTGACTAATAGAAACGAGAGGCTACTTTCTGTTAATGCCAGGTTTTTAGGTTAAATTCTTTCATGCTGTGTAAGGAGGTTTGGATCCTTTAGACGAAAACACTATCGAAGATTTACATGAAGACGGCTCTATTGACACTGAGTCCAAACATTTCTACAGCTGTGACGATGAGTATGAAGCGGTTTCTAAGGCAACTGTCTCTTCAACCCTCGTTTTTGCTCTGAATTTTAAAGTTTTCATCGGGCAGTATCATTTGACATTAATTGCTGTAACACTAAACAGACTGACTCAATTGTACAGTATGTGCTTTTTATTTTTAAATTTGTCTCTGCCACTTAAATCCGCTTCATATGCGGATATCAACAGGTTTATGAGATCCTATTATGGAATCTGTCACAGAGCTGTCAGAATCTTCTTAGAATATCTCAAATGAGTTATATTATATTCCCGAAATGCTGTACGTGGGAAGTTTTTGTGCCAAAAGAGATATTTTAATACCAGTACCACTTAATATACAGCCTTTCTGTGTGCTTGTTGAAGTTGGCTGTTGTTTTACAACTGTTGCAAACTGTGTTACAATTATAAAATCATACTCTAACAATTAAAGAGACAAAAAAAAGTTATTTCATCATTTATTCACCCTTGACTTGTTCCAATACAGTTCATTTTTTGTTCTGTTGAACACAACAGATAATACACTAAATAATGTTGGAAACCTGCAACCATTGACTTGTGTTTCAAATGAACAATAATTTACATATTATATACTTTGGTTTTTAATTATATCATTTTATGAACAGCCCAGCCATGCGGGACATTTAACCTTTGTCTTTCTGACTACTGCATGGGCCACAGTAATGCAAATGCTACAGGCAGACTTTTAAGGACTCTGCCTTTGTCTTCGGGTGATACTTTCAGGCCAAAGAAACCCCCTTTGTTGATTAACTTGTGTAGTCAGTAGCTGGGCAGGTTTCTAGCACCTATATGCCAGTTATCATGCTAACACCAAGACTTAATTAGCATGCTTTGTTTAGCCATCTACCTTCCTCCTAAGGCCCCGTTTACACTAGTATGTTTTAGTTTTAAAACGGCGTTTTGGAATGAAAACGATCCGCGTCCACACTAGCGTTTCACCAAGTGTTTCTGAACAGCTCTCTGTCTACATTAAAATGATGAAAACGCACATCAAGTGACCACACACACACTCTCTTGCATGCACTGCAGTGCAGCGTGCTTTGAGCACATACCCATATGAGAGCTGTGCATGTCGGACTGTTCATTAGGGATCTCCCGCTGGATCTAATCTCACTATATTTGATAAACGTGATATTTAATTCATCTTGCTGTCTTTATCTAACTACATATTCCCCGACTTTGGTATTTTAAATCTACTTGTTCTCAGGAAACGTGCTTTGGCTGAGCGCAAAGATAAGTTAGGTTAATATGCTTAATATCTTAATTAATGTAACCGCGGACACCGATTCTGCACATCTGCACTTCTTGTTTGCCTTTATTTTCTCTATTGTATAAACTTATTGTGCATTTTACTTTTATAATGGTCATTATTAATTATTAAAACTGATAATTAATGAAAGAGACAGGGTTTCGTATTTTCAATGAAAATGAAAGGAGGCAGTAGTTATAGGCTCCGTTTTGTTATAAATATGCATGAAGATGACGGTCATATTATGCAGCTACACGACGCCTCAACATCTCTGCTGTCTGTTAAGTTGTTAATATGAAAATGAAAATAGGCAGTTCCTTACATCATTTTTTCATTTTATTGATAAGATAGTAAAACAGCATAGCCAGGGTGATGTGAATGACTTAAGGCCCCGTTTACACTAGTAGGTTTTAGTTTTAAAACAGCGTTTTAGAATGAAAACGATCCGCGTCCACACTAGCGTTTCACCCAGCGTTTCGGAACAGCTCTCTGTCTACACTAAAACGGTGAAGACGCACATCACGTGACCACAGACACACTCTCTGGCATGCGCTGCAGCGTGCGTTGAGCACATACTCATATGAGAGCTGTGCACGTCGGACTGTTTATCACGGATCTCCCGCTGGATCTAATCTCACTATATTTGTTAAATGTGATATTTAATTCATCTTGTTGTCTATATCTAACGACATATTCCCTGTCTTTGGTCTTTTGAATCTATTACTTGTTCTCAGGTAACGTGTTTTGGCTGAGCGCAGATAAGTTGGGTTAATATCCTAATTAATGTAACAGCGGACACCACATCTGACTGATTGCCTGCCTTTACTTTCTCTATTGTATAAACTTATTGTGCGTTATACTTTTATAATGGCCTTTATTATTTATTAAAACTGATATTCAATGAACGAGAGGGTATGTTTCGTATTTTCAATGAAAATGAAAGGAGGCAGTAATGTTAAGGGCTCCGTTTTGTTATAAATATGCATGAAGATGACGCTTTTATTATGCAGCTACACAACGCCTCAACATTTTTTGATGTCTGTTAAGTTGCTAATATCAAAATAAAAATAGACAGTTCCTTATGTCATGTTTTCATTTTATTGTTAAGAAAGTGAAACAGCATAGCCAGAGTGATTTGAATGACTTTTTAAAGTGCCATGTACACACTCGGGAGTTTGTTTTCCATATCAAACTTGCGAAGTCTGAACTTACAAGGAGAGGACGCAGGACTGTCACTGAACTGTGTGTAGGCTACTTAATATTGAGGAAAAGCCCCAATTAGATAGGCGAATGTCTGCAGCCCCGCCTCCGTTTTCAGATGTCTCCGTTTTTCCACATCTACACTGAGACGGAGCAGCAGCGTTTTAGAATGAAAATGGCCTGTCCAGCGTTTCCAAAACGCTCAGTTAAAACTAAAACGTATTAGTGTAAACGGGGCCTAAGAAGACATTATAGACAGGACATCTTTGTATCAAATCAGACTTGTGATAAAACTCGCAGACTGCAGACCTCCAGTAGGCTCCTGCAGCCACATGGACTTCTCGAAGACGCTGTATGACTTCAGATTAACCAACACGTCTCAATAAAGGAATTCTGCTTGTTTCAAGTCTCCTGGACTGGGTTCTCTCTATCCATCATTTATTTTGTTACAACACTTGGTATATGTTTTTCCTTTTATGGATGAAAATGGTTACAGGTCTTGAACATTCTTTAAAATATCTTTTTTTGTGTCCAACAGAATAAAAAAAAAATCTAAATGGTTTGGAACAAGTCACGGGTGAGTAAATTATGACAGAATTTTCATTTTTTCATCTCGTTAAGATCATACTACAATATTAGAAAATAAATATTGGCTTTGTCTAATATAGAGCTCCATGAGCTTCACAAAGTCAGAAAGAATACAAGGCTTCACAACACATTTGACTGTTTATTAATTCTTATTGTGTTTTAGAATGTAAACATCACTAATTTTGTCATCTTTCTAGACTGGAGAGAACGATTTGAGTTTCATGCAATTTGACTTCATATAACGTTTACTTTTATATAAATACACTTCTAATGTCTAATGGCATGACCAGTAATTGTTTTAAGGCTGGGTGGCAGTTTAAGGCAGTTATATTTTCATGGCCCACTTTTCAAAAGTTTGGAGTCTTTTTATTATTCATTCATTCATTTTCTTTTCGGCTTAGTCCCTTAATTAATCAGGGGTCGCCACAGCGGAATGAACCGCCAACTTATCCAGCATATGTTTTACGCAGCGGATGCAGCCCTTCCAGCTGCAACCCATCACTGGGAAATACCTATTCAATCTCATTCACACACATGCACTAGGGACAATTTAGCTTACCCAATTCACAGCGCATGTCTTTGGACTTATGGAGGAAACCAGAGCACCCAGAGGAAACCCACATGAAAACGGGCAGAACATGCCAACTCCACACAGAAAGCCAACTGACCCAGCCGAGGCTCGACCCACGACCTTCTTGTTGTGAGGCGACATACTATGATATGACCTGATGAGGGTTTGTAGAGATACAAGTGTGTGATTTGAGAATAATTTTGTCAGACAAAACAACCGGAAATGGTGGGTGGCAGAAGGACTCGGTCATCTCTCTTTACATGACAACAGAGGAGTAAGGCTAATAGGTTCTTTAATGAACCACCTCCAGCTCTTTACATGTTTCTGTGGAAACTCTAGAAAGACGAAGAACGTTTTCACTTCTGCTAATGTTTGGGTTAGAAGCTAATGATTGTGTCTGCATTAAAGCACAATAAACTGACAGGAAATGAACTTTCCTGACTACAACAAACAGCCTGTGACTCTATGAGTGAGATTGTCTCTCATTAATCAATTATGAATGACCATTGTACTGTATTGTCGAGCAGAAAGAGGATTAAAGCATTTTCAAGAGTGTTGTCGCTGCTTTGACTGACTAATGAAAATGGAGTCTACGATGCTCAACATCTGCATGAGGGCACAGAGCTCTGGTTATGTAAGAATTCACGCTACTGCGGTTTGCTAATTGGTGAAAAATTCAGCGAATAACATTAAAATTCTACTTTATCTGCTGTAGCATTTTAATGATCACAAACACTTCATCTATATTCAATTAGTGACCCACAAATGGTACAGAAATCGTCTTGAAGTGTAAATCGTTGAAAATGCTTAAGAACATAAGGGTTTTTTTCTTGTTTTTTGCTCTAATTGGGAAGGAGATGGCAGCTGTTCATGCGGCACTCTCCAGGGTTACAGATGACAGTAGTATTATGTAAGACACAAATTCTTTCGGGACAATATGACAAATTTTAGGGCAGTGGGGGGAAGGGTTATCAAGAACTAACAACACTAAACGGAATGACAAGTTATGTACACTAGAAAATGTTAAAGAATGTTGTCAACTATTTTAAAAGATATATATATACATACACAGTGCATCCGAAAAGTATTCATAGCGCTTCACTTTTTCCACATTTTTTTGTTACAGCCTTATTCCAAAATGGATTAAATTCATTAATTTCCTCAAAATTCTACACACAATATCCCATAATGACAATGTGGGGTATTGACATAAAGACAGCGTGATGAAGCCAATTATGATATTGGGATGGTTAGAGGGGCATGATGCACAGAGGCCAGTGGGCAAATTTGGCCAGGATGCCGGGGTCACTCTTTTTCGAAAGACATCCTGGGCCTTTTTAACAACCAGCAATATATTGTCATGTCAATCAAGATAATGAGCATTTTACATTGTAATTATCATAACATGCCTAATTTTCATATTATAACTGTAGCTAATTTAGCTTATGATCAAAATGAACCAACACATTGCGTCTTTCTCATTATATCAGTTCATTTTATTGTGAAGTTAAATCTGTAAACCAAAAAAATATTTTTTATAGTTATATGAAATGCAACTACAGCTACATTTTTTAAGTGATAGATCACCCAAAAAGGAACATTTACGCACGATTTATTCACCCACAAAGGTTCAAAACCTTTTAAAGTTTCTTTATTCTGTTAAACACGAACTATGGTACTGTAATACTGAAGAAAGCTGAAAACATGTAACAATTGACACTCAAACTAAGAAAAACAACTACTATGGAAGTCGATGGTTACAGGTTTCCAGCTCGCTTCAAAATATCTTCTTTATGTTTAACAAAAGAAAGAAAGTCAGATTTCCGATAAGTAATGAGTGAGTAACAGTGTCAATTCTGAGTACTGTGCCTTTAACATAGAAGACCACAAACTTACAACTATATAAAATGTTTCCTTTTTAAGCATTTTCTAAAATCTATTTAGTTCTATTTAGTGACACATCGACAAGAACATTAGCTGAGTACACTAGCTGGAGGACACTAAGTTGGTGGACATCAACTTATTGACACTAGTTGGATGATGATTAGCCAATTGTATAGGACAATCTTTCTCTAACCTCTCAGGCTCCTCCTCTTCCTCCTCCTCCTCTGGGTGCTCAATAGACCCGCCTCCCTCCCCTTCAAGCCCCGCCCTCTGTACACTGGCTGTACATGCTTCAACCAGCTCTTCCACAACAACAGTGCCCTCTTCTCCCTGACTCTGAAGTGCCTCTCCACGACTGATACACACACACACGCACGCACGCACGCACGCACGCACACACACACACACACACATACACACACACACACACACACACACACGAGCACACAGACACATAAACAATGCCGTGACACCAAGAAAGGAAGCATGCAAGAAAAAAGACAAAAAAAAGACAGAAACAGCCATGAGCCTGACAGACATGCAGATGATGTAAATAAAACAATCTGATGACAAAATAATAGTATGAAACTGTAAGTCAAACAATGGCAATAAATATTACACAGTGACGCCGTCTCAGCTTGACAAAAACAGTCAAAACATGTTCATTTCATACTTCATCACCACATTTGTAAATTATTATATTCATATATTTGATTTAGCAGAGATTTATTAAAAGTGTAAAGTCTTTTTAATTGAAAAAAATATTTATTTTTTATAATTCTGAAGTTCATTGTCATCAGACAAATTAATTATGTATTCAAAAATATTCAAATAGAAAACAGTTATTTTAAAGGGGTGGTCCACTATGATATCATAGTTTAAACTTTAGTTGATGTGTAATGTAGCTGTGTGAACATAAACAACATCTCTGAATGTAAGATGCTCAAAATGTTCAATGCAAAGATAGACATTGGCTTTTACAGAGTTAGCTTAGCAAAGCCTACAGCAAACAAATAGTTTGGGGACCACAAAAAAAATACATCCGGGTTAGTGAGATCACAAATGCTTTAGGTTACGCACATTCACCGCTCGCATTCACCACATGCAGCGAAGAGGCGTAGTCTGTAATGCTGTAATATAGCAGAGAAAGCTAAAATGCCATCCAAAAAGCTTCTTTTTCCCACAGAGCTTGTTCTGTTTCTGTATTTGTGCTTTCAAAGGACATGATACAAAGAGAAAAGTGCTTACAATTTCATTTTAATTGTGTTCCAGAGAATTATAAAAAAGATATAGCTAGCATTTGACAAAGGACAGCTTTCAGAATCTCTCCCAGTTAAGTGCTGGATTCAGCTAAAAACTACTAGGAAACTAGGATATATGTCATTTTTATGTTAGCTGAGTAGCTGTATATTAATCAGAGTAAGATATATGAACAAATACCGTAATTTTCTGTAAATGAAGCATGAGCACACATTGCTTTGCATCTTATAAACACATCCAAGCCTAAAAAATACACTCTAAACCACCCTTTTATTAATTTTAACATTTTTTTTCAGTTTTTATTGTATTTGATCAAATAAATCAAGCCTGGATAAACATAAAAGTCTTCTTTCAAAAACATTTTAAATTGTACAAATTTGTATGGAATAAAAGATACCTTTTTGATGCTGGGATGAAATATGAACTGGACATTTTTTCACGAGATTCACTTGTTCAAAACCATGTGATGGCATCTCAGTCATTGGCCACTCCCAGTAAGTTTAGAGGTTTGGTTCATTTAAAAAGGCAAGCAGAGCCAAACCTGAACTCAGCAGAAGTGCAGTGTGTTTGACCAGACTGAAGACACATCCACATGAGTGAGAACTTTATTGTGTGTTTACCTGATCTTGCGGCTCGCTCGCACTCTTTCTGACTGGACAGAAATGTAGCTCGTGCTGCTAAGACGAGACGCACTCGACATAGCGGACACGTCGCTTACATCACTGTCCGATGACCTCATGGAAAGGCTGTCCATCCCACGCTGTGGAAAAAAAAAAAAAGATTATTGTTATATTCAAAAATAATTTACACAAGTTACAGGAAAGTTGCAGGTTTGCTTCCCAGATAAGTTACAGGGGTCAAATTCTGAGCTTGTGTCACCATTTAGCTGTCGTATCACTTAACTGTGTATCTATTAGCCAATTGTACAAACTGAAACTATGAATTTAAAATATGCCTCAAGGAAACCCAATTTTCAGAAGAGTTTTAAAATGTCAGTATAGTCAGCAGTTTTCAACACCATCAGCAATCTAAGGCAAGGCAAGGCAAGGCAAGTTTATTTATATAGCACATTTCATACACAGTGGCAATTCAAAGTGCTTTACATAAACAAGAATAAAAAGACAAGTGTAAGAAAATAAAAAAGCAAATAATAAGAATGATTAAAAACAGATAAAAATGTGTTAAAATGGGTTATAAAAGAATAAATCTAGTTTGGAAGCCTCATGGAAGCATCATATTTTTGTTGAAATAATTTATCTGTCCTTACTGTAGAAAATGTATAGTAATTAAAAAAGATGTTTAGGCAGGCAGCTCAGTAGACTCAATAAATGACAGCATTTTTTTATTACATTTACACAATGATGTAGTCAAAAACAGAAACGTTTTTAAGAGTTCAACAAAATTTAAAGTTCAACGAGTAGTTGTAGTGTATGTGTGTCTGGTGTTTTTATTTCTCGTTCTGTCTCTTGCTCTCTCTCATTCTCAATTATTCGCAGATGCAGTGGATCACGGTGGATCATGATTGGCACTTGGATTGGCGGTGGTCGTATTTAAAACACCAGAGAACATGGATTCCTCTGCTTTTCGTTCTCTCTTTCAATTCCCCGCTCGTTATTGTTTGTGGAGATGTTGTTACTTGAACGATGAAAACGAGAACTGGAAAAACCCGGTTTTTCTGTCTACCTGTCTGGCTTGGAGCATGGTGGAGAGGTTTGGTGCCTTCTGTTTATTATTTTCGTTTTCTGCTGTGTTTCTTATTTATTCTCTAGGGAAGTTTTCTCTAATTTAGCTAGTTTGGTTTATTGTCATTTGTTTTGACTTAACCCCTCCCGATGTTATTTTGCTAATTTTCTTTAAATAAATAATAATGTTTTTGTTCATTTTCAGTGGTTTGTGTTTTGGTTTATATTTTGTGAAGAGAGAGCACTAGAGATTATATTTTTAATCCCTGTTATCTTGTTACATTTTGATTAAACTTCTTTTTGATTAAGGATTTTTCATTTAATTTGTAACAGTCTACACAACAGTGTTTTCACTAATCTGCATTTACACATGTCCACAAAAACAGCCAAAAATGCTGTATAGCATATGACAGGCCAATATTTAGGGTATCACTTCATTTTGATGGTCCGTTTGAGTATTAGTAGACTTTCTGCTTAATATCTGTTGATACTGCTCCTTCAACAGACACTTAACTGACTATAAGAAACTATGGAAGTACTGTACATGTCAACTTACACTAACCATAATCCCAACCTAACAGTCTACTTATAATCTAATGAGAATTAGTTGGCATGTAGATGCAATGTAACCTAAATTCAACAAACGTACCATCAAAATCAAATGACCGTATTCAGGAGTATCACCTAGTAAACAGTACCTGTAGGGAAGTCAAGAAATGGCGTCAGTGAATCAGCGCTTGTATAATTTGTCCTGTGTGAGTCTCCATTTTGTTAGCAATGAGATACAAGTCAACACTTTGCTGATAGATTGATTGCAAACACTTGAGCAACAACACTACCACCATGTACTTCGCTATTGTTGTATGTTTTCTTTGCACTTGGTTTTAAAAACTGAAAACTTTTAAACAATTTTTTCAGGCAGATCAGGCTAAAAATGACACAATTGCTGTTATACTTGCCAAGGCATTAGATGGCTATATTTCTTTGTAAAGGAACCCTGTGCAAACCATCAATGTCAAAATAGTAATTGTGTGAACACTGTAACACCTTACAGCCAAAAAAAGGAGGACAACATAATTGTGTGTGCACAGACATGTTTTGTTTGTTGTTGTTGTTGTTGTTGTTGTTTTTATCAAATGACATTGCCATCAAATGGCCTGGATGCACATTACTGCTTTTTTAGTAATTTTGTTGGATGCATGTAAATAGGAATGCTTTTTAAATGCCATTTGTTTGCTAATATTTTCAAAAACTCAAAGGTAAAAATGTTCCACATAAGATAACACAAACATTATAACAAATAATAACATAAAAACAGTACAATAGGAGATTAAAAAAACAGCCCAGGGCTCGCAAAATCCGGTAGCCTGACATCCCAGGGCTATTGTTTTTTTAGTCAAGCAACCAAAATCTCCAGCTGCCCGACGATCAAGTGGGAAAAAAAAATATATTTCAATGCTGTTACATCTTTTCACAAAGTGGATAATTATGCATGTGCTGTGCTGCTGATACTGCAACAATAAACCACTTGTTTATAATAAAAGAGAAATAGAGAAGAAAAGCGTTTCTGTCAGTTTAATTGCTTGTTCTACACTAAAGGCACATAAACACTCGGCACTCACTCAGAGATCGCACTGTCATAAGAGTCAGATACAGCAATAGCAATATTAAGTTTTAAATTTAATAATCATACAGTATGTTTCATATTTAAATCTATAGCAGCAGCATAAACAGAACATACTGATTCATTCTGTTACCATGCCAGCTTCGAATAATAACTTCAACAAAAAGTTTAATAGGACATGTCTTTCTTTGGGTTTGTAAACAAGTCGTTTCACACCATGTTAGGCCTGTCTAGGCTATGCAAAATTAAAAATATATCTACATGCAATTATTATGTAATATTAAGATCAAGATAGTCATTCAGACTGTAACGGAAAACCATTCATTTTTAAAATATGCCAGTGCACGCATCTCTGTGAAAAGCACACACTGGAGCGGGCGCAAAAGAGAACCACCTGTATAAGAAAGATAGAATACGTGTAATAAGTTAATAAGGATAAGTTAATGTTATCAGTCTACTTTTCACGGTTATTCAACAGAATTGGTAAACAACTGGCAGTCAGCTTGTAAAAGGAAATTTATTTATTATTCGTTTTTTTTTTTTTTGACTTGCACTTAAAGAGATAGTTAAAGGGGCAGTTACCCAAAGATGGAAACTAACCCACTATTTACTCTCTTCACTTGTTTCAACCTGTTTGAGTTCTGTTAAACACAGGTAAAAATATTTTGAAGAAAACATTAAGTTTAAAAGAGAAATAAACACAAAAAGGTCTGAAATGAGTAAAGGGTGAGAAAATAATGACACAATTTTCCAGTTTGGGTGAAATATGTATTTATGTCTTCTCTACCACAGAGCTAAAAATCATACTCTGTAACAAAATTTGTTTTGGTTATAAAAAAAAACTTTAAAATGTTAAATAATGCAATTTTTTGGCTATTTAAAAATGTATATATAGCCTACAACAAATGCCATTATATCTTTTGTATTTAGTAAATGTATGTTTTTGTTTTTATTTAATAAATAACATATTTTTTTGAGGGGGTACGTAATTTTTATTTGGGCTACCAAAAACTGAAGTGTCTGCCCGAGGGCTACCAGGAATTAAAAAATTGTGCGAGCCCTGCAGCCCAGACAGCTTCATCATTAAATCCACAGATGCAATTAACATTTAAATACATTAGAAAGTAAACAAAAAAAATGTACTAAAACTTTAAATTATAAAACCAAAGAGCCTCTGAAACAAAAGTAAACCCATATCTATTAGATGAACATGTAAGGCTTCTAATTCTTCCAGAACACTGTAAAAAGTGATTACTTAAAAAATTGAGCGAGTAAACCCATTGCCTTAAAAGTGACAAGTTGACTTGAAAAGAAGTGAGTAAACCTATTGTATCTATAATTATGCACATAGTTGGATTTATTCAGGTTTTTAAGTAAAGTCAACAAACTGCTTTGGAAAAGAAGGGTTTACTTACATAATAAAAGTCAAACTAATCAACTTCTATTGAGTTCAATACTTTAAAATGTAAAAAAGTCATCTCCTGTCATACTTTGGATTTTCCATGGCATTTGCTGCTCATAGAACTCACAATCTTTGGAGTAAATGTGCCCCAAATTGCCTAGAAAAGTCACAAATGCTATACTCTAGAACACTCACACACACCTTCACCTGACTAAGAAGTGTGAATTACATAACTTGTACCATTAATCAAAAGAATAGAGAGGACCAACCGATGCGCTGCACGTAAGCTTAGTGACATATGCATGATTTATGGTAAACAGAGTACACGTGCCGCTGTTGGAGACAGGATGAAGATAGTCTGAAGACAGATCTGTTACATAACTACAGATGTTCTCAATAGTAAACTCAACAGCAGTCCTGACAGTATATTTCAGAAATATGGGTTTGACAGATACTTGGCACTTTATGTAACCATGGGGAACTGCTTGTGAGTGCTTAATACAGTGTCTATGTGACAGCCTACATATTATGTCATAAGCACAACATACTAAAGCAACAAACAGTAAATCCATAATGTTAATTTGTTTTCATTGACTTCAACCAAAACAATGAGCGATTAGATACTGGTCATGTACACACCACTGCTAAATTTGGTTGTCAGCTAATCTTTTAGTGCTTAATCATGTTACAAACACTGTTTTGTGTTCACTGAGTAGTGGGAGTAGAAACTGCTATAGACCATTTTAAGGGATCTAAACAAAAACAATGGTTCCAACGTATTTCCTGTTTTACATTTTTAATTTCTATAGCTTCAGAGAATAAAAAAAAAATCCACATATTAATAAATAAGGTTATGATAGTTGTTTTAAAATTAAGTAATGATTGAATTGCCTCTTGTTACAGTTAGGAAATAGTTTGATAACCAGGAAATGTTCAAGGCCAATGACATGACCACATTGAAATGGTCTATAACTCTGACCTAATTAAAAAATGCAGGTAGTGGCAACCACATTAAAATATGCATAAATCTGTGTATAGAAACAAACAGAACACTTAGTTATTAAGGATGTACTTAAACATGTACCAAAGTTGTCTGTCTTCAGTAGGAATATTACAAGATAATACAGGAAAAAATTCTTCAAAGTGTTGCCAAAGCTTGCCCTCATAATCAGCATAAAAGAACAAGCTCCTAATAAAGCTAAAAGATTTAATAAAAAAGCATAAACCACAAACAAATATTTTGCACCTGCCTACTTTTTTAAATCTACAAACTGCTTAATAAATGTCACTTATTATTAGAGGGCATGGCAACACTTTAAGTGTGTTAACAATGTAAACAAATTGTAGTTTAAATAAAATTACTAATCATTATGACCTTGGTCGCTATTCAATTAAATTAAATTCGATTCGATTCAATTTAATTCAATTTAATTCAATTCAATTAAGTTCAGTTTAGTTCAATTCAATTTAGTTAAATTCAATTCAGTTCAGTTCAATTCTATTCTATTATTCTGTTTGATATAAAAATTCTGAATATAATATGAATATCACAATATAAGTCATTGCATATCCTGGTAGCAATATATATCACAATATAGTATATTTTCTGTAAATTCAATCCATAAAAAAAAATAAATAAAATAATTATATATATATATATATATATATATATATATATAT
>CAIGQZ010008319.1:2216930-2227947 GCA_903798205.1 Danio tinwini
TATATTATATTATATTATATTATATTATATTATATTATATTATATTACTACTTTTTTATATAAAAATTTCAGCCCTGAAACTTAACAGTGTGTACATGGCCATTTTGTTGAACATTTCTATTTTTGTTTAATAGCACAGAGAGGCTCCATTCACGCCAAAACCTCATTGTTAAAAAAAAATAAAAACCTTTCACATGCTGCATATACTTCCAAAATTCATTAAAATCACCTGAACACCAGCTGATTTAAATATTGGATTGTGTTATTTCAAACATTGAATACTTTGCATTGAAACACATCTTGGGCCCATAGCAGTAGTTTTCATTATCTTTTGTAATGTTGACAGATAAACTTCTCATTGAACCTACTTAGAACGTAAGAACGTAGAATGTAAGGGTGGTAATAAACTTCAAACCAACTGAGGAGAACATTCCTTACTGACAACTATACTCATCCAGTCCACTGGTGACAAACATCTGGCATCGTACATATTTATAAATGTGCTTAAAATATCATCTATAAAATAAAAAAATAAATAAATGAAACATCAGACTCAGACCCTTTTTCTTCTACCCACTACCTCACTATAGATTTACATTTACCTAATTAATTTAGCAGAGTCAGTTATCCAAAGTGACCAGAGATTAAGGTAAGCACAATTATGTGATAACACTGTGCTAGAAATGGGTAAATAAATAAATAAATAAATAAATAAATAAATAAATAAATAACAACGAAAGAAGGAAACATACCTTTGATGGATCCTTCAAAGTGCCTGTGGAAAGACAAACAGAATTAGATGTATTGAAACAAATCACACACAAGTATGTGAATTTGTACAAAAACACATTCAACAAACTTCAAAGCGACATAAAGCAAACATCAGACAATTTACATACAGTAGACAGCATTAAAGTTGGATTGTCATATTCTCATTTTGTCCATAAAAAAAATAAAAAATTCTGGGTAAAATTCTCCAATCAATGAACGATCACTTCTGAGGGTAAACGAAAGCACATAACCAAATTATCCATTTAGACCCAAATAAACAGGAAAAAACCATAACAAAATTGACCAGCTACTGTAAATCAAAACATTATGCCATCAAGAACTGTGATAAAGAAAAGCAGATTGTGTTTGCCATTTCAAACTTATCTAATACACTTGCATGTACTGATTTCAAAAATAACACACAGGCATAGCCATGACATTGAATTCTGATTTCTAAGACTCTCAAAAGCTGAACAAAAATGAAATCCTAAGTTTATTATGTACAGGATACTCAATAATGTTCAGCAACCAACCAACCAACATGGAACACAAACATATTACATATTCTTATTTAATCACTATTGCCTAGTATTTTTTTTCGACTCAACACACTAATATCTTTCTGAATTCCACACATAAAAAACTAACATCAATGCAAATGAATCTGTCTTAAAGAAAAGCCGTTATATCCTTATTCTGTGAACCAGTGAAAAGATCAGTATTAGCCGTTTTAATAACCTTTTAAATAAACTCTTTATGCAATGCAATTCAAAAGTTTGAGGTCAGTAAGATGGTTTATTGTCTTTGAAATCTTCACAAATGCAATAAAAACACTTTTATTGTGAACTATGTCAAATTGAAATAACCAAAGCTGAATATTTTAGCATAGTTACTCCAGTCTTTAATCTTACCCGATCCTTCATAATCATTTTAATATGTAAATTTGCTGCTCAAGAAACATTTATTTTTGTTATGATCATGAATACTGGAAACATTTCTTACCTCAAATTTTTGAATAACAGTGTAGTTATGAAACTTTAAAGGTCCTGTGAATTGCTTTGAAATGTGCACTTTTTTATTTAATGTTTGACAGTCTCAACTGAAACATGAACATATAGTTCATATATAGTTAGGGTGGGACATATAGCAGCTCCTCCCATTTAAAAAAAAAAAAAACAACCAATAGAATTTTGTTTTTATCATAGCTCTGCCAGTGTGAGCAGTTGAAGGGCCAAAAACCAAATTTGATTGAGGGCTGTGGGTCAAAGGTAAACATAACAAACTGCATTGTAAAAAATTCATTCAGGTTGTCCCAACACAAATCGATTGTGTTAACACATTTAAGTGGATTAAACATAAAACAATAAAGTAGTCCCCAAAAAAAACCTCAAGAATCGTGTTGCTTAAGCTCATTTTACATATGTACTGTAGGTTGAACAAGCAGCAAAATATACATTTTCTGAGTGAGATTTATTTATTGCATTAAAGTTCCCATGTGTAATTACTTAATTTGTTTCATTCATTCATTCATTTTCGACTTAGTCCCTTTATTAATCTGGGATGGATGCCCTTTCAGCTGCAACCCATCTCTGGGAAAAATCCATACACACTTATACACTACAGACAATTTAGCCTACCCAATTCACCTGTACCACATGTCTTTGGACTGTGGGGGAAACCGGAGCACCCGGAGGAAACCCACTCGAACACAGGGAGAACATGCAAACTCCACACAAAAACGCCAACTGACCCAGCCAAGGCTCGAACCAGCGAGCTTCTTGCTGTGAGGCGACAGCACTACCTACTGCGCCACTGCGTCGCCTAATTTATTTCATATTCTTAATAAATAAATAAATAGACTTAATCATATTATATAATGCATATTTTTACATTTATAATGAACTTATTACTATAAAAACAGAACTCCTTTTTTAACACAATGGAGATCAATGCCGAATACACTGGTAAAACTGCACCTGCCTCTGCTCATGACTTCTGCATCTTTTATCCATCAGTCAAAGTGTATTTTTTTTTTTATTTATTTACAACCTTTAATTGAAACATTTAATTTCAGTTTGCTTTTTGTAGCTCAACGATAAAACAAACTACCAAAAAAAAAATTACCTCCCTTCTAAGATGGTATAACGGGTTCAAATGAATGTTTACCAAGGGTAAACTTTGGCCCGCAGGCCCTAATTTGGGCATCTCTGCTTAAAGGTGCAGTATGTAAGTTTGACACACAGTGGTTGAACTAGGTATTGCACTCCTAAATCATAATAAACGCAAGCGCGGCATGCCAGATTGAGTACAGGAGCGAGTAATTTAAACCGTGTTCTAAATAAAAGCAACGACACTTGATAGAGAGAATATTTTTCATATTAAAAGGAGTTTTGGATCGAACCAACACCTCGAATTGATATATTAGAAACGGCTTCTATTTCTCACAGCTGAACAACAGAAATCTATGACCTCAGGTAAGCCTTGTGTGTTTTATTCAGTGCTAAATGCTAACAATGTGAGTTTGAAAAGAGTCTAAACCTCACCGTTTCGTGAGTGAGTGCATATTCTGTGTATCTGAAAGGCTGTTTTTAAATTTTTGTTGTGTTTCGTCTGGTGCAAACAGCCAAATTGCTCATTACTGCGTATCTCGTCATGAAGCGTGTTGTTAGGACACAAGATTACAATGTAACCTGCTCACCTAATGTTTACATTCGTAATATTTATATCATTTGCTAATTAATAACCTCATGTCTCATTTCGACGTCTGATACTGTCCATTTTGGTCACGGACATATGCTTTCAGAGCACTTCTGAATTAATAAATGAATGAAAAAAGCTGTTTTCCAACAAGGCAACCCCGTGTGCTAAAATATAATTGGCTAAACTGGCATTGTGCAGGTTAACTTTACCTAAACAAAGACAGCGTTCCGGCACGGAAAAAAACATTTTCAAAGCAGAATATCTGACTTCAGCATTGTTTTTCAGTTAAACAAGAATGTTCACCTGGGATCTTTCTTAAATATCTGCAAACATATTATAGTATTTTTATGCTTTAGAAGAGTCAAAAACTTACATACAGCACCTTTAAGACTATTTGACTTGTGATGTTCTTAAGACTATTTTAATTTCACGGTACATTTTAACAATACTCTTTAACCCTTTTAACAATACTACTTAACCACCCAGCGAGCCTTTTTTGTTTTTTATAAAAATGTCTAATCAATGTCTAATAGATGCCTAAACATAGTCGTCTTTTAGTTTAAAGTTTTAGTTTATTTAGTTTTTAGTTTTATAGTCGTCCCAAGTTTAGCCTCGTTTTAGCCAAGACGACTATGTTTAGATGTCTATTAGACGTCTATTAAGCACAAAATTCTTTTCTGGGCATATACCTTGTTTAATCCAACACACAAGCACACAGGTAATTTGTTTTGAAGGGTTTTACATTAGATTTTAAGTCAGTCTGTTTACAGTACCTGCATCTCCATTCTCTGACACTGTTGACTCTGACATTAATGCTGATGTTTGGATGAAATGAGAGGGAAACAGACAATTTAAACAGACATGTGACACACAATGATATGATGGATACACACACTCGCACACAAGAAGATTTTTAGATGAATTTCAGATTCAGAAACTCATCAGTCATGCTAAAACTTAAAAAAATGAATTGAGAGAAAGAGGTGAGAATTCCAACACCACAACAAAAAAAATGACTAAGTTGTACTAAGCAAAGATTAAAGAAGAACACATGTGTCTCAAACACACACTACAAACACAGGCCACCATCTATAATCCCTACAACCCTCACTACTACATGCAACACTACACTACTGCCTAACACAGTTCAATGGCATTGTTGATTAACATTTTATGTGAATATTAATTTTAGTCAAATGTTATTTATAATAATTGCTTAATTTATATAAAAAAGACCTAATCACTAAAATGGCAACAAAAAAGCTATTATCAGATTTAAACATCTATTTTATTTTAGCACATTAAAACTCATAGTACTTTTTTTGCCTTCTGGCTATTTTCTAAAACATTAGTAGGGCCAGACAGAATTTGCAGACATTTTTTGCTATTTCTATGAAAATTTTGTAAAAAATCTGCATTTATGCAGAATTATTAAGAAAGTATCCTAACTAGAAAATTGATATATGAAATAAAAAATAATAGCTTTTTAACTTTAAATTAATGTTTACAATGCAAATCCATCTAGATACACTTATTTGCTTAACAAAGCAAGTCTCTCATATGATACATCTACTAAAAAACAGAAAATTATACTTTACAAACTGTATTGTAAATAAACCAAATGAACACGTTTATATTAGTCAGTAATATTACTAAAATAAATGTAAAAAGTAAATAAATATAAATGTACACACATTTACACAAGTCAATTAGTAGACTCAATGATCAACTCAAATCAGCAGATTTCTGCTCAAGCAGATTCAGATGTCATAACTGGACAGTCATGATAACTAAAAAAAAGCTATCTCATTACTTAGAGAATGTAAAAAAAAGTCAGTTTTGAATGTTATTATGCTTTTACAATTTTATTACAGTCTTTTTAATTAATTAAATCCTAAATAAATGTTATATTGGTTAAAACTTTGTATTTAATTTCTACAAATATAACATATAAAGTAATAAAAACCTAAGAGGTAATAACCCTATTTGAATTTATGGAATTTAATTTAAATCTCATTTTGTTTAAAACTAAAAACTTGTTTTATTTATTTTGAAGTATACACTACGGGTCAGAAGTTTGGGTTCAGTAGGATTTTTAAATGTTTTAAAATAAGCTTATCCTGCTCACCAAAGCTGCATTTATTTAATCAAAAATACAGTAAAAATGTAAAATTGTGAAATGTTACTGCACTATAAAATAACTGTTCAAAAGTAGTTTATTATTTTATTTAATAATTTATTCCAGTGATTTAAAGATGAATTTTTAACTTCATTACTCCAGTCTTCAGTCACATGATCCTTCAGAAATCACTCTAATATTATTTATTGTTATTATTATTATTATTATTATTAATAATGGTAATAGTAATGAAAGCAATAATGATTGAAATAATAATTTCATTTGAAACTACATACAATAAGTAATAAATAAATAAATATTCATTAAATAAGTATGTAACAATAATAATAATAAAAAAAACATTTAATAAATGCTGCCCTGATGACCGGAATAATTTAACATTTTTAATAAATTTACATTTTTAAGTCATTATAGCTTTTCTAAAAAGACATCTCCAGCTTATTTAACCCATTAAACTGGTGCTGTACATTAAAGTTAAATGTAGTTTATTATATTATCCTGTTCATGTCTGCCTTTGATAAGTAAAATAATAACTTCAAAACTAAACCATGGTTTAGTTATTCATAAGGTATCAAAATGTCAGACAGATTCTAAATTGATCAGTGTGAACAGTTCGTCTCAGCATCAATATGCGTGTAAATTACTTCATCATTTAAATGAATATTAATGTGCCCTTCTACTTAAGAGTTGCCATAGCAATGACAAAAAAAGCAGTTTAATTCAATGTTTTCACCTTCGTTCATATGATTAAGACTGAATTTAAAATACATTAACACTATTATGATGATACTATTAATAACCACTTTTTCCATACATAAGTCCTTGTGATTTCACTAGATGAGACGCAGCCTGATTCAATACACAAAATTTGTCTATAACACTTATCTTGCTAATATTATAAATTAATAGTTTCAACCCAGACAATGGCAGGGTGTATCTTTAAACCAAGATCTCAAATACTTTCTTTTTAACCTATATGAAAAGTAATTCTGTTTACATTTTTATTTCCACATCATTTTAAAACTACACTCTGACTGCCATTTTGTTAGCTGCCTATTTTGAACACTACACAAAGACATTAATACATTTGAATCAATTATTTTTAAATGATTGAATCAACGCCTGACAGAAATAAGTACTGTACATTGTAGTATGTGACATTGTAATTCGTCTGTGTGTTTTTAGTATACATTTGTGATTGTAATTTAGCACTTGTTGATTTGTAATTGTTTTGTTATTGCTTTCTTTATCATTTTGGTGGAAGCTTTAAATAAGCTACTTGGGTTTCTGTCTCTTCCTGCACATTATGGTTTACTATTCTGTTGTGTTTCATTAATGTTTATTTTTGTGCGAATGAATAAAAAATATTAATAATAAATAAATAAATAGTTTACTGTTAAAGGAATGCTTAATATAGAATTAATATACTTTCTTTACTTTGAATATATATTTTAGAAGAATATACTTACATTCTCATGACAATTGCAATTAGATATAAAGCATTTGTGGCATTTTAAAATAATATTTTTTCCATAGCAATTCAGATGTCTGAACTTTGTTAACCAATAAAATGAAGTTGGGTAATATGTGACTCCAGGCAGCAACTATATTAAATCAATATATTATAATCAGTCATCAGTCATTTTGTGTTTCTGTAAAATTTGAATCAGTGCTGACCAGCAAGCAAACACCCATACCCGTTTATTGCCTGTTTAAAGCAACACTAAATGCATGCCAATTTTTAACAGATCTATTAACTATAATAAAAGCAGCAAAAGCAAAGAGTCACACAGCAGAGAAAGGTCTAAATTCTAGATCCTTTAGAAGTGCACTAGAGTTCATCTACTCTACTAAGAGCTAGTAGAAACCACATTTTGCGTCATACCAGGTACTTTCTTCTGCTGATCCTCCCATGTCACTTCTGAAGTTACAACACAAGGAGAAACTGTCAATTCTACTGACTAACAAACTGTTCTTTAGATATACCTCTGGACACTGTATATAATGTATATGGCACATTTAACATCATGTAAATCACAATCAATAAACCTTACCCTTATACTGTAAAATGAAAACAATTAAATAAAATACATTTCAGAAATTAATTCATTGTTATTTTTGACCACAAAACTAGTCTTATGTTGAATGTACAGTTGAAGTCAGAATTATTATAATAAAAATAGTCAATTTTTCCTTTTATGGCCAATATTATTAGAATAAAAAGTATATGTAAATTTCCTTTAGTGTAAATTTATCAATTTTTTTTTTGGTAATGTGCAATGATAAGCACTACATTTAGAAACTTTTAAAGGTATTTTTCATAATATTTTAATTATTTTAACCCACAGATTGCAGATTTCAAGTAGTTGTATTTCAGCTAAATATTTTTCTAGTAAATCTTATTTAATCCAGATGATGTACAAATCTCAATAATAATAAAAAACAACAACAACAAAACTTATGACTACTTTTGTGGTCCAGGATAATTATTTAATTAAGATTTCCCTTTCCATAGTACATAATAATAATATATCCCCAAATCAAAATAATAATTCATCATCAAAACAACTTAAAAAATATCTATTGATTTCAAGTCTTCATCAGAAATAGTCCCACTGAGCCATCTACAGGTGAATAAAGGTACTTGTTTACACATGGCTTGAAAAATACTATATTACCCTAATTTTCTCAATAACACAATAACTATATAACATTCAGAAATGAATAAAACACATTTGCATGTTGTAAAACCAAAATGTCTAAACATTTTGAATGAAACAATGGTTTTACAACAATATCACAATCAAATCATAAAAACCCTAAATAACTGACGAGCCATTTAACCATCAAAAAACATAAAATTATATGAAATCTACTAGAACTAGGTCTGTCCACCACAAACGCTGTCAAACTTCACCAAAAGCTTCACACTGTCACACACTAACTTGCCTTTCCTCCCATTGACAGGCGGGGGAGCTACAGGCCTTTCCTGGGATTCTTGTGTCAGAAATGGCACAAACAGAAGGCAAGTTGAAAAATCATCATTCTTTAGTCACACACCCATACACACACCAACACACACTTATGTTCATTAGAAGCTACAGACACTAATGCATGAATACAAAAAGAGGAAACATATTCTTGACAGAAAAATTATATTGCTCATACAATATACAGTACATAAGAAGAGTTCAGATGCAAAAAACCTCTAAATGCCATCTGAAATTTTCCACTAAAATGAGCATTTCTTTCAGGCTTCTGTGTGTATGTTCAATATTATCACCTTTACGGCAAAGAATAAGTCCTTTTCCTGGTCTTCAAAGTGAAATATCTCAACATAAACAAAGGAGGTTGAGAATTTTTTTTATTTTCGATGGAAATTTCAGACGGCACTTAAGAGGTTTTTGCATCTGAACTCATCATATTATATACATATTACATACTACACTGCACACTAATTAACATGGTCATGAAATGAAAGATATGATAGTCTTCTCATCTAGTGTGATATAGTGGACAAAAATCATGTGCATGCTATTAAAATGTATATATTTGCAATTTATTTAACATAATGTATTGATGTTATGTTAATGTAGACTTTGTAATTGTCCTTGAGAACTGTAAAAACCTTTGTATGTGCTCTGCGTTTTAATGGTTTAATTTGCGATCATTTAAGGGGACAAACGTATTGAGGATTATGCCAGAGAACTTTTGCTAAACAAATACAAGAGATGTTGAAATGCTAATAGGTAATAATAAATGCTAGCATTTTGACATAAGCTGTAATAAACTTTGTAGTATGCAGCAGAGATTGTGCAGGTTTTATAAAGGTAAATTTAATAAATAAATAAATCCTTTAAAGGGACCAGAATATGTCAATATGTTCTTAAAATGTAAAGTTAAAAAATGCGAACAAAAAAATGTAACAATTCTAATTTGAAAATACACCACAGTACTGATATTCATTCCATTTAAACTTTAAATAAATAAATACACATGAATGTGAACTATGATAATATAAATATAACAGTTCACGCTGCAAAAAATTTTTCATACTCAGTATTTTTAGGTTTTGAATATTCATTCATTCATTTTTTTCGGCTTAGTCCTTTTATTAATCCGGGGTCACCACAGCGGAATGAACCGCCAACTTATCCAGCATATATTTTACGCAGCGGATGCCCTTCCAGCCACAACCCATCTCTGGAAAACATCTCATTCACACTTTAGACAATTTAGCTTACCCAATTCACCTGTACCGCATTTCTTTGGACTGTGGGGGAAACCGAAGCACCCAAAGGAAACCCACGCGAACGCGGGGAGAACATGCAAACTCCACACAGAAACGCCAACTGACCCAGCCGAGGCTCGAACCAGCGACCTTCTTGCTGTGAGATGACAGCACTACCTACTACGCCACCGCGTTGCCCAATTTAGATTTTGTATGATATTTTTTAGCAATGATAATATGATTTTGCACTGATTTTATGGCCTAAAAATTATAAGAGCTGAACTGAAGAAGCTGCTTTATGTTTGTTTTTTTGAAACAAGTTCATACTGTAGTTGTTGAACTTCATCAAGGCTATTTTATTATTATAAAGATTTAATAAAGATGATGCCAATGTATTTTTGACTATTTGACCAATAATAATGCTATGTGATGGATAATAATGTCTACAGAAAATGTCTTCAATGTTTATGCTTAGAAATGTTACCGTATTAAACCAAACAGGAAGTTATTACAGGTTTCAAGACCTTATTTTACAATCCATAGAAACCCTGTGCTGTGAGCATTGCTCATCTGCATTCACACACCTGATAATGAAGCCTGGTGGACAAGTGATGAAGCTGATGATTGGGCAGCAGGGGGTGGGGCAGGGGAAGGAGCCTGAGGGGGAGGGGCAGAAGCTAGGGGAGAAGCTGCAGGTGGTGAGGCATGCGTTGAAGGAGGCGGGGCATGGGTTGATGATGGAGTGGCAACTGAAGAAGGTGGATTAGGATGTGCAGGAGGGGGAGGAGCTTGTGCAGAAGGAGGTACGGGTGCAGTAGGTGGGCCCGGGACTGGAGGCATCATTCCCATATGAGCTTTGATGATGACAGTGAAGACAAGATGATTGGGAGAGACAGGGATGTGGACAAAGATACATAAAGAAGCATGAGAAAATAAACAAAATACGAGCTGACATTTATAAAATGGAGTGATGCACTGAAATTAATAAGACCATAAATTGTAAGTTGCATTTACAGGCAACTGATTATTTCAAGAGATATCATTTACAGAAATTTTAATGTGTGATAATAACTGACTAATCATAATTAACAACTTGTTTAATTTAACAATTTAAATAAATTAATAATAATAATAATAATAATAATAATAATAATAATAATAATAATAATAATAAT
>CAIGQZ010008319.1:2240478-2254970 GCA_903798205.1 Danio tinwini
ATATATATATATATACATATATATATATATAACAAAAAACAAACAAAGCCAAATGTACCTCTCACTTAGTTTCATTGTGTAAATATATTATTTTTACCACAACCTTATTAATCCAAATGATTTGTTTTGAGTTTTTTTCAATGGAAGGTCTCCAAACAGGAAGTGTAACCCATAAATTGAAACGCAATAGTCATGTGTGGAAAAAGGTGAATAAATGAAAACAAATCATAAACAGCATCGTTACAACAGGGTTAAAATAAGAGGAGGTGGAGAGGAGCATTCCAGGTGACGGGTAGCAGAAGGCATGGTTTGGTTTAGCGCTTTAGTGCTTGTTGTGATGGTCTGGGTCACCTCGTTAAGGCAGGAGAGGGAGGTGCGGATCTCCCGGATGGTAAGGATGGCATAGATCTCATGTATCCGGAGTCGGGACGCTCTGATGAGCGCGAGCGCGTGTAGACTGGTCGCTCCATCATGGGCCGCTGGTCGGCTGACCTGGACCTGTAATGGTCATGTCTGACCACCATGCTGCGGCTGTACCTGCAGATTGTTAGTCAAAAAACCATGCTCAGCTGAGCCCCAATGCATTATGGGATCATATCCCATCAATAATCGAAGAATGCTGGTCGTTCCTGTGAAATAATGTTGGCTGGCTAAAAATTGGCAACACATTTCAAACCAAATAAAAATCGTCAACATCATCATCATAAATGTACAAAATCATAAATAACCAAACTCAAGAGTTATAAAAATGAAAAAATAACAAGCAAAAAAACTAAACAAATAAACTACAGTTTCAGGAACCGGCTGTAAAAGAAAATAAATGAACATATTTCATTCTGACAATTTTATCAACCATCTACACTACTGCTATAATAGCTGGTCATCTATGACTATTATCTATTGACTACTAACAACAATTAATATAACTTTACATCTATTCCTATGTGAATACTGGTACTAGCTCTACTGTATTACCTGAGATCTTCCTCAAAGTGATCATGGTTAGCTGGGAACTCTGGGATTTGATCCTCTCTATGAGGGTGCATAGGAGGAAACCATACTAATTTAGTAGTTGTTATAGTTGTCGGGAGTTGTTAAATATTAGAGCAGTTGAATATAATAGTTTTCATAATGCGCTCTAACTAAACATAATTAAACAACTACTGTCTACCATACTAATAGTAAGATGATTTTGCAATGATATTTTTAATGCTAGTGAAGTTTAGTAGCTTTCTAACATAATATTGCAGAACATAACAATTACTGAAAAATACACATTTCACAGGATAGCAACAACATCTAAATTGAACTAGAGTCTGCACTGAAGGGGTCTACTCTGAAACTAATTGTATTTAATATAATGATACCTTTCTGTATCTGTAGAAGGCTCAATTTCTATCCTGGGACACGTCCTACTAAACAAACCAACCTCAGTTTGTTAAACCAACACAGTAAATATATTCAGAGTTTATTTCCATGAAAATATTCAACAGGTCAGATTTTTGTGAAAACAAATTAAATAAGCTTGAGATTTGAATCCATTATTAAGAGCAAGACTACAAAAAAGAGGGAACATAAATAGGGAGTTTTATTCCTGGCAGCTGATGTCTGATGAGTTAATGAAGTGTTGTTGGTGTATATGTCTTTAAATGTCTTACCTGTAGTCTCCACCAGTTCCGTTCATGACATGATTGGGCCATGGAGTAGATACATGATTGGGCCCATTGTAATATCTTTAAATGGAGGATGAGGAGTAATGAAGATTGAAATGAAGAAAGGAAAAGTATGATTAGAATGAACAACTGCTAAATCAAAGCAAGGGGTGAGAGTTTATGTCTGTAACTGGTAAAATAATCCACTTGAATGTCATTATGGATGTATAAACAGAGAATGTCTCAACTAATGTATTCATATTTTACCTCTCAGGCGATTCATATGAGTCACTGTAGGTAGACATTTGTCTATCTCTTCTCATCCTCCTGAACACAAAATAATGCAGAATCAAATCCCACTGTATGTGCCAACATTATTCTACCTGCCAACCAAAGAGCTCCAATGCAGCTGTAAGATGTTATAGATTCAAGTTAGCTCACTGTAATGATTTATTTTTGTTCTCAAAATATCCAGGTTAACTAGGTTATTATATGTCATGCACTCTCAGAAATAAAGGTACAAAATTGGTCACTGGGGTAGTACTTATTTTAATAGCCCGTTTCCACTGAGTGGTAAGGTACAGTACGGGTCGGTACACTTTTATGTCCATTTCCACTGTCAAAGGGTACCAAAAAGTGAACCGTATCGTACCCTTTTGGGGTACCTAGCATGACAAAAGGGTACCAAAAGGCAGAGCTAGACAGCAGCTGAACGCTATTGGTTTACAGAGAAGCATTACTGGCGCATACACAAGCAAGAAGAATGAAAATAAAAGGAAGCACCATTTTTAAATGAAGGCCATAAGAGACATTACATTTTAATCATACATATAATAACGAGCCATGGTTGACCTGAGCTTAAACAAACCTTGTCATCGTCTTGATGAACAGCCACAAAATCTGCCATATTGTGTTGTTGTTTTACGAGGCCGTCTAAAAGTGCAAGAGGTTTCACATTCTCCAGAGAGCTCATGAACATCAATATTTGAAATAACGAACTTCTGTAATTGGTAACATATCGGTGACTGTAAGGGTCTGTATGTGTTTATATATATGTTGCATTTGTTTATTTTATATAACTGTGGATGTTACAGAAGGCTATTTTGCACTTGCTCTGCAGTTATAATCAAATCATGTTCATAGAAAGTTTAGTAATGAACATTTATACGCATGTATTTATGTGTATAAAGCATCTGTTTTGCAAGAAGTGCTTCTCATATGATATGTGAACGACCCGTACAGCTTTACTTTGACATTTCCTAGAGCTACAATGACGTCGACTGATACTTTGTGTCATACACCACACCCATACACCATTAGTACCCTTTTGGCAATGGACATGCAAGCCTAATAAAGGTGACCCGTACCGACCTATACCGTACCATACCACTTAGTGAAAACAGGCCATAAATGGTACTGTTTTGTTACTAAAAAGTTGAAAAAGTACTTACAAAGTACAAATCTGTACCTCATAGTACTGTAAAGTGCAAAAGTGAACTTTAAAAGGTACAAAAGTGTACCTTAAAGGTGCTAATATGCAGTTGTAAAGTACAAAAGTGTACCTTTAGAAAAAAGTACTGCCCCAGTGACAGCTTTTGTACCCTTATTTCTGAGAGTGTGGAATCTCACTCACTGTTGTTTTTTTTCAAGATGATGAAATAAGTAAAATGCATTTGTGTGTACAAAAATGTTACATTTGTATCAGTTCATGTATTCCCTGAGAATTAAACCCATGACTTGGTGTTTGAAGTCTTAGAGAATGCAGTTTTTTGTGGGTGGTTGGAAGGAAGTTACAAAAAGGTTGTGTGTGGCTTTTGAACATGTTGTTTGGGCATTGCTAGTTCTTTTGTGGGTGGTTGTCAAGGTGTTGGTTGTCTGGCTTTTTTTAGCATGTTCTTTTGCCATTGCTAAGTGGCTGTGTATAGTCAAACGCCTAGATCTACTGTACTATATACAGAATTTACAGCCATTTTGTTATCTCCCAGAAAATGGTATTTCAAGACTCTTGTCAAGATGTAGAATAATTTAAGGAAACAATATATTTTAATTGATTCTTTATAATACTAAAATGTCACTAATTGCATTAGATATTTTTGGATTTTGGATTTTTTGTACTAGAGACAAAATTTTAAAGACTAAGGGGCAGATCCCACTGAAGGCACTTTTTGTGTTGAAAGGTGCCTTTTTTGAATGATTCACTAACGGCCACAAGTGTTTTGTGCGCTGCTTATGCACCCAACGCACCTTGCATTTTAACCTTCTGCTGCACCTTGCGTTTTTGCTGTTGCACGTAAGGCGCTAGCAGTTGAACAGTCAACTCTGAGCGGAAAAAACACATTACAGCAGTCGCGTCTTTTTCATTCTCCAATCAAATGAAAGCAGAGGCGGAGTTTCCATGGAGGGGACAGCATTATTTGTGTTGTCAAGACGACTACAGAGACTTTTAAAGATAGAGGAAAGACTACACTGTAAAACCCAACAGTCAACTTTATCAAATGAAATGAGTGTAGTTAACTCAAAATTTACTGAAAGTTAATTCTACTCAATTGAAAAGAGTTTTGAACTCAGTGTTGAAGATAAAGAGTTAATTAAATACCTTATTAATTCAACTTCAATAGAGTAAGTTCACAGTACTCATATAGATTCGTTTTTTAACTCAAATGGTTTGTAGCAATCAGTTTCCTCAAATGGCTTGAGTTGCCACATGTGCCACAAACAACACCAAGGCTAATAGGTTCATCTCTAAGGGATGCATAAACCTGTGGAGAATCTCAGAGTCCACACAATCTGGGATCCTTGCATTCATAATTTAAAATGAGTTGGTCGCCAAACACTCTATTGCTGACCAGCCAAAGAGCTTTATTTATTTAAGTGACTTTTGCATGACTTGTTTTACACATTTCGAGATTACTGACCATTTATCTTTCTGCCAATAAAATTTCACTCATGTGACTGCACCCTAGAGACTTATCATTACATAAGAATTGTGCAAAAATTGTTATTTGAATCTATCACACCTTAGAGCTTCTGTATACCAAAGCTGACTAGATCCACTCCACAAAGTCTGTCTTCAATGAGCCTACTAACACATCCTGAACTGATAAACTCAGTTTATTGATTTGCAGTTCTGTTACAGAGAGACGCTTCCTGAATTGGAACTGAAAGTACTGTACTAGTGCTCGGTCATCAAAAAAAACTAAACAAAAACAGGCAGCCCAGAAAACAGTGATGAACAATTACAATTTATAACACCACTGTAGGAAGACTGAAGGAGGAGCTGGTAAGGATACAGTATAGATATACATACACATTGCTCACATATTAATTTCAAATATTACTACAAGATTACTGGCATACCTAATGTAAATGCCGACAATTCACAATCTGGATGATACAGTGTAAACCTAAAGAGATGTCGTAATGACTCCTTGTTATTACTGTGACTGTCTATGCTTTAACAGTGGGTGAAAGAATAACACAACTCAAGTTTGCTAAATAATGTGGTGTTGTTGGGGAAAAAAAACAAAGAAAATGACCAATTTGACATCATCGTCTCCATTTCCACACATTAGAAAGTTTTCCACCAATTGTAAAGTTTTTTTATATGGATTTAACACTTTGTAAATCTGGAGACGTAAACGTGAATCATTCTGAGAGGCGCCACTAAAGGGTTAGTTCACCCAAAACTGACAATGATGTTATTAATTACTCACACTCATGTAATTCCAATCCCTTAATATTTTTGTTCATCTTCAGAACACAAATTAATATATTTTAGATGAAATCTAAAAGGCTTATTATTATCCTTCATAGACAGCAACGGTCCAAGACATTCAAAGTTCATTAAACAAACATTGTCAAAATACACTCACAGCCCACTTTGTTAGGTACCCCTGTTCAAGTTCTCATTAACGCAAATTTCTAATCAGCCAATTACAAGCCAGAAACTCAATGCATTCAGGCATGTAGACATCCATTCTGCCTTGTATCAATGGTTCAGGCTGGTGGTGGTGGTGTAATGGTGTGGGAAATATTTATATTATATAAATATTATATACTTTGGGCCCATTAGAACCAATTGAGCATCGTGTCAACCCTACAGTCTACCTAAGTATTGTTGCTGACCATGTCAATTATGACCACAGTGTAACCATCTTCTGATGGCTACTTCCAGCAGGATAATGTGCCATGTCATAAAGCACAAATCATCTCAGACTGGTTTCTTGAACATGACAATGAGTTCACTGTACTCAAATGGCCTCCACAGTCACTAGATCTCAATCCAATTGAGCACCTATGGGATGTGGTGGTACAGGAGATTCACATCCTGGATGTGCAGCTGACAAATCTGCAGCAACTGCGTGATGCTATTATGTCAATATGGACCAAAATCTCTGAGGAATTTGTCCAGTACCTTGTTGAATCTAAGCCAAGAAGAATTAAGGCAGTCCTGAAGGCCAAATGTGGTCCAACCTACTAGTACCTAATAAAGTAGCCGGTAAGTGTATGTCATGTAACTAAAGTGGTTCAACTGTAGTCAGAAAACTTTTGTGGGCCAAAAAAAAAAAGAGAAAACAAAACAAACAAACTGTAAAAACAACTTTTCTCACCAATATTTCTCTGTTTTTTGGCACATAAACACACATGGTGTTCTTTGGAAATTTGTAGGACTACAGTTGCACCACTGATGTCACATGAAATGTTTTTGGTTAAAATTATGGACTTTGAATATCTCAGGACCATTACTGTCTATGGTTGACCAGAAAGCTCTTAGATTTCATCTAAAATATCTTAATTTATTTTCTAAATATGCATGAAGATATCGGGATTCATTAGAAAGAAATTAGACTGGGTATTTATGAACAGAATAAAAATTTTTGGGGGAACGAACCTTTTAATTGTAGTCCAAACTAAAACCCACGGTGCTAATATGTGAACGGGAGTGAACTACTGTGGATTACTACCTGTCCAAGCTATTGTAAGCCCCATCTGAGTAAGCACGAGCCATCCTAGTGGAGCGCAGTAACTTGACCGCGTCTTCCCGAAAGAGCGGGTACATACTATGAGTCAGAACAGAAAGTGAGAGTGCAGCAGTTAGAAATGGGTGGGACAAGTGGGAGTTAGATAGGAGATAAAGGGTTTGGGCTATTTTTTTGGCACTTCCTCTCTGAAAGAAGGCACAGGTGAACATCACCAGAAGCACAAAGAATAAATCAAGTAACCTTGGGACAGGAGATAAGCTATCAAAACTGTAATTTATGTTGCGGCAAACACCAGCAGCAACAAATACTGTATGCAGTGGTAATGCAGTAGTGGACTTCCAATGGTGAGAGTTAAAAATGTGTGTTTATTTGTGTATAGTACATTACTATCACACACTAACAAGTTCCTATAAGTAAATAACAATACACTATGCCTTTTGAAAGAATACTAGGCTGAATTTACCAAGCAAACTTTTTTGTATGAAAATACCAAGTGAAGCAAGATTTTCTAAGCCCATTATATATATGATTTTTTTTCACAAAACTCCAATAATCTAGGCTTAGTACAAAACAAAAGTGAAAGAACTGAGTACTTTGTACTTCATGCATACTCTAGGGCAGGGGTTTAAAAGTAGTTTTAGAAAATGTCCTCTTGCGTGCAGGCCAAATTACCTTTTCATTAAACCTTAGTTTGCACACCATACTAACTACAACATAATTCACAAGAAAACTTTTTTTCACAGCTGTGGCTTTGTTTGGTACTATTTTAGATGGTGAAACAGAATCAAACCAGAGAACACATTTATTTAATTTTATGTTTTGTCCTGATGTTTAAAATACATTCTTGCTTGTGTTTTGATTACACACCATGAATCATATGGTCATTCTGACACCCCTGCTCTAGGGTATGAACAAAATTTCCTTAAAGGGTCTGTGTAATAATGCTATTTTATACTATAAAATCTAGTATAAGCGACGTGGTGGCGCAGTGGATAGCACGTTCGCCTCACAGCAAGAAGGTCGCTGGTTCAAGCCTCGGCTGGGTCAGTTGGCGTTTCTGTGTGGAGTTTGCATGTTCTCCCTGTGTTCGCATGGGTGTCCTCCGAGTGCTCCGGTTTCCCCCACGAGTCCAAAGACATGTGGTACAGGTGAATTGGGTATGCTAAAATTGACCATAGTGTGTGTGTGTGTGAATGAGGATGTTTCCCAGGGTTGCAGCTGGAAGGGCATCCGCTGCGTAAATCATATGCTGGAAAAGTTGGTGGTTCATTCCGCTGTAACAACCCCAAATTAATAAAAGGGACTTAGCTGAAAAGAAAATAAATGAATATCTAGTATTTGGTATAGTATGTAACCTACTTCTTGAGTCTTAGTGAAGTTCTAGCCTTTAACCAAATGAGCTAGAAAATTATTAATAATGTCTTATCGTAGCCCTTTAACTGCCCCACCAAGAAAAAAATATCTTGGATTGCATTTCTTAACTCCTAATGTCATTAGTTAATACGCTTTTTCTAAAATATGAATCTCTAACAAATGGTAAATATGTATGGTAAAGAATGAATACATATACTATGAAAATCAGAAAATATGAAGTGTAAGAGCAATTTATTTAATTATTTAAAATATATTCAAAATAAAACATTTCTGAATACTAAATCATCTTTATTTTTTTAAGTATGCCATCAAATATATCAGATTCTCAATTAACACGTTTCATTTTTTAAAATGAAACCAAAGTCAAGTGTAGTATTGCAACAGGATTATGTTTGTTAGATTTTTTGTAAACCAACAATGCTGTGTGTAAACGATTATTTAAACCAGTCATTCTTTAAATGACTTTAACAGTCATTATTTAAAACAGTTAAATTTGGTAGAGCATCATTGCTTGTGTTTAATATTATGTAATTACATATTGCATATTATGTTTACACAGAGAAGAATTTATAATTCTGAAATGTCCATTTCAATTCAAAACACAAAGCCATTTCCAATTTTGTTTTAACTTCAAAGCAAAAACAAACAAAAAAACGTTCTATAAAAAAATTAAATAAGGGTTTCTGAAATCTATGTAGATCTTTTTAAAGTACTTAAAATGTAACAAAGTGTTGCAGACTGTTTTCTCATATAAAAAAACATGACAAAGACAAGATATATTATGTATGAATGCATTCACTAGTGTCCATTGCATATTTATTATAAATACAGTGAGAAGAGCATCCTGTTTCTTAAACAGTGCTATTTGTGGCCAAGCTGTCATTTCAATATCAACTAGCAGTGAAGGAAGTGGGCGGGTGAAGCTGAGACGAGTGCTATGATTTGACAGGAAGAGAAAGTGGGCGGGTGCATGTGGGATGAGCACTGTGATTGGGCAGCAGGAGGAATTGGGCAGGGCATAGCAGTATACCTGGGGTCCTGGACAGCGGAGTCGATGGATGCCTGTCTGTGTCTGGTTCGAGGAGGGAGGGTGAGATAATGACTGCAACCACAGGGAGTAAAGAACAGAAATATGGTTGAAAGGAGCTGAGGAATCATTGAAGATGGGATGATGGAAAGATAACAAAAGCAAGAGAAGCAGAGATTGACGGATAGAGAAAGAGTGACCTCAGAGAGAAAGGAGGAGGAACAAGCTTTATTTTCCACTGAATTAATCCTTTCTACGGGTTCCACTGTGCTTTTTTTAATGTTAAATGAAAAGATGAATCATGTATATGGAAACATTCCCATTTATGTTCCCTAGATCAGGTTTAGATCTGAATACATTTAAGGGCACAATGGACACAAAAGGGGAATACTCTCTGTAACAGGATACAGTAAAACACGGATGTATACCTGTCTGGTGAGTATCTGTCTTCAGACAAGCGATGTTGGGGGCCATAATGTGATGGTCCTCCTCTCACACCATGGTCTAAACTTCGACTAAAGAGGAGGAGAGAAAAATAAAGTTCTGTTATTACAACTTGCAACTAAATTCTCTTTAAATTTTCATTAAAGAAACATCAGAGCCATGAAGAACATCGCAGGTACTGGGCTACACTGCAGTATTGATCGACGTGACAGATCTAACATGGTTACAATAAAATAGACTATATAAAATACTATAGACTCACTGCAATGATTCAGAAGACAAACAACACAGTCTAGATGCATTCATTATTTACTCACTCATTAAATATATTGTTATCTTGAACAATAACAATTTTGAAGATTTTCGTTTTATTAATGGCATTATCTTACAATTATATTTATTTCATTTATATTTATTGATTTTACATTACAATTTTAGTTTAAATGTTAATTTTTAAAATGCTTTTGTTGCTGTTTTTTATATTTCTATTTATTCTTAATTTTAGTTTAGTAGTACTTATACATAATATTATACAAATAAATTATTACTGTCCAGTTTCTGTGTTCTCCTTGTCATGTCTTCCATGTGCTTTTGTTATGTCATGTGATTCCTCAGTTTTCCCACTATTTATTAGTGTTCATCAGTTCCACCTGTGTTTACACCCGTTTGTAATCATGTCCCATGTATTTATACTCCCCTAGTTTTACTTATGCTGCGGTCACACTAGTTTAAGCAGTTCAAACTTCAAGTGTGAAATTCTGTTGTATGGTGCTGTAAAAAAATAAGTTATTGTTTTGTTTTTCTCCTGTTACGCTCAACAAACAACCACATGACCAGAGAAGGGTCTCGACCTTAAGGTTAACTTTCTCCAAATATCAGAAGGTATATTATTGACATTAGATAATCATGCTGACACTACAAACCTCAAATTTGTGCTTTGCAATTAGAAATAACGTGCACCCAGCTGAGAGAGGGTGGGCCTGATCAACTCACTCTCTTTTCTCTTATCTAATAGGCTGATCTTTGGCCAGCACCGACATTTTGACTAAAAGGTGAGGGTTTGTTGCTGAAACATTGAAAGCTCAGCCATGGGATAAGTGCATTCTCTGACACATGTGTTGGTTTTCCAATGTGACTGCAACGGGCTCCACAGTTTTTGAAGAGGAAAATGATGGCACGCCTCTGAGGTTGTATATACTTACAGTATATCGAATTGCTAGGGGTTTCATCATCTGTCCTTTATTCATGTAATCCTTACTCATCTTTATTTCACATTATAAGCCTTTTTTTATGCAATTTTGTTGCATTTCGATTAATGATGTTCAAGAGTATGATTCATGATTATTGACTATTATTGTGATAATTGATATCAGCTGTGTGTACCAGCAAGACATTAAAAAAAGCAAGCGATTGCTCTATATTTTCAATCTCTGTACAGAGAGGTCATGTTTAGATCCTCGATTGGTCTCACGCAGCCAATTGATTTAATTTCGCAGTTCAGAGTTCACCAAGCTTGAACTTTCCAACGCAGCGATCTGCAAAACTTGATGCACGACCTTGCGTTTTCGCTCTGTCACATTCGCGTGTGTATGAATGGAAGTCTGTGGGGAGAAAAGTGCAGTGTGACTCCGGCTTCAACGGTTGTATTGCTTGATTAACATGGTGTATGGACCGTTATAGGTGCCTTCTATTGCCAATTAGCACCACACTTGTTTCACTTGCATAAACACAAAACATACTAAAACCTTTTAGGTATGTTAAAACATTTTACATACAAAAAATTGGAGCATACTAAAACAGGTGCGGGAGGCAGGGTGGTCCATATTTTAAATTTCTGTACCCAGATGTCATGTGTTAATCTCCGATTGGTTTCGCACACGTGATGCGATTTCACAGGTCAGAGTTCACCAAGAATAAACTTTGCAATGCATCAAACTCTGAAACTTATTGCACAAGCTTGCATTTCTGGTTTGTCACATTTACTTGCCTATGAATAGATGTCTAAAGGCCAAAAGTGCAGTGTGACCACAACTTTAGTCTTTGTCCGGTCTTGAATCGTCCTGTGTTTGTTTCCTACTTAAGTGTTTATAAGTAAATAAATACGATGTTTTTAATAATCCCTGTTGCCTGTGTTTTTTTTTTTTTTTGGAGAGTTCTCATGTGATAATTACAGTTCTAATTTCTTTTTATATAGTTTTATTTGTACTTAAATTCAAATGTACCAATATTGTTTTAGAACAATTATAAAATGAATCATGACAAAAGTACTTGTTTTTTTTACTTAAAATAAAATACAATCGAAAAGTTTAGAAAAAAGTTTGATGTAATATGAAAAATATCCTTATTTACTTTATAAAAAAGGTAAACATTTCAAAGTTAAGATTTGATATTTAAATATGTACAAATAATATGGAATATGTTTAAATCCTGATGTTGAAAACCATTTAATAGTAAATATGTGATTTAACATGAGGAAGTATCGTTTCTGTTTTTTTGGACTAGAGAGGAAGTTTTAAGTTCTGTTAATTTCATCTTACACCTACTTGTAACCAATCAGTTATACATGTATGTGTGCTGTGCAGTTTACCTCTGTGGCGGAGGAACGCTGGGTGAGCGTGAGCGTGTGCGAATCATGTCTGATCGTGAACAGTGATTGGACGACATCACCTGCTCCGGTACAGACAGAGTGGAGCTCTGGAAATCCCTGCCATTGTGCCGGTAATCTGAAGAAAACACAAAATATATATATGATTTTTTGATTTAATTTTAATTTCAGTTTTACCAACTTTAGTACATTAACATTTTAATTTCAATTAGCCAAGGTAACAAGTTCTAATTTTCATTTATTGTTTATTGTTCATTTATTTAAAATAGCTCAAATTTTGGATAATATGGAACATTACAATAATTAATTTCTAATACAACAATCCAGGTAGTTTTGTGCTAACTGTACTATATTTGGTTTACTGCACTGAATGTAATTTGATGATACCAACAATACATTCAGGAACACAAAACTCCAGAAAAAAACACAATCCACCACACAACACAAACATTGTGTCATAAAGTGCCTTGTTATAAAGCATGTTTGAGACAACGGTGATGTTTGAGACGGCTAAGTTAGAGGGGGAAACTAAAGTTTAGAGTAATCTACTCTCTGACAATATCCTTTAATTTGATTTGTCGATCAGCATGTGTAAACCCACAACAAGCCTATGTCTGCTCATGTGTACCATCAGACACCTGTTCATTTCTGAGACAACAGGAATCCATCTGAACATCATAGATTGTCAATATGTGGTCAATATATATATATATATATATTTATTTATTTATTTATTTATTTATTTATTTATTTATTTATGGTTAAAATCTGTAAATCATTTGAGTGCTTTAAGCAGCCAAACATTTGCATCTGCTCACCCTCTCTTACTCCTACTTGACTTTTGGATAAATACACAGTAAATCCAATATTAAATCCCTTTGATGTGTTTAAATTTTTTGTGGTTAGTATTATTTATTTTATTATTATTGTATTGTCTGGAATACTTGATTCTCATCAGTTCCAACATTTCCAAGATATTGTACGTTATTTCGATATATGTAACAACCGCTGAAACTAATAACACAGACTCATTCAGATACTTTGAATCACCTTAACCATTAGTGAATATGTTCACATCCATATTTATATGCTTGCCTTTCATAACACCAATTTTTGACTCCTTGGCACCATCTTTAGACTGAATAATATGTACAGTAGGTTAGTGTATGCTCAATCAACTCCATTCAGCCGTTTTAATATCTGACAGTTTTGCCTTTAATTAAACAAATAATAAACTATTATGGCTCAGAAATATCTTTCGAGTAAAATTTTTGCATTTTGGATCAAGTTGCCATTTAATAAGCAAAATAAAGTACATCCCAGTGGTTGTTTTTGCAGAATAAAGCCCTTCAGTCTTATGTTGTAGCGGATTATGTGATAACAACTTCCTGGATGTATCCTTAACATACATTTAATTGTTTCAAATTTATTCTCTTCAATTAAATGGTGTTCTTTCTATTTACCAAAGAAGTTTTCTTTATGCAATCACAATTCAATCTAAAAGTCTAAAAGAGAAGTTTTAGACCAGAGATGCCCAAAGTAGGGACTGCGGGCCAAAGTTGGCCCATGGTAACCTTTGGTTTGGCCCACCATTCCATATGAAAAAAAAGGGAGAATGATAGGGAGTTGGTTGGGGCAAATGCCTTTGACAGAGATCCTCATTTCAAATTTTAATGTAACCTTAAGTTTTTTTGTTTAATCGAGGAGCTACAAAAAAATAAATGTTCAAATAAATGTTGTAAATGAATCAGACTTTTAAAATGTAAATACTGTCAGCAGACAGATAGAGGATAATGCACAAGTTGAGCAAATCAAGGCAAAAGCAGGAGCAGCTCAACTAGTGTATTCAGCATTGAACTCCATTGAGTTATAAATGGGATTGTTTATGTTTTTACTGTAATAAGTTAATTATAAAATGTAAACAATTATACTGCATCATTAATTAATTAATTAATTATTATGTTTTAAAGCAACATTTTCTAGTTCATTTTAAATATTTACCAATAAATTAGGTAACCACCCATGGCAAATTTAAAGTAATACGGTTTGGTATATTTAACTTTGGCCCACAGCCTTGAATCACATTTGGTTTCTGGTCCTTTATAAGACAAAGTGTGGGCACCCTGGTTTTAAACTATTACAATAAAATATTATATTTTGGTTTTGCAACAGATGCACCTTGCAAAAGCAATATTATAAATATAATGGAAAATAACTGATTGAAATGCTGTCAAGGGCGCTCAAGTACATACAATGTGGTGCTAAAGCAGGGAAAGGTGACTTAGCTGTACCTGAGATCACACCAATCCCATCTTCACAGTCGTAATCAGAGAACTCGCTGTCACTGATTCTCTGTGACCCTGAGAGAGAGAGAGAGAGAGAGAGAGAGAGAGAGAGAGAGAGAGAGA
>CAIGQZ010008319.1:2279319-2302639 GCA_903798205.1 Danio tinwini
AGAGAGAGAGAGAGAGAGAGAGAGAGAGAGAGAGAGAGAGAGAGAGAAAGAGAGAGAGAGAGAGAGAGAGAGAGAGAGAGAGAGAGAGAGAGAGACAGCGACAGCGACAGAGACAGAGACAGAGACAGAGAGAACAGAAAACACACACACAATAAATGCTACACATTTTGTATAGGGAAAATTGCTCCCTCTTCAAAGAAATGTACCCAGATAATGGCAGAAAGACAATGGGTGGGCACACTTTCAGGAACTCAGCAACATAAACCAGTACAAATATTGCCTTAATTCACCCCTTTGTGGGGGTGGAACTGTTTTTACCATACAGGACCATCAGTAACCAATTTATATATATATAAAACTCCAGCTAAATGAACCCTTTTCACTGCTGCTACCAGAAGCGAAAGTCTTGATTGTTAAGAACACAATGTTAAACACACTTAATGTAAACACATTGTTAAACACAAAGTACAACAAAAATGTTTTGATCCAATGGAAAAAAAAGCTCAGCTCTTGATTTAATTAGCTTTTAGTAATTTACAAAAAGCATAACCTCAAAGTTAATAAGAGTTTAAATGCAACAAGGGTCTGTAAAATGGTCCATTTGATCCACAATATTAAATTATTAAATGCATAGTCGCATGTAGCGGTAGCATGCAAAAAAAAAAAAAGTCTTCATTTACTCATCCTGCACTTCTTCCAAATCAGTTTCTTTCTTCTGTTGAACACAAATAAGATATTTTGAAGAATGTTGGAAACCAGTAGCCATTAAATTAGCATAGTTTTTTTCCTAACGTTGATGACAATTGCTTCCATACACTTATTTTATGTGCATTAAAGAATATTTATACACATAAAAATGCTTAATGGAATGCACTTAAAGAACTGAGCAGGATAAATGTTTGTGTGCATAAACTACGTTGGAAAGACATTTACCAAATAAATTCCAGCATGCGCATCAAAAAAGACAAACAGCAAAAATGGCACTAAAGGGGCACATATTTTACCCCTTTTTCAAGATTTAAGATAAGTAATTTGTTTCTCCAGAATGTGTCTGTAAAATTTCAGCTTAAAACACCTATCAGATTATTTATTATTGCTTTTAGACTGTTCTAATTTTCTGCTCTGAACACTATGTAGCTGTTTTTGTGGCCTGTGGCTTTAATGCTAGTTCTCCCCGCCCACCGTTCCCACGTGCTTGTCAGAGTGTGCTTCAAACTCCATGTCGGCTGCGTCAGATAAACAGCCCAGTGACAAACATGAAGGAAGCAGATCCCACGTAACGTTTGTGGAAAGTACTACAGTAAGAACTTTCCCAATGATTACTTGACGTATGTGTTGTGGAGTTAATTCAAGAAAAGGACGGTAAAATCGCTGTAATTCATTACAAGAATGCACGGTTTTAAATACATGTTAAACTTGTAAAACTCATTTTTGATCACATTTGATGATGATTGATGTTCAGAGAGCTAAACAGATCTTTTAATCCTAGTTGCTTTGCGTACATCCTGTCTGTTTGATATGATTATACACATTACTATGAAGACATGTTAATACGTTGCCTTCAATCAATTCAGTAGGCGGGGAGATCGCACTCCTCCGTCACGATGGGTTCGTCCTCAAAATGAAAGGGATTTGGATCCTATTTTAACATCTGAAAAAAAAAATTGTCTTATTGTCTTTATATCACCACAACATGACTGTGGACACACTATACCTACACACAGTTCTGTCCAAACAGCTTACAAAAGATGATTTTCATCATAGGTGCCCTTTAATGTCATTAATAGACAAACCAGCAAACTGACCACATTGCATCTGAAATGTTGTTTTGGTCATTCTAAAGGCCCTCAGCCAAAGTCTGTCATCAAAGTGGTGCAGCATTATTACTTTTCAGAACTGTCTTGAGTGGCTGCGCTCCCAAAGAGTGGTCTCACGCCTCCATAAGCCACCACACACTCACTGGGTTGAGTCTTTGTCATCTTAGGGGCAAGTAATTTATTATAAAAGAAAAAAAAAGGTCCACAGTGGCTTGTCTTATTGCAGCAAATTTCTTATATATATATTTGCCACCAGTTCAACAGGAAATTACACTTCTCTTTGACTCGTCGGATGGAAATGGTGCTTTATTCGCAAACGCTTTATGCGAAATTTTAGTTTTGTGAATAAATTTAGTTCACATTTTTTGATGGAAACATACTGTAGCTAGTGGCTACCAACATTCTTTAAAATATCTTCTTTTTGTTTACAACAGAAAAAAAAACTCATACAAACATAGAACACCTTGAGAGTGAGTAAATAGTAAGAAAATCATAATATTAGCAATCCCTTTAAAACTGCCTGCTCTACCAAATGGTTGAACAAATGTTGACTGTTTTAAATAATGACTGTTAAAGCCATTTAAAGAATGACTTTTTTTAATAATGGTTTACACTACAGAGCATTGTTGGTTTGCAAACAATTCAAACAAACATAGTCCTGTTGTACTACTACACTTGATTTTGGTTTTATTGTAAAAAAACAAAAACAAGGATACATGTTTCATGAGAATCTGAAATATTTTATGCCATATTTAAAAAAATAAAGATTGTATTTGTTTTATTTTGATTATGTTTGTGAATAAATCGCTCTTACACTTTATAATTTCACATTTTTTTAGTATATCAGGGTTTCTGCAGATATAATGTCAAATTTAGGACTTTTTAAGACCATTTGGTATTAAATTTAAGACCAATATCACAATATCAAAAACATGCATACACATTAAGAGAAAATGCAAAAATCACTAAATTAGTGGAAAAATAAATTTATTCAAATAGAACAGTACTGAAGACAGGTTAAATGCATCATTGAACTACAGAAAAAAACAAATAAACATTTTAAGGCTGATTTATATTTTCGTCTGGCGCCGCATTGTGCACCTCCGCTGACTGTGCGCGCACCTTAAAAGGATGAGGCTCTTTAAAACAAAAGGGGGATGGTAAAAAAAAAACACTGTAAAGTCAGACGAATAAACCGATAAGTAGGAAGTTTCCCAAACTACTCATATTATTAATATCGTTCAAGATTTTTAAACTAATTATTATTATTATATTTTTTATGATTATAAAGATTTTTATAACCATTCAACATTTTAAATCAAACTTTAATGCATCATTTGCTTTTGTTCATATCTTAGACAGTTTTACCTATTAAGGTTAAATATTAATGACAACAGAACATGGGTTGCTCTACAATTATATTTTTTATTATGGAAAGAATAAAAGCACAAAAAAGTACACTTACTAAAAATACTGACTTTTTTATTATTTTGCTCACTTAATAATTGAGACATTACTGTCTGGCTAGTTTCTGTCCTCTATTTATATGCTAAAAAGGCAATAATGGTTTAACATTCCTGACCATTATCATCAATAAAGCCAAGGAATAGGGCATCAGTATATTGTAAACTGATAGGTTCAAATATTCCTTTCCAGTTATCAAAGAAATAATTTGTTACTTAATTTTTGTTTGTAACTAATAAATGTTTTAAATTCAAAATTGTAATATATATATTGTAATATCAAAACCACCTGGGTCTCTACTTTTGCCATGGCCTCTCTTTTTGGTTTTAACAAACTTATCCCTCAAGTTTTTCTAAACTTTTACAAAAAACTTTTCTCCTTGCTCACGGCTGTTGCAATTTTTAGCCAATAATTACTGTTCATCTAGTTATGATTACTCTATGACATCACTCTATGATCAAGCAGGGACGAATCATAAAGATGTCTTTACAGTCGTTCCTGTTTCAAACAAAATCTCTTCAAAATGATTTATATTTAACTCAAATCAAATGCGGCGCCGTGCGAACTGTTCGCTTGAGTCTCCATATGCCACTACACACTCACTGGGTTGCGTCTTTGTCATCTTAGATGCAAGTAATTTATTATAAAAGAAAAAAAAAGGTCCACAGTGGCTTGTCTTATTGCAGCAAATTTCTTTATATATATGCCACCTGTTAATCAGGAAATTGCACTTTTCTTCTCTTTGACTCGTCAGATGGAAATGGTGCTTTATTCTCAAACGATTCATGCTAAATTTTAGTTTTGCGAATAAATTTAGTTTACATGTTTTGATGGAAACATACTGTAGCTAGTGGCTACCAACATTCTTTAAAATATCTTCTTTTTGTTTACAGCAGAAAAAAACTCATACAAACATAGAACACCTTGAGAGTGAGTAAATAGTAAGAAAATCATAATATGAGCAATCCCTTTAAAACTGCCTGCTCTACCAAATGGTTGTACAAATGTTCAAAAGATGTCTTTACAGTCGTACCTGTTTCAAAGAAAAACTCTTCAAATTGATTCATATTTAACTCAAATCAAATGCGGCGCCGTGCGAACTGTTCGCTTGAGTCTCAAAATTTTGTGCCCTCCGCCAGCCGAAATCATGTCACGTGCAGCTAAAGCAAACCTCTGCACACAACGATGATGCCACATTCGCAGCGTGAAAACAGTAGCGTTGCATGGACATCTGAAAAATAAGACCTGTGCAAAAATATTTAAGTCCTAGAACAGCGAATTTAAGACTTTAAGGCCTAAAATTTTGATTTTTAAATTCAGACTTTTTAAGACTTTAAGACTCCGCAGAAACCCTGTATTTGTATTAATTCTGGTACTTTTACTATAAACCAACATATTAATCATTTGGTAGAGGTTGATATTTTAGAAATTACTGGATTTGTTGAAAAAATGCATTGAGTTCTTAGCTGATCTAGAGTCATTAGCATGGCTTTTAGTGAGTGAACTATTCATTGCTGGATGTCTCTTACCTTAAGGCCCAGCAATGCCCCTGTGTCTCTGGGCACCGTGCCATCTTTCATCCGCTTGTTTAGCACTACCCGCCCTATTAGGCGCTCTCCATCTTTGGATGGTTGCCATGTCACCGGGTGCTATGGGTTCAAATTGACAATATACCTTTGGTTTTTATACAAGCATTCACACTGCATATTACAAACAAACACAAGCACATACTTACGCAAACAGACACACACAAACAGAGGATAACTAAAGGAGAAGGGTGAACTCTTATTAGCTGTGAACACACAAACCATCCCATGGTGTCATTAAAAATACTGTTGATTTAAAAAACATAAAACACAATTTTGTTTTCTTTAGAGTACATCATGGTGTTCAGCATTATATGTAGAATTTGTAAGTGCTCATTTGTAAGTCATAATAAATAATAAAAATAAATAATAAAAATAAATAAACAAACAAACAAACAAACATCAAAAAACAAACAAATAAATAAATAAATAAAATTTAATTTGGAATAGGATTAGATTTTGTTTTGTGGATATTGATTGAATTGTGACAAATTATGAGAGATTACCAAAAAGAAAGAAAAAAAACAGGAGCACAAGTTGATAACCTTTAGTTTACCATTTTTTGATTTTATGTTGACTTTAAATGTGCATGTGTGTATCGAGTTATGAGTGATTTAAATAAAATAAAATTAATCGCACAACATTCCTAGTATTTAAAGAAAACATTTACAGCAAACTGAGTCATTTTGTCATCATTTTCTCACTCTAATGTCTTATGTTATAAATGTAATATTGAAATGTTCCAATTCCCTCTATTTCTTAAATCAGTAAGACTTTATTTTGATGCTGCCTATTGCACATTTTGTTGACTAAAAGTGCCAATTATTTCTCCTTGAAATCTGCTGATGCTTCTCCTTCAACAGACATTTTTACTGACTATAAGAAACTTTGCAAGTACATGTCAGCTTACACTAACCCCAACCTAACAGTCAACTTATAATCTAATGAGAATTAGATGGCATGTAGATGCAATGCAACTTAAATTCAACAAAATGCATTAAAGGGACCATCAAAATAATGTGATAGCCTTAAATCTAAGGTAGTAATAATATTCTCAGTTCAAACATATCATACATGTAACATCAGTTGTATATAACATTGTTTTTGTGTGGTAATCTTTGCATTGTATGTGAATTTAAAGTCATAACATGTACAATGTTTTCATTAAATTATCAAACTAAACTGTGTTGTATATTTAGCAATTTTAATTATAGTGACTAGTGTCACCATGCTAATGACGTCACACATCAATATCTGGTTTGGTTTTATCGGAAACACAGCAACAACAAAGCCACTTTAATATTGTAAGAGTCTAAATTATCATATGCATTTGTTTATATGGCAAAACATGTCTTTTTCTCCAATGAAGGTCCAAACTGACTCCAAAGGCAGATACTGATAAGACCAGGGTCCGGTATGTGGACTTTGGGGGTTTTACGATGTGGTCACATGTTGATTGGTCAGTTTGAATGTCTCAGTATTTGGGCTTTGGTTACATGGTCAAGAAAGATACAAAATAGGTGGTAGACTTTGCATTGGCTCTTTTTCTGGCTCTGCGCTTTTCCTGCTCTGTCTCTCTCTCCCACTCTCTTTCTCCATCCCCCTGTCTCTCCCTCTTTCTCTGGTAACTTTAAATTTACATTCAAGCTGGGTACAATTTATATCATATGTTTTAATCATTTCATGTTTTATCAATTTATGCAGTTATTTTATAACTAATTCAGTTGTAACCATAGAGAATTATTGTCATTAAAGCATTTTCTTTTCAAGTATTTGTGAATTACTTTTGATTTAACATCAGCACTTAATTGCTCCATATTGCAATACAATCACATAATATCAACGCTCTCCCACATTTGTAGCTATTAATATTGTCCTTCTTTCCGTTTTTGGTATAAGATTGCAGAAGAATGGTTTGACTAGAAATTTACAGTTTTTTACCATAATACTGATAATTTTTTGGTCACTCTGCAGAAATACAGTTCGAACCAATGTGGTTAAAACCCATTCTTACAATATAAACCACACTTTAAACCACACTGAACTAAACTGAACTTAAACTCTGAAAATTGCACTGACAAATGGAGAAGACTCATTCTTTATTCTCGCTGCAGATGGTCTGTTTAACTGTTTTCTTGCCAGTGAAGCATTTAGTTTTTCTATTCAGTTTTCCACTTACAAAGTCCAGCATGTAAATAGCAAATGCACCACGGAGTGACACAACTGACTTTTAAAGTGAATGGGAAATGATACTCTGATTGGTTTAATGCACTTTATGCTCCAAACACACCCATAACTCTTTAAGAGAATAAGCACAACCATGTTAGACCATGCGTCGCAGCGTTTTTCGTTTCTTAAAATAGCAAAAGTGGATTCGGACATGCCCTTAATCTTTGGCACAGTGCACTTTAGACTCCTTTGTTTGTTATGAACACATGCCCTCTAGTGGCAAAAATGACTTACTGTGTCATTAATGAGATTAACTGCTGGAAAAGGAAGATAATAATCAGCGAATAAGAAAATGTTGCACTAAAAGGCCCTAATACACTTCAAGCTAAAACATTTTTTTTTTCTTTTCAGTCAGTTGATATAACATGTCCACAATAAAAAAACAAACAGAAAAGCTGCTTTAAAGTAGAAATCACAATGCACTTCCAGCAGAAAGCAACATCTGACACTGTGTGTCATGTTTAATACTGTATATCTGCTTGAATGAGCATTCCTATAAATTCCTATTCCAAATTCCTATTGTCAGATGCTTTCCTAACTGTTTTTTTTCCTCCCTGCTGTCATTTTAGCAGCAACTTATTTTAATGCATAAATAATAGTGGAAAAAAAACAGATGTTGTTTAGTAAATCAGGGCCTTAAGAAAATTACTAGAAATGCACCAGTATATTTTTAAGCTATTTATTAAACACAACCCTATACAGTGCGTTTTTCTGAATATGAATAAAATACCAGTGAAAAAAATCATTAGGGAAATATCTTTCCTTTTCATTAATGAATTCTTAAAGGGAAACTCTTCACTCAAAGCTATTGTACTGCCTCAGAAAACCTGAAATATAAAACATGACTTGTATAGACCACTTTTTGGTACATGTTTTGCTATTGTTAGAGTTTGACTGCCTCAGTTCCCTTTGTGTATTCGGTAAGAGCACACTAAAGCTCCTGCAGTACATCTTCTGTTGTATTTCACTGGGAAAAGAAAGGAAGAAAGCCATACAAGTGTGTGTAACTACATGAGGGTGAGCAAATGATGACAGAATCTTGGCGTTTTGACAACAGCATGAAAGTCATTATCTTCAAAAGAAATGTCTAGAAGGGTTGGTTTGTGCATTCATCAAGTACAGACAATAGACAGGACATGTTTTAAGGTATCAAGCCCACAATTCTGTAGAGAGCAACACACAGCGGTGAACTAGATCAGCAGTTCTCAACTGGTGGAACACACCATTGTTCTGGATTTAGTATATATAATCAAGCAAAAAGACCAAAGAAGCAATGGTCTACACTGATTATAGCATGCCATTTTTGCAAAAATGTACACTTTGAAAGACATTTTAAAGGAGCTGTATAGTAATATGGGTTTGAAAATAAAGTTAAAAGGCTTTGAACATGTCTTGGGAAAACAAAAAACAAGAACCAGGACAAAAAGGAAACAAGGACAAAACAAAAAAGACCCTCCCATTGGGAATCTTGGATGTCACAATTAGTAGTGCCTTTTTTTTACTTTATTCTTCATTTATTTGCTTCTTTATTGTCACAATGATACTAAATTATGACTGCATTCTATAGATCACAGTTTGTTTTACTTTTTTTTTATTTATTACAGTAAGTTTGAATTTTATTGAACGTTTCAATTAAGGTTGAAGGTGGCTAAAGGTACCATCTAATAAGTCTCAGCCTCAGACATCATGAAAATGGCTCAACGTTTAATGCAAGGGCAAAAATTTGCATTCATGCTATGTTGTAATCATCATGATTTCATATGACATTTCCTGATCTCACGAGGAAACGTAACTTTTTTAAATATTTATTTTATTTGTACAAATCCGTACAAGTTCAGTACGATTTTGAAATGGAGGCATGGCACCCAACCCTGCCCCTAATCCAAACCGTCAATGGGGGATAAGCAAATTGTACTAAACTGTACAAATGAGAATGCGAATTTATAATAATAATCCACTAAATCACAATGTTACAAAATGCTGTGAGATCATGTTGGACATTCCATACGACCTGTGCACATATGATTAAGACATATGATTTCTCAAACTCAGAAATTATGCATTTACTATATGTGGAAAAACTAATGAAACCCAAACAGGGTCTACATTATATAAAGCTGTGAACATATGGTACAAGCCATAGTTCTCAAAGTATTCCCAGTTCTTTAAGAATGTGAATACCTTACACTAGTCAAAATCTTAAATTACAACAGGGTGAAAAAAACAACTTTGAGAATTTCAAAACATTATCTCATTAGTTCAGGGGTGTCCAAACTCGGTCCTGGAGGGCCAGTGTCCTGAAGAGTTTAGCTCCAACCCTAATCAACACACCTTAACCAGCTAATCAAGCACTTACTAGATATACTAAAAACTTTCTGGCAGGTGTGCTGAAGCATGTTGGAGCTAAACTCAGCAGGACACCGGCCCTCCAGGGCCAAGTTTGGACACTCCTGCATTAGTAGAATTATACAAGATCTAAGAAAAAGGTGAGCTACATTTTTTAAATGGTCCATCACTAAAGAGAAAGAAAATAGCAGAGCAATTCAACTAAAAATCTCCTAAACATCAGACTTTCAGAACTATGTGAAATTAACAACTGAGACTACAGATGACTTGAATGATGCATTGATTGCATGCATACTGACCCCTCGAAGTGATGAGAACAGTATATATATATATATATATATATATATATATATATATATTGTGGCGAGGGGGCGTGGCCGAGAGCCGTGGGAGCGAAACGAGGCCCGCCACAGATGAGATGCACCTGTGGCGCGCACCTGCCTTCAATCCCACGGAAGGAGCTCTGGACTATAAGAGGAGGAACGATGGCAGAGGACAGAGAGAGAGGACCGGGCCCGGACATGTTTTACTTTTGCTTTCAGTTTGACGGCAGTCTCCGTGAGGAGCTGCCGTCCGTTTGTTTTGATTTAGACGGCAGTCTCCGTGAGGAGCTGCCGTCCCCTTTTATTAATAGATATTTATTTAAAAGTTCGTCGGTTCTCCGCCTCCTTCTTCCCGGCGGCCAGGTGGCGTAACTTCATTACAGTGGTGCCGAAACCCGGGAGAAGGAGGGACACGTCGTCCAGTTGCCCTCACCGCTGAGGAGGAGGGCGAGTGTTTGGGAGTTAATCCGAGTGGGGGAGAAACCCGTTCGTCTGCCAAAGTGACGGGGCGGCCTGAGGCTGGCGAGGAAGGATCTGCCTGCTGCCGTCTCCCAGCATAGGGAGGAGCAGGGGACGCGGGGCTCCTCACCGGATGGGAAAGAGCTGAAGGGAGCCATCCCAATAAGCCCGGGGGGAGTCGCCGCGATCCGCCAGGACGCCGAAGCCTGCGTCCTCCACCGAAGCGGGAGCGGAGCAGGAGACCAGAAATGCCGCCAGCCAGTCAGGAGGACCGCCGCCGGACACCAGAAGACGGACGGGTGGATAGATTCCTCCACAGGGCTCCCAGCATGTCGTCACTTCTCTCAGTTGGTTGAGGACCGAGTGGCAGCGTGTCTGGAGAACCGAACCCCAATTTTTTTTTTCCTCTCTCCCCTCTCTGTCTACTGTCTTTCCTCCTTTTTTCTCCATCTCCTTTTCTCTCGGCCCGTCTCATATAGGTCTCGCGGGTGCTGTGGCGCCAAATCCCCCCCCCCCCCCGGAGTATGCACAGCCACGGGGTGCCCCCGGCCTGTGAGGGGAGATGGGGGTATGTGGCGAGGGGGCGTGGCCGAGAGGAGCTGCGTCTCCGTGAGGAGCTGCCGTCCGTTTGTTTTGATTTAGACGGCAGTCTCCGTGAGGAGCTGCCGTCCCCTTTTATTAATAGATATTTATTTAAAAGTTTGTCGGTTCTCCGCCTCCTTCTTCCTGGCGGCCAGGTGGCGTAACTTCATTACATATATATATATATATATATATATATATATATACTCCATACTGTTCTCATCACTTTGAGGGGTCAGTTATGACAAGAACTACAATTAACATGCTTGTAGCTTTAGCACATTGAAAAGACGCAATATAGATTAGGGATGTCCAGATGTCCAGGTCCAAAATCAGGCCCGATCACGCGGTTTCAGACTCAATCGGAATCAGACATTACCTTCCAATCAGGACTCGAATATATATGCATATACTGTGTGTGTGTATATATATATATATATATATTCTCATTATTTTTTAACACATCTATAGTTATGCGGTGGCACAAAGTTAGACCTCTTTCTAGACTTCACACAGAAACAGCAACGAGTGCGGCATGACATCACTTTGAACACAGAACACAGAAGCAGCTTGAAGCGGAAATCGCAAGTATGTCTGTGGTCTGGAGGTAGTATAAAGTTGATGACGACAACATTACTCAAAATCAAATGACTCAGACTCAAGGGCAAAAAAAAAACTGATTGGGACATCCCTAATATAAATAGCAAATCATTAACAAATATCAGTATTTAATTTTTGAACCAAGTAAAGAAAAACCAGTTTAGAAATACTGATCTTGATCAATCCATTAATCAACCAAAAAAAACAAAAAAAAACTAAACAAAACAAAACAAAAAAGCAAAAAAAAAGGCTCTCACACCCTCAAGCAAGTATGGATGTAGCAAGCTACTTCTATTGACTTTTGCGGAAGAGGTGGTGAACAAACAAAAACAAAAGGCGGGACAGGAAAGGACAGCATGAAGAATGAGACAGTGAAAAGGGGAAAAGAAAAACAACTGCTTAGTGCAAGATTGATTCCCACACTAGCCTATCCCTGTGTTTAAGCTGAGACTGAAGGATTGTGTGGAAAAAATCATGTCAGGAAATCCCAAAGGGGGGAAACAGTGTGAAAAGGTGACGTGACCAAGTGAGGAAAACAGGTTTGCAATCAGAATGGAGCATCTGTCCGCATCGAGAAGCATGCAGCATATGGAGCAAACAGTGTCAGGAAGTTTGTCATTCATTTTTCTGTGTGTTAGGATGCGCTATACGACTTTGCAGCCAGAAGATAGTGGAGCATAGCAAAAAAAAAAAAAAAGAAGAAGAAGAAAAAAGAAAAAGAGGGTTGTCCTCTCTTCTGAGAGACATGGTTAGAGTAGGAAACCCTCGAGGGGCAGAAACAGTGAGCATGTCGAGCAGGTCAGTCACAGGAAGCGAGAGGCAGGCGGCAGGAAGTGGTCTCAGTACCTTGTCACTATGACTATGCTCCTCGTTTAGCGTGGTGCTACTGCAAGTGTCAACCCCTGAATCTTTGACCTGCGGCTCGCACCACTCCGTGTCTTCTTCATGGGAGCCCTCCCAAAATCGCACCACTGTATTTTGCCTCTCAGACGGGGCATAACTGGTGTCCAAAAAATATGCCTGCTCATTTGTTTTTCTTTTTCCCCTTTGAATGTTGCCTAAAAGTTATGGATGATATAAAAAAGGAGGAGAAACAAAACATGCAAAGGTGAATTCAACGAGGGGAAATGGGGCGACAGGATCACAAGCCTCACCATAGACATTGAGGAGGCCTCGCTATGCCAAGACGCATGGTCCCACCAGTGACCATCCATATCTCCTGAGGACAGCACAGTGAGAGGACACACACGCACACACTTGTGTAAACAAGAATTAACTCATAGAAGCAAATACATGACATTCGGTTACTCAAACACCTTCTTTTACAGGTCTTTAAAAGGAGTGGATTGACAAAAAAATAAAATAAAATGCTGTCATTACTTACTGACCATCATGTCATTCTACAAAATAAAACTCTTTTTAATTATATATATATATATATATATATATTTTTTTTTTTTCAAAAAGGATGTTTTAGACAGAAATAGCAGTGCATTATTAATGGCCCGTTTCCACTGAGTGGTACGGAATGGTCTGTTACGGGTCGGCATGCTTTTATGGCCGTTTCCACTGTCAAAAGGTACTTAAAAGCGAAACGTACCATACCATACTACTTTTTGGGTACCCTTTGCAAAGGGTACCTAGCATGACAAAAGGGTACCAAAAGGCGAAGCTAGCAGCTGAATGCTATTGGTTTACAGAGAAATGTCACTTGTGCATACACAAGCAACAGAATGAAAACAAAGGAAGTGCCATTTTAAAATACACAGCCGTGACATTACACTGTAATACTATATACATTTAATAAAGAGTCATGGTCATCCCGAGTTTAAACAAACCTTGTCGTTGTCTTGATGAACAGCCACAAAGCCAAGAAGAAGAGCAGAGTTTACCCTGTGCAAGTAGTTGTTTACAACGCCGCCTGTCTATATTTGAAATAAAAAAAACTTCTTGAGCTGATGATTATAACGTGCACATGATTATTGAAGTGCATATGACACCCAATCCTTTCAGAAACGGACAAACGTGAGAGTGAAGTGAAACAAAACAAAGGAGGAGCCAGAAAAAACAAAGGAGCAAATGATCCTTTCAGCAACCTAAAACATTGCATGTTTAACTATTATCACCGCCTTTTGTACTTTTCTGAACTCGGAAAGACAGAATTACTTTCTAACAGAGGTTACATGTGCTGGTAAAGATTAAAGATGCAGATGAAAGGTTTGCACTGACAGGGCTATATGTTGCATATTGTAATACTACTCCGTAACATATCAGAGACTGTAAGGGTCCGTATGTGTTCATATATGTTGCATGTATCTATTTATTTAATATAATTGCATACGCTAGAGTAGGCTGTAAATAATGTAAATAATAATAAAATAATGTTCATAGAAAGGTTAGTACTGAACATTTATACACAAGTATTTATGCGTATAAAGCATCTGTTTTGTGAGAAGTGCTTCTCATATGATATGTGAACGACCCAGCTTTACTTTGACATTTTCTTGAGAGAGAATGAAGTCGAATGAAACTTTGTCATACCCTACGCCCACCAAAAAGGTGCCTTCTGGCAGTGGAAACGCAAGCCTGATAAAGGTGACTTTTACCAATCTGTACCTTACCGTACTGTACCACTCAGTGGAAACGGGCCATAACGTTCACAAAACAACTGTTAATTAATTGGAATTGTAAGTTTGTAAGCTCAACTTGGATCAGTTTATTTTATATATATATATATATAGAATAAATTAGAAGGACTACATCTTTATTGTATGTGTGTGGTGCTTTTGTTCACTTGTGGGCCGTTTCCACTTTTTGGGTACCCTTTCCAAATGCGCGCAGCTGATTGGCTTACAGAGATACATATAGCATGTACACAAGCCTAGAGAATGAAAACAAAGGAATCGCCATTTTTAAATACACAGCCATTAGAAACATTACATTGTAATACTATATACATATAATAATGAGCCATGGTCGACCAGAGCTCAAACAAATCTTGATGAACAGCCACAAAGCCAAGAAGAACAAATTATGTCATGTCCTGTTGTTCTTTTACGAGGCCTTCTAAAAGCGTGAGCAGTTTCACTTTCTCTAGAGAGCTCGCCGCGCATCTATATATGATTATAATAACATGTACATGATTATTTAAGTGCTTCTGACATCCGATCCTTTCAGAAACAGACAAAAGCGAGAGTGAAGCATGACAAAACAAAGGAGAAGCTGGAAAAAACAAGGGAGCAAATAATTCTTTCAACAACCTAAAACATGAACAAACCATGATTCACTATTATCACCGCCATTTGGACTATTATGAACTCGGAATGATGGAATTATTTTCTAACAAGAGGTTACATGTGCTGGTGAAGAATAAAGATGCAGATGAGAGGTTTGCACTGACTGGGCTATATGTTGCATGTTGTTTTTGAACCCAAATAAAGACTAAATGTATGCTGTGTGTAGTTTTTCTGTAATTGGTAACATATCGGAGACTATAAGGGGCTGTTTGTGTTCATATATGTTGCATTTATTTATTTATTTAATATAATTGCAAAGTTAGAGTAAGCTGTTTTGCATCATTGATCTGCAGTTATAATCAAATCATGTTCATGGAAAGGTTAGTAATAAACATTTATACACATTGTATTTATGTGTATAAAGCATCTGTTTTGTGAGAACTGCTTCTCATATGATATGTGAACAACCCGTACAACTTTACTTTGACATTTCCTCGAGGGAGAATGATGTCGACTATTGGTACCCTTTTGGCAGTGGAAACCCAAGCCTGATAAAGGTGACCCATACCGACTCGTACCGTACCGTACTGTACCATTCAGTGGAAACGGATCATTGAGGAACACTTCAGCCCTCATTCAATACAAATGCATGGGAAGAAATTCCCACTTCTTCAAGTGCATTTTTTAAAAGAAAAAATATAATTATATATTGGTGTAGAATCATATGATGGTGACTGAATGACAACAGCATTTACAATGTTAGATCAATTATACCTTTAAATGAACAAATAGCAGTATCAATTACCTTCTTTATACAGACTTACCTAATCATTATGAAAAAGTAAAGAAACAGCAAATACAGTTTTTAAGGTGTATAGCATCACATAAAAACATGTGAACAAAACCTGAAAACAAAACCACAAAACTAGATCAACAGTTTTCCCAAAACGCTTTCAAGAAAGGCACACACATTGGCTTCTTAGCTCAACATCTGACAACAAATGGCAGTACCTGAAAGACATATGCTGGAATTAGTAAAAAAACATGAACATTATTTTAAGTTATGTTAGTTGTAAGCCAAGCATAGAGTTAACAAAAATTTGCCTAGAGTGATTGGCAATTTAATTAAAAGTAAATTTCGACTTATTTTATATCATTTAACACATTGGTTGGGATGGGATAGCAATGCTGTAATATTCTACTGCCACCTTCTTTCCAGCATAAATCTCAAGTTTACATTTCAGGGTTCTTTAATTATTTAAACACTTCACATCATCCTCTTTCGATTCTTTTACATATGCAAAATAAATTATTTTAAACAAAACTGCGACTGTACCACTGCACAGAATGAACAGCATATTTGATTAAGAAACCAAGCTGCAGTTGAAAAAATGAAATAGACATGGCATTATGCATTCATAATGCTAACAGCTAAGATCAGTGCAATATCATAAAAACACTAGAGTGAATGGGAACAATAACTGTATCCTAGCGTACAGCATGGAAACTTTAATATTGCAGAAGCTTGATTACTGCCACCAGCATGGCATCCTCCTGACCCCATTTTCCCTGCCAACATCCAGTTATATCTGTGTGCTACCATGAAAAGAATGAGCATTGTAAAAACTTACTTCAGCAGGCATTACTTCTGCCTTAACATCCACCATGCTTCACAAACCAGAAGCAAACGCCATTGGTCCAAGCACCATGTGTAGACTGCCCCAAGAGTCTTGAAAAAATAACCGGTTTTGTGTAGTCCCAATATATTGTTGATAATCCGTCTTTGCTGCACCACCCCTTCCAAACCTTGGCAAGATAAAGTTCCGCAAAGCTGATTTACTCCACCACGTCTACCAGGACAATGGCCAGAACTCAGCTGCAGCTCTACAAGTCACACTTGGGTCAGTACGTCAAGCTCTGGTACATCCTCTACAATGAAGATCTCAAACCAAAGAATTTGCATTCTTTTCATCGTCTCTTAATGTGTAGTTCCCTTTCTCACTCTCTCTCTCTCTCTCTCTCTCTCTCTCTCTCCTTGCACTGAAATGAAGTTCATGCCTTAGAATAATGAGCTTACCGTTATTCTTGTAAGCCAGCTCAAACACCCTGCCCTACATAGTCCCTGCATCATAGTAGACTGTTTCCCTGAGTTTGCCGGGCTGATCCTTGACTCCAAGAACCCCCACAGCTCACTCAAGGCTCCATGGTAGCACACACTGGCCTCAATCACTTGCACACAACCAACAATCCTATTCTTTTCCTTAGATTATTCTACCTTCCAGTTGAAGGTTTTATGCAAAAGTGAAAATTTGCAGATAGAACAATAAACATTTTGATGTCCCAACTGATTTAAGACTAAGAAATACTCCAAAGCACACAGAAGCAGAACTGTCTCCATTGCAAGTCTTAAAGGTTTGGCGAAATGTTAACTTACCACCATTTTCCCTGACTTCACACAGTGTAGCGTGTTGGTGTGCACCTCCACCGGTTTGCTACTTTGACCAAATCCTTTTCTCTCTTCGCAGATGGGGAGGGAATTGAGTACTTTTAACCAATCAGGTTGAGTTGACATTGACTGATTGATGCATGTCCAATGGCACTCAATAGAAGGATAAGCTTGTCAGAGATCAAGCTCCTTCTTGTCTACAGTCAAGAGGTGTGCCTCTATTATGAGGTCAGAAAGAATGATTGGATGTCTGCTACATTTGTGGCAACTCTACAGTTGCTCTTGGTTTGAGAACTTTGGGAAACTTCCACTTCCTCAACAAATACCAACATGGATACAACATAGTCACTAAAACAAAATAACTATTGAGATTAGGAGTGTGTGGCTGTTTATTTGTGTGATGCCAGCTACACGTTAGAGGGCAGATAGAAACATTAAGAAAGAACTGGATGCAAGTGAGAACGAGTATATCTTTGGGTCAGCATTTGTCCTACATTCTTTAAACTTCTGCTCCACTGTAGTCTCTTGAGTCCATTAGCTGTGGTGGAGAGTAGGCCATGACAGATGCACTGGTGCCATTTCACTTTCTGACTTTGACATGGAAGTGACCTTTTACCACCACCCTCCACTGCAAAGTTCCTGGGACTCCCTCTCGCTAATTCTAAAGATGGAGGAAAGGCTTTAGGGAGCTCTCTCAAGACTGCTCCTGTGCAAAGAAGCTTATCCAATTGAGCTAATTGTGACCCTGACACATCAGAGCTTTTATGGGAGGGGCCAGAAACACAGGTCATATCTTACATGGCAGAAAAACATTTTTCTTTAACTACCATGAGAATGAGAAGCATGGGTATGCAATGTATTGGAAAGACAGAAATAATTCCATATCTCTCCCTGACATACTAAGATGGATAATGGCCAACATGACTACAAAAGAAAATGACATTTGTAGTTTTGCCTTAACACTGTGATAGTAGGCAGCTACTGATCAATGAGATTTTCAGGGTCTATTTGCATTTTTAGACATCCAATTTGCTGTGTTTACATTAGACCTGGCTTATTACGGATCATCAAAACAGTAGTGCCACGCTATATTTTAGATATATTCTTTGAAATGTTTTACATTTAAATGACACCTTGACACCAGGGCTGTAACCTTAAATATATGTTGTACCTTTTTTAACTCATGAATACTTATAGTAGCACACATTACTACTCTAAGGTACAACCTTTAGGTGTAATTAAGTTACAAAGGTAATACAATCTGGTCAGTTGGGGTCATAATTACTTACTTTGATTGTCTTATAGCAAAATCTGTAGACATTCATATTCCAGCAGAAGTCAGCTTATTAGAGAATAACAATGTATGACTGTGTGCATTAAAGCTCTACATCACATTCCCACTCATATTGTACCATCTTCAGCCCAGCTGGCATTACATAATTAAACCTGCCTAAATAATGAAACACCTTCCATGGTTTAAAACCCTGTCATGTTACTCACATCATATAATTTATAGCATCAGTGGATTCTCCTTTATCTTAAGGGCAGTTCTACACAGAATTAGAGGTGAGAGGTCACCAAATAATGTGTTACAACTGAGCTCAACAATGTCAAAGCATTTAAAAGAGAGTTAGCAATAGTCTGGCACCTATAATAAATCTGAGGTCAATGTAACAATCTTGCAAGTAGGGCTGGGCGATATTGCAAAAACAGTTATCACAATATCATGTTTCATATCATTCGGTATAGATAATTATTGAATATTTTTATCAATACATTTAGGAATATTAGGATTGTTTTTTTATTTAGCCACTTCATTTTAATTTACAAACATTACTAAGGCAAATAGTTTTAATAATCAAAAACAAAATATTTAGATCAACATTTGTACGGTATCATAATAATGATACCGTAAACCTCAAACTATGTAAACAAAACAAATTATGCTAATTAAATTTGAGCTTTCAAATAAAGGAACTAACCATCATTATTTAAATACATACTGCAACATTACAAATTGTGAATTTGAATGACTACATTATCCCCTAAGTAAAAAAAACATCAGATGTGGAGCTAGTGGCTGAGATGCACAAGAAAAGAAACCAAAAAGCCACTCTGGTGACATCCTTACATCCTTTTTTATCTCACTGCTGCTATACGGCACTCATTTTAGCATGTGTTGTTATTATGACCTGAAGTGACAAGAGTGAGTGTGTGGTTTCCTTCACCCTTTTTCAATAGGCTTTGTGCTCGCGCTCCCCTGGCGTCTCTCGTAACTAGGAAACCATCAACCATTTTTTCAGATGATGACAAACAGACAAACCATTGCTGCAGCTCCGATACAAATTTATAGAGAAAAGTAAAAAGCACTGCAGTGTTAAGATGCGCTGTGTTTGTCTGAGGTAATTAGTCTACCATTATTTCTGAAATGCGTATATACTATACAAAGTGTAAAGCGGATTGGTTAGTTCTACTTACATCGTGGTGTGCTTGCGACATTTGGAAAAGTTCAGATGTTTTTCAACTAGGTTTACCTTGAAAATGAGTGCGCCACATGTGCGTGGCTTGCACACCATGCGCGTGGTTGTTCCCATCCCATGTGCGCATCAAGCAAGTTGCGCACCATAATTGGAAATGACAAACTTACACTCTAAGCTTATTGGCATTCCTTGCAAGGCGCACGCTCAGCAGCCTTCATGCCGAAACTGCTTATAGAACTTTTTTTTTATTGATATTGACAATGGTGTACAGTCAATAAATACCAATACAGATTTTATCACCCAGTCCTACTTGTAAGTCTTTAAACTTCTCATTTCTCAACTTCCCATACTGATAATGTTACTTCCCATACCGATAATGGGAAAACATTCACAAACCCAAATGCTCAGTCTACTAGTCTCTCAAAGTTCTGTATATAAAATATGAATTATTAAAAACTGCATTAAACATGACACTTTGGCAGTAACTATAATATCACAATCTAGTTCATATTCAGCATTGACTTTTAACAACACTTTTAATTCTAAAATGCAGTTGGCTTCAAAGCAGAACTGAAAAAAAATGCTATGATTCATCAATTATTGTTATCACAATTTTCTCCTAATTAAAAAAGCCTCCTCAAATTTCAAGAGTCAGTAAGGCAACATCATCACTCACAACACCATAACTCTAACCTCACAATCACCATTAACAGTTCTGCTCTGCCAAAGTTTTCATCAAAGAGAGAGAGAAATTCAGAAGGGTCACCCACTTACTCACTTTCCTTCAACTTTAAATTGAATGAACCACCAATTACTTCAGCAGATGGCCTTCCTGCCACAACCTAACCCTCTAACACCAACAAACTCTCCCATTCATATGCACACTACGTAGAGATTACTTTAAGCAATTCACCTAGATCAACCTATACCACATACATTTGGATGGTGGGAGAAACCAGAGAACCTGGAGGAAACCCATGTATGATGAGAACATGCAGACAAGGGTCAATAAAGAGAACTCAAATTTAAGATCTTGGATGTAAGCTACTTGAAATTACATCTCTTTAGGACACTGATAAGACTGGTGTTAACAATAAATGTTTCATGCAACTGTTCCCACTGTAACACCACAACCTTTCTGAATCAGCAATGCAATTACCATATTCAGAATCAGAAGCATTTACCTTTTTCACTGATGGATTCACTCTCCAGCTCCACATCCTCACAGCTGGTGTACTCTGGCGTGGTGGCTAGCTCTTCCTCTGAGCTGCTAAAGCTGCCCATGGTTCTGAGCTTACCAAGGCGTTTGCTGCGGTGGGGTCTAGGTGGAGGAGGCCGAACTGACTCGGACTGATCTGAGCTTAAAGAGTCATTTCGCAACATGTTATCCATTTTGTCCCGTTTATTCCTATGCATGGCTGAGCTAGGGTCCAAGTGGTGCTGTTGGGGTATGGGTTTCCTTGTTGGCTCTGCCAATCCTCGTCGACTATCACCTAGTACAGGGCTACGGTGTGGTGTGGGTGGGCTATGATTTGACATCCGATGTCCTAGTGAGCTCCTGTCAACAGAGTATGATCGTTGACTTGGGCCTCCCAAAAGAGGAAGTCGCGACTGCCGGCCACCGGGGCCATGCAGAGGCTCATCGAGTTCTGTGTAGGCAAGTGAAACATCACTATGACGTCGCTCATGACGAGCCCGTGACACTTGTGCATGGATGCGCATCTGCTCCTCATAGGGTTGGGGTTTAATAGGGTAGCGTGCCAGGTTAGGATCACTACGGTATCGAGCCTGGTATTCCTCCTCACGCCGCCTCTGGAGTTCATAGTCATCTAACTGGCCATCCAAATGCTGGCCTTGTGAGTGCCAGCGTCCTCGACTGTCTTGATAGTCACCCACTTCGTTATACATTCTTGAACTCCTTGGCGAACGGCCAGGGTCATGTCCGTAGTCGGACGGAGAGTGGGGCATGCCACCTTCAGCCGGGGCATACTGCAATCCTCCTTCCACCTCCCTTTGGTTATATGCCGCGTTTGGGTCCCTGGATGCTGATGGGCTTCTGTTTCTAGGAATGTAAAAAAAAATCAATGTTAGTGGAACTGTTTAAAGCAATTAAAGAATAACTGAAGAAAAGAATTGTTAATTCCAAATTAATTTACAGCACTTCAACTCTAAGTAATTCACACTGGGGATGTGATTTCAGTTTAAATATTCTACACAGTTTTGCATACAAAATTAATAAAACTTAACTAAAGAGAGAATTGTTACACCTTAAAAGGTTCTTATTTTACCCCTTTCACAAAATGAAAGATAAGTCTTTGGTGTTTCCAGACTGTGTCGGCTCAAAATGCCTGTCAGATCATTTATTATACCCTGCTGAAAATTTTAGGGTCAGAAGAAATTGTAACTGTTTTGTAACCTGTGGCTTTAAAGGGCACATAGGTTACCACTTTTTTCAGATTTAATATAAGTCTTTTGTGTCTCTAGAATGTGTCTGTAAAGTTTCATCTCAAAACACCCATCAGATTTTTTATTATACCTTTTATAAGTTTCTTTTTTGTAGCATTTAGCAGAAGCTAGCTATTTTTGTGTACTGTGCCTTTAAGGCTAGTCCTTTACGCCCACCGTTTCCACGTGCCTGGCAGCGGCTCCCTCGGCTGCGTCAGACAACAGACAAACACTAAGGAATAAGATCTCACGTAACGTTTGTGAGGAAAAACAACAGTAAGAACTTTACCAATGAGTATTTGATGCATGTTGTGGAGTTGCAGGATGAGTGCACACAATGTCGTTACAAAGTTCACGCGCACACACACACACACAGCGCTGACAGGCACACACAGACAGCGCGCGTTTAGCTTTGCACTCTTTTTGCATGCAAATGTGACAGGATACAGGTTAATATCCACTGCTGTATGGATATCTGTTATGTTAATGTACAAAATAAACCTGATTTAACGTCCACAAACCGGAATCGAAGCGTCTTTTATAATTGTTCTGACACGCGGCTGTGGTGATAAAGTAAATTTGAAGTAAATCGCTGTAATTCATTACAAACATGCACTGTTTTAAAACATTTTAAACTTGTAAAACTCACTCTTGATCACATTTGATGATATTTGATGATCCTAGCAAACTGAACAGACCTTTTATTTATGGTTGCTTAGTTTGCTCACGTCCTGGTCCTGTGTCTGGTTGATATGATTACACACGTTACTACGGAGACATGTTAATACGCAGCTGTCAATCAATTCTGTGGGCGGGGGAACCGCACTCCTACGTCAAGTTGCGGTCGCTCTGAAAACCGCTCCAATTGGTCCACCGTTTTTATGTTGTTAAATTGAAAAAAAAGGACTGAGTGTGTTTATATCACCCCAATATGACGTTCTATACACCATACATACACATATGTCTGTCCAAACAGCTTGAAAAGTAGATTTTTCACCATAGGTGCCCTTTAAATAAAGATGAGCTGGTTCTCCCTGCCCATCTTTCCAACATGCGTGTCTGCTTCTACTTTGTCACATCAGATAAACACCACAGTAACAGACATGAATGAAGCATAGATCCAGGTTCTGAGTCAAAAATAACACAGTAAGACTGAACCAGGAAGTTTTCCAATGGTTATATGATGTATTTGTTGTGCAGTTTATTTAAGCCTTTCTGCAATGATGAGTCACACTGAAATGCCATTACAAAGTTTGCAGTACACACACACACACACACACACACACACACACACACACACACACACA
>CAIGQZ010008319.1:2302649-2321958 GCA_903798205.1 Danio tinwini
CACACACACACACACACACACACACACACACACACACACACACACACGGTTAACTTTTCACTGTATGTCTACTCACAGCAAATGTGAGAATACTTCACATCTGTGTCATGTTGCAGTGGGCCTCAACATTGCTGGAATTTAGATCCTATTTTAATGTCAGGAAATTTTAAAAAGAGACCTGTTGTGTTTATATGAAAAGTTTAGATGCAAAAACCTTTAAGTGCTATCAGAAATGTTCAGCTAAAATTAGCATTTTTCTCAGGCGGTTAAGTGTAGATTCAGTCATTTTACTCTTAGTGAGCGACGTGGTGGTGCAGTGGGTATCGTTCTCGCCTCACAGCAAGAAGGTTACTGGTTCCAGCCTCGGCTAACTTGGCACTTTCTGTGTGGAATTTGCATGTTCTCCCCACGTCCGGGTGGGTTTCCTCCGGGTGCTCCGGTTTCCCCCCCAAGTCTAAAGATGCAGTACAGGTGAATTGGGTAAAGCTAAAAGTGTCCATAGTGTATGTGTGTGTGAATGAGAATGTATGAGTGTTTCCCAGTGATGGGTTGCGGCTGGAAGAGCATCCACCACATAAAACATATGCTGAATAAGTTGGTGGTTCATTCCGCTGTGGCGACCCCTGATTAATAAAAAGGACTAAGCCGAAAAGAAAATGAATGAATGAATGAATACTCTTAGTGAAAAAAATATGAACAAAAACAGGAGATTAAGAAAAATGCTAATTTTAGAGGAAATTTTCAGATGGTACTTAGAGGTTTTTGCATCTGAACTCTTCATATCACTACAGTATGACTGTGGACACACTATACCTACAAAGTTCTTTCCATACAGCTTCCAAAAGCTGATTTTTGCATGATAGGAGCCCTTTAAAATGTCCTGAGTAAATATTGGATTTAAGGTCAACTCATACTTCTGAATTGAGTGTGTGTGGTAGGTCTGATGTTGCCTTTGCGCAGTGACATACCCTTCGCTGTACCCTGACACGCACCTCTCAAAAAATGTAAATGCACATCACAGATACACCTAGTACAAGACCTGTGATTGGTCAGGTTGGTAGCACTGACACATAGGGGGCGAGAGGCATGGTCGCTGAGCGAGGCTGGAAGCCCTTGGAGGAGCTCCAGACGAACAATTTGGTTTTGTGTCTACTTTATGACAAAATTTATTGCATGTTAACCTGTTCCTGCCTCTTTTTTCCTTGAGTGAGTGTGAGCTACTTCTACAATAGTATTGCATGCATTTAGGGTGTAAACTCAGAACATCCAGGAGGAAATTCAATAAAGAGGGACACATAGATACCCCACTGCCTGTTAGTGTATCTAAGTGTAATCACAAGCATTAATGCATGGCTACAAGATATCCACCATGAGATACAGCGATCACTCTGCAAAGAAATATCAAATAGGCTTTAAGTGACTCATGTTTAAGTCCCCAGTTCAAGGTCCTAATTCTGATTTCTTTATACAGTACATTGAATGAATGAATGAATGAATGAATGAATGAATGAATGAATGAATGAATGAATGAATGTGGAATTCAAATCAATTAAATTAATGAAACTGTTTCTCTGGTTTATATAGTTTTTCTAATGTAGCATGCTGTAAATGAGGCTGACTCATGGCTAATTCATATCTCCTACTCAGAAAAAAGTCTTATCAGTTCCGCAGGCTAAAACAGACTAAACTATCTGATGACACAAGTCACCTCAAGTTCACTGCCCATGAGCCCATCTCCAATGGACTTCAGGACTCTCTTGTTTAAGCAGGAATACGTCAACAAGCATCACTGTTGTTCCTGCCCTAGAGCTTTTTCATTGCGAGAAGCCCACAGGGACTGTAAAGCTCTGTGAGAGTGGGCAGTTGGATTGGTTTCAGTGGTCAGAAATCCATCTGCCAGCACAGACCTTTGAGCCACAGCTTTCATAGTGGTTAACCTGCAAGGGCACAGTATTTGGCTGTGGCCAGAACCATCAGTGTGAGAGTGTCACACCGAGTTAGAGAAACAGTGCAGTGCCAAAACAGAGCCAGATGCATTTAGTTCCCTCTCTTTCTCTCACTATCCCTCGTGTTAACTACGTCATGCCATGCCAATAAGTCTCACTTACAGCAGATGTCTCCTGCAGTCTGTCTTTCACTAATCCCACCCATTCCGATGTCTAGTTATATTTACACTGGATACAATATACAGAGGTTTAGTTTCACTAAAGTATTTTATAATTAAATATTTTTTTCTTAAATTAGAAGTGATGTATGTAGGATTTTGACTGTTTTATTAAAGTATAAAATACCATAAAATGATTGCAGATATAAGACACATGCTAAGTGAAAATACTTAATAATAAAGTCAGTTATTCTCCTTTGAAAATGTGCATTCCTTGTCGGAATGTCTGTCTTTGTTTTGGTTTCTATAACTCGCATACTGCCAGTTTATCCAATTATATTTTAGCACTCTGTGTTGCCTTGGTAGAAATCGCATCGTATTTCTTTTTAGTCTTGAAGGCTGTTTCAAAAGACAACAGCAGCCTCCGAATGAGACGCAGATTCAGAGTAGACATGGGGTGATAACCATTTGTAAATGTCAAGGTTTTAAAACTGCCAAATTTGTCTGTAATACCTTTTCTAAGGTAAGATTTTTTATTTACATTTTTTATAGTTTTTTTAGGACAACTGTATCTTCAGCAGAAAAAAAATATCCAAATATGCCGTTTTAAATAAAGACATCTGTGTTTTGAAAACTAATGAAGACAGCAGAAGTCAATGATCCATTTAAATTTAGCCTGATAAGTTTACTGCTCCAAAATATTATACATTTTTCAAAAAAAATCTATTATTTTAAAGAGGAAAAAATTTAAGTTTTTTACCCAGACATTTAAAAAGAATATATTTTAGAGCAGTAATCACAATACTGTGATACCGTGAAACCGTGATATTTTTATCTAAGGTTATCATACCGTTAGAATCTTATACCGGCCCATGCCTAAGAGTTATCAAAATCCACATTAGATAGTTTTTAAATAGCAAATAATATAAATATTAAAACATAAATGGTACACCATGTACCAACAACCCGCAAAGCACAAGATTCCAGCTGCACCAGACCATTCATTTATTTTACCTTGGCTTAGTCTCTTTATTCATCAAGGGTCGCCACAGCGGAATGAACCACCAACTTATCCGGCATATGTTTTACACAGCGGATGCCCTTCCAGCTGAAACCCAGTACCAGTATATATCCATAAACACTCATTCACACATATACACTACAGCCAATTTAGTTTATTCAATTCACCTATAGCGCATGTCTTTGGACTGTGGGGGGAATCGAAACACCCAGAGAAAACCCATATGAACACAGGGAGAACATGCAAACTCCACACAGAAATGCCAACTGACCCAGCCGGGACTCGAACCAGTGACCTTCTTGCTGTGAAGCGACAATGATAACTACTGAGCCACCATGTCGCCCCTGCACAAGACCAACACGACAAAAACAGTTAAACATAGCCATTCAGAAGCACAGAATAGTTTACTGCACTCCTACAAAATGGTAAGGTTCTTATTAAAACATATCAACCAAGTAAAAGTAAGTAAAAGAGTCTTAGTTCTAACATTCATTTTAATTTAATTTAATATTGATTAAATTTTATTTTATTTTATTTCAAGATCTGAGGTAAACTTTTAGTATGTCAATACTGTAACTGTCACGTAAAATCATATGTAAAGTCACATTTGTAGTATTTAAAACAAAAAAAGCTCATAATCAGTACCTGAGGTGATTGTTGCAGTCATAGTAGTTTATGTTTCTGTTCAGCCACAAGAAATAGAAATAGTTTTTAAAAATAGAAATTTTAGGTGATGGTTTGGACAAAAACTTCTTTAACATAAAAAAGATTCCTTTTGTTGCATGTCGTTGCATTTAGTTATGGTGTAGGCTCAATAGCCAGGCACGGACACTCATGTTGATGTAGTTAATCTGGCAACCTGCATTTGCAGAGTTTGAACTGCAATACCTAGTTCAACCACTGGGTACTTATACCTTCAATGCTTTTATGTGGATAATGTAATACGTACACATCTACAGTTTTACTGGCAAGCCTTAAAGGGATAGTTCACCCAAAAATAACAATTCTGAAAATAATTTTCACACCCTTGGTCTTGACTTGTTCTAAACCAGTCTGAGTTTTCTATGCTGTTAAATAGAAGATGTTTTGAAAAATATTGAAACCTGTAACCATAAAAGTCCATAGAATTAGTTTTTTCTACAATGAATGTCAATGGGTACAAGTTTCCATTATTCCTTAAAATATCTTCTTTTGTGTTTAACAACAACAAAACAAAAACTGGTTTGAAATATGTCAAAGATGAGAAATTGATAGTAGAATTTTTTGTTTAAAATATTTTTTGTTGTTTTTCTTGTTCAAAACACAAACTACTTCATTAACATTATACAACACGTGAACATCTCATTTTTTTGTTTCATAGGAACAACTGATACTTCAAATTATATAATTTGTTGAGAAGTTTGTTTTGACTTTATGTGACTGGACAATTTTGACTGGCTGAACATATCCCACAGACATTGAACGAGTGAATGTGGCAGACTAAAAGGCACTGAGAACACCCTGGAAACCACATAAAACTGCCTTAACAACCACCCACAGTACTCCAGCATTATAGTGGTGAGTTCTGCTTGGGCAAACTTACTTTTACTGACATGGGCAATACATCATTAAACAATTCTGCAGAGTCAGCAGCACTACCATATTGAGCTGTACCATTTTCCGGCACTAAATGATTGCTAAATGTCTAAATGCAAATGTGACATCATCCATTGTGCCACCGTATGCATGCTAACAAAAAGGCTAGCCAATGGAGTGATATTTTCCCTTGATTCAAGACTTGTCATTTCTAAGCTTCTCAATCACATCAGCCCAACACACAGGTACATCACCACAGGAGCACATTTCAAAACGCCGTCTGTATTGACAGTATGTTTTTTTTTTTTTTTTAAATGGAACAGAAACAAACTTCAGGACAAATACTTGAGGTCTTGATCTGTTTATGTACTTTCTCTAATTAAGATAAAACATTACAGTACCCCACAAAATAACAAAATGTTGTGCTATTTGTGAGATTCCTTTGAAACAGACTTCTAATTTCTATTGAACTGGTGGAGTAAAATCAAATGACTTATTTTCATTGCCCATTCATTAAACATAAAGGAATTAAGTTATTAGTTTTTACAAATTTAAGTGGACTGAACATAAAACAATTAAGTTGTCCCAAAAAATCAAGAATTGTGTTGTTTGAGCTCATTTTAAATTCATTGATTCATTCATTCTTTTTTTTCAGTTTAGTCCCTTTATTAATGTGGGGTCACCACAGCGGAATGAACCGTCAATTTATCCATCACATGTTTTACGCAGCGGATGCCCTTCCGAAACATCCACACACACACACACATACGCTACGAACAATTTAGCCTACCCAATTCACCTGTACCACATGTTTTTGGACTTGTGGGGGAAACCGGAGCACCAGGAGGAATCCCACTCCAAATCGGAGAAAACATGCAAACTCCACACAGAAACACCAACTGACCCAGCAGAGGCTCGAACCAGTGACTTTCTTGCTGTGAGGCAAACGTGCTACCCACTGCGACACTGAGCAGCCCCTTATTTTAAATAAGTATTACAATTTTAGTAATTAAATTTTAAATAACCAATGACCGAAAGAAACACCAGAAGTGGAAAATTTGCAAGCTAAGTTGTTCTATGAAGTTAAAAAAGTAATTTTAAAAGAAAACTATCAGAGTGATGCTGTACTGAACTTTTAAATTGCTTTTATGAAACATCAAATTTAATTGTCAAAACATCTGTAGATATGCCAGCTTTGTCTGGAAGACTGGAACAGCCTTTTGGAGCACTGGTCATACATATTTTGTTGATACTGACTGTTCTAAATAAAAATAATAAAGCATATTTGGTGCCATACTGTTTCATATTAAAAACTGAATAAATTGTTGAAATGGTGAACAAATAAAATGTTTTTTTGCTGTTGTTGTAATTCACAGTCTTTTTTATCCTCATCATATTTACTTTCAAGAGAGTTGAATAAAATAACAATATATTGTAGTCAAAAAATTACACCGAACACCAACACAAAATGTATTTATTAATAAGTATAGTTACATTTTTAACACTGCCCAGAGTTTAAACTATCGCTGTTGTATGTGTTGATGTGCCAACACTTTTAAAAGTGTTGATCCAACTCTGTTGGGAGTGGACTCCATGAGACATTTTCAAAGGGTTGAAATTCACTCACTTAGGGCTCTATCATACACTCGGTACAATGAGGCGCAAGAGATGTTTGTCACAATTTGTTGGTATTTTCAGACCAGCACAACCCTAATTTTACATTTTGCACCACATTGTTAAATGTCAAATCGATTTGCGCCACTTTGTGGACTTATGGGTGTGCTGGTCTAAAATAGAGATGTGTTAAGGCACATTGTTGGAGCATTGCTATTTCGAAAAACTAAAATAGACCATGCCATTGACCATCTAAAAGCAGGTCTAAAGTCCAGTGCAGAGCGAGTTAGTTATGTGCCTATAGGTTCAAACGCCTACACATTGCTTATTACACACAGGATGTACAACAATACACAAATATCTATTCATATGAAAAAAATAAAAGGATTAAAATGTTACAAAAAATTATGAATTTTCTACATAAATATATAAACCACTCTGTGCCTTTTATTTAAATTCATGACAATTTGCAGTTGCATAATGTTCTTATTATTAGCAGTATTATTTATTATATGCATATTTCTATTTGTTTTAATAAAAACAAGTTTAAATTTGTAAACCTGTCGGGTTTTGGAGACATATGTGTCACTATATGAGGCATACGTATAGGACGTGTGTCTGGACGTGTGTTTGTTTTTTGACCACACTTCATCATTAATGTTAATTTATTCGTTTGCTGGAAATTAGAACTGAATTTAAAAATAGTTTTGAAACAAATCTTTGCGCTTAACAAACTAAACTAAATATGTAGGCTAATGGACACTTTCAGTGGAGTGCGTACAACTTCGTTTCCTCATCCACAAAAGTAAAGGAGTAAACAGTAAAGTAAAGAGAAAGTAAAGAGGCTGAATGGAGGAGGCTCATTCTTTATCCTCATGCAGATGGTTTGTTTAATTGTTTTCTCGTTAGTGAAGCATTCAGTTTTTCCACTTACAAAGTCCACCATGTAAATAGCAAATGTGCCATGGCGCGACGCAACAGAATCTTAAAGGGAATGTGAGATGAGACTCTGGTTGGTTTAATGCACGTTATGCTCAAAACACACCCATAACTCATTAAAATAATAAGCACAATCCTGTTAGACCATGTGCCAGGGCGCAGAGCATATTTTTCCTTTCTTAAAAAAGCAAAAGTGGATTTGGACACGCCATTAATGATTTTGCACAATGTGCTTTAGACTTAGAGTTGTTTTGGGCCTCCATATCTTGCTGTGTAGTTTGAATAAGCAGCAAAGCTCATTGTTGAGTGCATGATGACTGTAGCACTAATATAATCACCCCAAAGATGATCAATCATTTCACATTTACTGTGAATTAGGGCTGTATGATCAATCAAAATGAAATTGCCAATATGATAAATCAAAAGTTCCAATTGTCATGGACATCCTGTCTGGAAAGCGCATATGTGTGATTATTAGTAAATGTGTAGAAGTCCAGAGGGTGCTCTCATGCAGAAACACCCATGTAGAAAACCGGGAAATCCTCATAGCAGTAGTTGAATTAACAGAAGTTGACAGCTTTCATTGGTTCAACGTGAGTATTAAATCACACAACTACTGAAGTATTTATTACTTTAGGTTATAAAGTGAGTCTGGAGTAAAAGCAATTTAATTATCACAACATAACAATTATCACAGTAACAGGCTTGTAGTTGTGGTGAAAACAGTTGTTAATTGCAGAACAAGTAAGTTTGATTTTAAAATCGCCTGGTTTAATTGTCTGCGATTATGAACATGATTTTGCACAGTTTCTCAATGAATTATGACTCTGTGTGGTAAATGATGCTTCATCTGAAAGCACATAATGGAGACTTGCTGCTGATTACAGAACTGGCTTTACTGACAAAATGCACACACAATTACCTTAGATTGATCATGCAGTTCTACTGTGAAAGCAACAATATTGGCCAACAAACAGAGCTTTCACAGCAAATAAGAAACAAATGATTATATTTGGTGTATTGGTTTTACAGTTTTCATCAAGCTATACATTTATGAGATTGTTAGTGTTTTGTCTCAAAAATAGTATGTCTGTAAAACTGTTGCAAACTATTTGTGTTGAATTTAAACTAATTAAATTTAGTAATGTTGAACTTAATTTGTTTGTTTACATTTAGCCCAAAGCAGGAATAATGACCATGCAATAGGACTGACAGATCTAGACAGAATGAGCACTCTCTGACTTGCTGTATAACACATGCACATCTAGAAGAAACAGACACAACACATCACTCTTTCTGCTGATTTTAAACATTTCACATAATAACATATTTCAATGGAAAATATATATTAATGATATTCTGTATAATAAAATAGGAAGTAAACATGGGAATTCATCTTTATTATACTATTTCTCTTCCCAGATATACTTTTCTTCAGTGTCACTGGTTTCCAAAATGAATCCAATATTCTTGTTATTTTGTGCAACAGCAGCAGTTTTGGGCAGGTGGTCTAAAACTCAAATTTAATTGGACGAATTCTTTCATAGCACGATGATGTGGGAGAAAAAATATGGCACACTGAACAAAAAAATAAATAATAACAAATGGTTTACTGTGCCATTGTTTGATTTTGGTTTTATGAGTAGCTCCATACAGATCTATTGCTCAAATTCAATAGTGTCATTCTATAATACATTTGCATCACTTTATCGTGCTCAGTTTGACAAGGTTGTAACACTACTTATTATAATTTATTTTGCTAAAGATGCATTGTGAGTGGATATTTTGGCCTATACTGATAAATTCTTATGTTTGGATGCCGATTATCATTGGACAGGCTGTTAAATTTAAATCTGAAGATTTCTTATTGCAGAATTAGTTTTTTAAAAATACAATAAAATGCGATCTGTATTTATCAGCGTTACATGTCATCTTTTGACATCAGAAAACAATGAGTGCCATTCCTGATGGCTCTGAGAAGACTGCAAATAAAAAGTAAATGTGAAAATGCTGACATAATCAAGCCTTGAAATCTGAATTGGCTATAAAGCATGTTTGCTGAAACATATTCAAGCATACTTATGATGCTAATGTTGTTTTTATCACACATGAAACAAAATGATACAAATTTACTATTTATCATATTATAATCTGAAATTGCAAAAACTCAAGCATCTTCATAACAACCTTCAAAATTAAAGTTCAGTTTATTGTTTGATTATGATTGTGAATTTCAGAAGAAATTGTCACAAATATTTAATGAATTTGTCCAGTAGAATTTACTTCTCAAAGTAATGACAACAGCATTAATAATAATAATAATAATAATAATAATTATTATTATTATTATTATTATTAATATTATTATCATTATTAAATAAATAAAAGGAAAGTAGTCATTACTTTTATTTTATCATTAAAATTTGATTAAAAAATAAACTTCATAGGGTTCTTTAAAATATTTTGTTAAATTCTTAAAAAAAATTATTTCAATGAAAAAAAGTTACTTAACTTGATTAACTGAAAATGCTTTTTTATGACAAAATTTTATTATGACCATTAAATTAGTCGATTACCAATAAAAATGGCCTTCTGAAAAATAAATTTAAAAGATAAAAAATAAATACTTTACATAAATAAATAAATAAATAAATAAATAAATAAATAAATAAATAAAAAAAGAAAGAAAGAAAGAAATTAATAAATAAATTAATAAATAAATTAATTAATAAATAGTGGTGGCTGAACTGTCCATGGCTTCATACTTTGTAACAATCAACTCCTAATGTAACAGAATTTTGATTTTCTGTATTCTGTCAAAACTCCATTTTTGTTGTTTTGAATTTTATTAAAAATAAAACAAAAAAGCAATAACATCAAATAATAAATGACATAAAACAACAAAGTATCCACATACACTGTAAAAAATGCTGGGTTCCACACAATTGATTTGTGTTGGGACGACATGAAGGAATTCTTATTAGCTTATTAGTTTTTACAAATTTAAGTGGATTAAACAGCAAACAATCAAGCTGTCCTCAAAAAAAAAGTCATTTTTGAGTGTACATTGCCCAGTCCTATAAGAAGCTTCCCAAACAGTATGTCCAGTTCTACACATAAATTACTCAGCCGTTATAATAACTCCTCTCCGAACATCTGTACACCTGTCAAAAAAACTGTCAACTAAGCAGCATTCAGTGAGAGCCGCTCGACTGTCGCGCAAATGCTGCACAGGCAAAAAAAAAAAAAAGAAGAAGAAGAAGAAAAGAAAAAAAAACTATTTTCCTCATCCGTGTTGTGTGTTAACACACCTGTCAATCAAGAGCTGCACATCTGGGCTGCGAGGCTGCATCAACCGCAAATCCCCATCCAATAAACAGAACTAAAAAAAGTCCAGCCAGGGGGAAACCAGGTCACCACGGCAGGAAAACACAGGCGCTACTAGCTGTTAGCTTAGCACGTCATAAACCCCTCCTAGCATGTGAAAGACAGCCCGCTGACAGACCACACTGGAGCGAAGAGTCAATTTTGGACAGCCGAATCGGGCCGAGAGACGCCGAGAGCTGCCGAGAGGCCAAACGCACAAGGAGCAAAGGCTTCTGGGAGTGGAGAACGGTGTTACCATTTAATGCTGTTATCACAGGCTGTATATAGCTGGAGGTCAAGCACGACTTTATCCTGCAAGGAGGATTATGGTACTTAGCTGATTACTGGCTGCCTGACGGTTATTGCCTTGCAATTGTATGGAACTCCTTCTCTGGATTCCAGCATAATCATCTTCCTCTTATCCTGGCAAACTCCAGAAACAAAGAGGAATGATGGGATGGTGAAATAAACCTTGCTCCATTTGATGCATCAGCAGATATAGCTTGGCTGTCTCAGCATGTATATGTGTGTGTGTTTCTCTGAGCTCTGAGAGAGGGTGTTTCTGTCTGTATATGTGTGTGTGTCTGTGTGTGTGTGTGTGTGTGTGTGTGTGTGTGTGTGTGTGTGTGTGTGTTTACACATATTCATAAATCTGATGTTTTGTGCATGCATGTGTGTGTGTGTGTGTGTGTGTGCGTGCTTTGGAAGGCATAATATTAGTCTAATTTATTTCTCAAGTAGACAGATTATCCCTAGGTCTTGTGAACAGGTGTGCATACAGTAGATGCATCTATGTGAGTGATATCACAGCGCCACCTACGGTCAAAGAAGCTGATTGGTGATAATGAAAACGTTGTTTTATAATGAAAATGTGTGTACAGACAAAAATGGTGGAATTCATGGATGCATGATTTTTTATTACAAAACAATATGGCTATAATAATAATAATAATAAAATAACAACAACAACAACAACAGCGCTGTTATTATTGTTATTACTATTATTTTATTATTATTATTACTCTTAATAATAAAAATAATAATCATAATAATAATATAATAGAAACTTACCAAAGGTAGTAGCAGCAATGACAGTTAATTGACATTTAAATATTTTCACAAAATGATACAGTTTATTATTATTTCTTTATTATCATTATTATTATTATTATTATTATTATTATTAGTGTTGCTGTTCATATTTATTATTACTTTAAAATTAAATACAAAAAAAAATATTTTATAAATATAATATATATTATTTTATTAATATAATAATTTTACTTCAGCAAATATTAATGTGTAATTATTTCACTATAATAATAGTAAGTTGGCAATAATAATAACATTAGTGATGATGATGTTAATGATGACTTATATTGTTGTTTTGTGGTAATTAATCATTATTTAAAATAATATATTTAGTGTTTTTGTCACACTTTACATGGTTTCATTAGTTAATGTCAATTAATGTATTAATAAAACATTAACTAAGTACACTCATCGGTCACTTTATTAGGTATACATTGCTAGTATTATGGTTGGATCCCTTTTGCCTTAATACTTTGTGGCATATATTCAGCAAGGTACTGGAAATATTCCTCAAAGATTTTGGTCCATACTGAGATGATAGCATCATGCAGTTGCTGCAGATTTGTTGGCTGCACATCCATGATGCAAATCTCCCTTTCCACCACATCCCAAATTTGCTCGAAAGGATTGAGATCTGGTGACTGTGGAGGCCATTTGAGTACAAAGAACTCATAGTCATGTTTAAGAAACCAGTCTAAGATGATATGCACTTCATGACATGACGCGTTATCCTGCTGGAAGTAGCCATCAGAAGATAAAGGGATAGACAAGAGTCAGCCACAATACTTAGGTACTGGATCGTTAATACTAAGGCAGGATGGATCCATGCTTCCATGTTGTTGACGCCACATTCTGACCCTACCATTTGAATGTTGCAGCAGAAATTGAGACTCATCAGACCAGGCCATGTCTTTCCAATCTTATATTGTCCAATTTTGGTGAGCCTGTGTGAATTGTAGCCTCAGTTTCCTGTTCTTAGCTGACAGGAGTGGCACCCGGTGTGGTCTTCAGCTGCTTTAACCTATCTGCCTCAAGGTTCGATGTGTTGTGCATTCAGACCTGCTCTTCTTCGGACCATTCTCTGTAAACCTGTAAGTTTCGTATTGGATTTAAAATACTGCTTCTTACCTATAAAGCCTTAAATAATCTAGCTCCTGTTTATCTAACCAACCTCCTGTCTTGCTACAACCCGACCCGCTCTTTAAGATCTCAAAACTCAGGGCTTCTTGTAGTACCTAGAATAGCAAAATCGAGTAAAGGAGGTCGAGCCTTCTCATTTATGGCCCCTAAACTCTGGAATAGCCTTCCTGATAATGTCCGAGGCTCAGACACACTCTCACTCTTCGAAACTAGATTGAATACCTATCTTTTTAGCAAAGCATACACTTAGTGCATTACATAGCGGTGTGACGCATGATGTGCCCCACACAGGATTTTGCTTCTTGTTTATATACACTATGAACAGCAGCTACGCTAATTATTCTCCTTATTCTGTATTTCCACCTGGGGGTACTCATCTCGAGACCCTCAGACTATGCAGTGCCACTGATGCAATCCAAGACCAGCGACGAGATGATCCCAAGGTTTCTGGACCAGGCCGCTGCTGCTTCGGTGGTCATGGTGGAGAGCATGAGACTGATTCCTGTGATGCTCCAAGGACAGACGAGTCTTTGATGAGGTCCAGCTTCTGCGCCTAGACTGCAGCTCTGCACAAGACGTTTGGTCATAGGAGAAAGGGTCGTGCCCAACTGAGCCAGGTTTCTGTTGAGGTTTTTTAAATTCTTCACTTTCGCCAATTGGTAAAGTTTTTTTCTCGCCGCTGTCGCCACTGGCTTGCATGGTTCGGGATCTGTAAAGCTGCGCATCGATGGAATTGCTCTTCAGTGTTTGGACTCTCAGTAGTGATTATTAAACCACACTGACCTGAGCTAAACTGAACTGAACTTAAACACTGAAAACTGAACTGACACTGTTTCAATTCACTGTAAACTTTCATGTGAAACTGCTTTGACACAATCTACATTGTATAAGTGCTATACAAATAAAGATGAATTGAATTGAATTAAACCCTAGAGATGGTTGTGCATGGTTGTGCAATTTATGAAATACTCAGACCAGCCCGCCTAGCACCAACAACCATGCCTCATTCAAAGTCACTTAAAACTGCAGCAGATCATCTTGACCATGTCTACATGCCTAAATGCATTGAGTTGCTGCCATGTAATTGGCTGATTAGAAATTTGCATTGGTGAGCAGTTGGACAGGTGTACCTAATAAAGTGCCTAGTGAGTGTATACTTGTACAGCATTTATAAATCAAAGTTCAATATTTATATATGTGTTATCAAAATCCAAAGTATGCTTGTTAACATTAGTTAATGCACTGGGACTTTACATGATCTAATAATGAACAACTTTATTAACTAACATTAACACGTATGAACTAATACTTTATGTTATTAAAGTATGTCTTTAATTTGTTCACTGTTTAATTTATCGACATCTGCATTTATTCGTGGATCTGTGGAAGTGCTCGAGAAACAACAAATCTAAAATGCCACAGCAAAATAAATTTTATTTTACATCAAATATTCATACTGCTTTGCAGGCAGAAAAAAAGAGAGCAAATGACTCATGACCCAGTCTTTTTCTTTTTTTTTTCCAATACATCAAAAACACTTATGAGTCAGTGGGAGTGATTACTGAATTAATTACTCGCTCACTGAATCACAAGTCAGATCACTTTCAATCATGTCTGACTGTATTGAAGATTTGTGAAGCTTTTTTACAGAGCAATATTAGCTAAATAGACCTGCAATATAAGCTAAACAGACCTGTTGTGCATGTGATGATGCAGTTAAAGATGCACATTATTCTAGTTTTGTGTGGTTAATTAGCCATAGCTTGAAATAGCATATTTAGTGTTTGTGTAAACAATATACAGTAGCTACACAATAATAAACAGTTACATAGGATAGAATTAAAGGTGCTTTATGTAAGTTTTTGACTCTTCTAAAGCATAAAAATACCATAATATGTTTGCAGATATTTAAGAAACATGCTAAGTGAACATTCTGAAAAGCAATGCTGAAGTCAGATATTCTTCTTTGAAAATGTGCATTACGTGCCAAAATGTCTGTCTTTGTTTTGGTCATTTAACCTGCCCTATGCCAGTTTAGTCTATTATATTTCAGCACCCCAGGTGCCTCGGTGGAAAACAGTGTATTTCATTCAATCAGTCAGGAAGGCTTTTAAAGTAATCTGTGACCAAAATGCGACCTCCAGTGGACAGTATCAGTCTCCGAAATGTGAAGCAGATTCCATAGAGTTTACATAGAGTTCCACGCTACATGACGAGATTTGAAGTGATAAGCAATTTGGCTGTTTGCACAAGACAAAAACTCAGAAGCACAGAATGGTGCACTTACTGCACCACAACAAAATGGTAAGGTTTAAAATCTAATAAATACATACTAAATCTCTAACATTATTAATTTAACATGCTGAATCACTAATATGTGTTGGCTTGTACAGAAGTTCCATTTAAAATGGTTTATTTTATTTTCAAGATCTGAGGTGAACTGTCTGCTGCTGCTTTCAGTAGTGTGGTAATAAATGTCATGTAAAATGGCATTCAAACTCACATTATTAGCATTTAACACTGAAAAAAAGCACATGAGGTGTACCTGAGGTGATTGTTGTTCACCTGTGAGAAATAGAAGCCATTTATAAAATATAAATTTCAGGTGTCGGTAAGAACAAAAACTCCTTTTAATATGAATTTAATTTAATATGAAATCCTTTTTACAGGAAATATAAAAATATTGTAATTTATAAAGATTCCATCTGATACCAAAATTAATGATGAAATACACAACACAGTCATAAATGTAAAAAAAAAAAACACTCTTTAAAATGACTGTTTTCTATTTAAATATATTTATATACTGCTTTATGTTTTTGGTGATACACTGACATTTTTTTATGTAATTACAATATTTGTACTCTACGGGAATAAATTATACCACTTGAATGTTAAGTAATAACACTTAAAATCAGTGTTAAGTAAGAATTTAAAATATGCCATAATTACTCTGTCTGAAAAGTATTTTAGATAGACAATACGTAAACAAAATAAAAAAAAAATAAAAAAACTATAAGTCTCGACTGGATAGACGGTATAGCTGAATCTTTTAATAATTTAAAAGCAAATCAAACATTAAAGATAAAACTTAACATTTATTTAAGTGCAGAGATGACCTAAGTTGGCCCATTGTAACCTTTGATTTGGCCCACCATCCCATTTTAGAAGAAATTGAGCATAATGAAGAGGGTTGGGGGTTTTATTGCTGTGCTACAAAAAAAGCTTGACGAATAGAGGACTATGCAGAAGACATCAGTGAACAAATTAAAGCAAATTCTAGTGTAACTCCATTCTTTTATAAATGAAATGTTTACTGTAGTAAGTTCATTATAAAATGTGAAAAAAAATAATAAATCTACTGTATTAGTTAATATAAAGCAATGTTTTCTAGTTATCTTTAAATTGTATTAAATAAATGTATAAGTCATAAGTAGGGCCAGATGGAATCTGCGGACGTTTTTTGCAATTTCTGCTGAGAATTTTGGTAAAAATCTGTGAATTTCTGCTGAATAATTTTGGGAGTCTCATAACTAAAACCTTAATACGTAAAATATGTGTAATTTAAAAACTGAATAAATTCAGATTTACACACATTTACTCAAGTAAATAAACAGAATTAATGATGGGCTAAAAATCTGCAGAAATCTGCGTAATTCTGCGGAAAATCTGCGTAATTCGGCAAGTTTAGGCAACCCTGTTCAAGTGCATTTAAGACTTAAGACTAAGATAATAATAATAATAATAATAATAATAATAATAATAATAATAATAAAAATAATAACAACAACAACAACAATGGAACCATTTTATAAAATTACAATGAATAAAAACTATGACTAAAAACTAATAAATCATGATTGTTATTTATTTTTATTTTTTTGATGATTTATGTTTCTTTTTTTCTTTATTTATTTATTTATATATTTTTTTGTGCTTTATTAACTACTATTAAACATCTTTTCAGCTGGGTAACATTATTTATCCAGGAACAGCAATGTTAAACTCTAACATCAGACTTCTAACTATATCTTCTACCACATGTTCACATCTGGCCCAATAATTGTACATAGTGGTTGAGTTATATACTAAATCTCAGCATGATAAATACAAGCTGTGGCATGTGGACTGCTTGAAATGTGTGTGTCACATGGAGAATGTGTGAGGCCTGAGAGTGTTCTTGTCTACCTGTGTCAAAAAAGGGACGTAATTGGAATTTTACATTTTGCAAAACACCCACTCACTTCTTCCGACATCTTCAAGACTCTGGAGACTGGTGAGCCCATGCTCACTCATGTAAATACAGCTGATTTTAAAGAGTCAGCATACTCTTTTACTTTTAAAGAATGTATTTTTAATTTTAACAAGCAACTAGTTTGTTGTGTGCACTAGTAAACAGTTACCATTTGTAGGTGTTATTGCATTTGGTTTGTAATTAGTGTATTGACACTATTTAAAGGGCCATGAAACCATCCTCTTCAGTTCACGTCCATCACGAAGCATTTAAAAAAACTAGGTAGACTTGAAGGTAGACTTGGAGCGCAGTGAGGAGAGGGAGGAGAGGGAGGTGTGGCTAGCAAAGCAGGGGAAAAAGAGAGAAGCGAACAACTGTCAGTCAGCTCATAAAATGAGACACAAACCTGAGGAAACCCATGATTTTATAGTTTACAAAGTTAAAATGTAAAGGAATAACAGTAAGTAATGTAATGCCCTGCTACATTTGTTATTCATAATTTCATATACACATAACCACAATTTGATATATCATCATAAATATAAATGAGAAGGACTTCTCTCCTCCTCAATCCCCGGGTCTGAATGCAGACACAGTGGATAGCAGTGCAGCAGGTCTCTTTCCCTGTCTTGGCCTGAACCTTTAAGATGTCCCTATGTCTTATAGAGGCAAAAATTATGTAACGTGGTTTTAAAGCCTGTAACACACCAAGCTTGTGTCAAAGAACTAGCAGCGATGAAAACACTTGACCACACCAAACGAATGACAGCTGACTGAAATGAGAACATATATTCTATATTACAGACTTCCGAGATCTATTCTACTTGTTCAATCGGGCAAACTCTCTCTAATTTGATCCCATAAACACGCCAAACAAACAGCCTGACAGATGCTGCCTGAAACTGGCAATGTCCAAAGGCAGACTGTCGGCGTTATGCATCCCGGCCTTAAGTCATCCTGAGGCTGTCTAGTGGGACCTGGACCCCTCTTGAAGAATCACTGCACAAGTGGAAATGACGCACTTCACCTTCTCGATTGATTCTGCTAACCAATTAGCAAGCTCCTTCGTCCATTCCCATGTTTGGACAGATGGTGTAAATCAAATGTGGCCAGTACATTGATTTAAGCAGAGGACTGGTGTTGTGATCGCCCCTCTGGAGCCTCCACACACTGATCAGACAGAAGTAGAGATCACAGCCTCTCACCGAGGATACAACTGACCTGCTTCAATCTGAAAGCTCTATGACTGCCTTATTAGCTTTGTAAACCACATGCACAGACACACACACACACTCACACACACACACACACACACGCACACACACACACTGTAAGTAGGGCACACCCCAGTAGAGCGGGACAGACTTCATAGAAGAGGTGCAGAGAATTCAGGGAAGAGAATCAACAACGACTGTGAGGTAAACAGACCTGCCAATAAGATAGCAAAGATATCACATCTGTCCACATTCTCACTGATGTTAGGTAAACCTACAGAGGCAGTAATTCTGACTGGTTTAAATGTTGTCATTTAATGACTTTGTAAATAAAACCCATGTAAATACTGTATAGTACCCTGAATGTTCATTCTAAAATTGTTAATTTATTAAAATTACTAAACAAATTTTTTACTTTAATGATCAAAACAGTCAAATTGGCCGCATACATTTCAGCATCAGTTACTTTTACTTTGAATGTGTGTGCCTCTGTTGCCAAGCAACTTCCTGCTAACAAAAACATACAGTAAATGTCTAATAGCAAAACTTAACTTTACTTCAGAGATGTCTTTCAAAACAACATTTTCACTGCAGTAAAAAAAAACTGCTGTTCTACTTGCTGGACAAAGTGAGGTGTGCACCTTCAGGGGCTTTCTGGTAACTCGTACACAATTAAAGGCTATATAACAAAAAAGACTGTATTTTTAGGTTAATGACTTCATAAAACATGACAACAGACGTATAAAGCTTAATTCTAAATGATCTCAATAAAAGATTCAAATGTAAATATGACATGACATAAAAATTACGTTTGGTACAGTGTCATTGCCAGATGGTTACAGAATTCACAGAAACATTACAAAACTTTGATCTAAAGCAAAACATTATTTAAAAATACTGTGACTGACACAATCTCATAAAATATTATAGAGATATTAAAAAATATGTGCTTAAACATGTTGTTCATCATTTCCATATATTTTTAGTATGTCTGGTGCAAACAGCCAAAT
>CAIGQZ010008319.1:2393363-2405187 GCA_903798205.1 Danio tinwini
TAAAACATATGCTGGATAAGTTGGCGGTTCATTCCGCTGTGGCAACCCCAGATTAATAAAGGGACTAAGCCGAAAAGAAAATGTATGAATGAATGAAAATCTATCTAAAAAAATGACTGTTGATGCAGTTTTAAAGGGAATATACCTTCTATTCAGTATGACTTTGTTCATTGCAATACAATGAACAATCATAAAGCTACAAAAACACTAAGACAACTCCATTCAAACTTCAATTCATTCAATTCAGACTCTAAAACCGAAGACACACATAGATAAAGCATGTGCTTTTATACATTCATTTATTCATTTCCTTTTCGGCTTAGTCTCTTTATTAATCAGGGGACACCACAGCGGAATGAACCGCCAACTTATCCAGCATATGTTTTACGCAGCGGATGCCCTTCCAGCCACAACCCAACACTGGGAAACTGCTTTTATACAGACAAGTGTATTTGTCATTTAGCAGATGTGTTTTTTTCTAAGCAAATGGTGTGCTAATTGCAGAGAAGTTCCTCTGGAGCATCTGAGGTTAAGTGTCTCAGGCAAGAGCAGGCAAGAGCACAAAGTGACAGGCATTTCCTAATTCACTTCCTAAGTGGACCGAGCTGACACCAAATCAGCAACATTTATATTACAAGAGAACAAAACATTGTAGTTACTACACTACATTCTTCTAGCATCCTTAGTGAACTAACAAATAAGCAGTTTGATAAAATAAATCATCAGTTCAGTCATAAAAAGGAGGGAATTAGCACTATCATATTTTGTGTTCATTCAATCACTTATTCATTTTTTTTTGAGCTTAGTCTCTTCTTTACAGAACCAGTGTTGTAGAATCTCTGGACTGTCTGGACCAGTAATTAAATAATAGGAAATGCCAAAAATATCAAGTTATTAAAAAAAAACTTTGACATTGATGAAATTTAAGAAACAGTTTAACCAAATAGTTTAAAATGATCTCGTTTTAGTTTAAAAATAAAATTGTTAAAATGATCTTCATAATTTCTAATTTATCTGGTTACAGGAAATCTAGATAGTAAATAATACCTTTGTTATTGCATATTTATTAAAATTGTATATACATACCTAAAAAAGCTCTAAATATATATATATATATATATATATATATATATATATATATATATATAGTAAAAGCTGTTTTAATAGTATTTGATAAAATATTTTACTCAAGTAGACTCAAATCAGATTTGCAATTTGCATAACAGTAAGTGCATTACTCAAAATCCCTAGATCATCTCTCAAAACTAAATTTCTGTGTCAGTGAATGTGTCATTGTGTCAGTCCTTGTGTAATTGTGTATAGAAAGTCAAATTACTATGTCATGTTATCAATACAACAATGTACTCAGGGGGGTTTCATGGTGTAAATTATGGCTATTTGAAATAGGGTTGGGCAATGTCGACCAATTTGGCATCGTATAATATCTAATGTGAAACATTGCTATGGACGAAGGCATCTGTGAATTAACTATTTATGAATAATTAATGAATTCATAACTAATTAATCATGTGAAGCCTAATGTTTCAACTACCTGACTCGCATGGTCTTTGTTTTACCCATAACTAATCATAAATAAATAAGTTACACACAAATTACCACCTGTCAAACACTTTTTCCGCGGGACTCTTGCATGAAAAGGCAAAATGCTCTGTGTCGTTATAATGGCGTCGACAAACCTGGTTGGTAAAAAGATGCACAACCAACAGCAACCAACAGTATCTGAGGTTTTCACTAAAATTACTAAGTACAAGCGTGAAAGTGAAAGATTGAAGCAGTATACTGACGCTGTGACACGTTACCTGATAGATTCAAAAGACTGAAGAGTTGTTAGATTGAGACAAGATCAATTAAATATCACATTTAACAACTATAGTGAGACGCGATCCAGTCGTACATCCTTGATAAACTGTCCAACATGCACTGCTCTCTGGGGTTTTGTGCTCAAAGCACCCTTTGACTGCCTGGAGCTCAGACGTGCGCATATACTGCAGCGCATGCCAGAGTCTGTGTGTGTCTGTGTGTGGTCACATCATGTGTGTTTTCAGCGGTATAGTGTGGACGGAGATCTTTTCAAACATGCTAGATGAAACGCCAGTGTGGACGTGGATCGTTTTTGTTCTAAAATGCCATTTTAAAACTAAGACGTATTAGTGTAAATGGGGCCTAAGTGTGTATTTTTTGCAAGCGGGTTGCTGCTGCGACTGGGTGGAGGATCGCAATGCCGGCTCAGCATTGTGATGTCTATTGAACGAGAAACTGCTTTTTTTGATTTGCACAAGTGATACCATGATGTGAAGATTGAACAAGTAGTTTTGAGAATTTCCATTCTGATCTGAGAAATGTACCAAAGTGACTGAGAAAAACTGTAAATGGCTCATAGCTAGGGCCAGACAGAATTTATGAACATTTTTTGAGCAAAACTTATTTTGAGATTATAGTAACTAAAAATGTATCACATGCAGGAAATAAATACAGTAGTTACTTTTTCACTTATATAAAAAAATAAGGTTTCAATGCAGATCTAATTAGACTTGTTTGGTTAAGAAGTAAGTGTGTCATATAACAGATCTACTAAAAGACAAAATATTTCTTTACATTGAGCATTAACCATATAGGCATCTGCATTTTATTCAATAATATTACAAAAATTAAAAGGAAAAGTCAATATTTAGGGGTCAAAAAGTAGAATGCGTGGAGAACTACAAATATTTGGGTATCATTGACAGTTTTTTTTTTGTTTTACTTTGAGGCAAACTGTGATGCTGTGTGCAAGAAGGGGCATCAGCACCTTTTTTGTCTCAGGTTTTCACATTGGCCCCAATATGCTTACTTTTTTCTATCGTGCTTTTATTGAGTCTGTTCTATCCTTCGCTATGGTGGCATGGTTTGGAAATCTGTCCCTTAAAAACAGGAATAGACTGAGCCAGGTTATTAGGTGGTCTAGCAGGTTGATTGGTGAATCGCAGCTGTGTATTGAATGCAACCCTGAAAACATAGTCCCGTGGACATTTCTAAAGACTGCGTAATATGTCACGGGAGGTACGTATTTTTGCAGCTTTTGTTTTCGCGAATGCGCGAGAGGCTGCTGCGTGTGCTTTTTCGTATCTCAAATGTCTCACGCGAGTGGCGTTCGCGCCCGCGCTGTTCTCGTGTAAACCCACCAGAGGCCGCTGTCGACTGTCCGTTTGTCTGTCTGACTAAATGATTGAATGGGCGACCGGCCAATCGGCTGACCACCCTCCTCCTTCCCTAAACCCAACCAATTTTACAGATTGACCCTCCCACCCACATACTTCCCTAAACCCAATCAATGGTTTACAAAAGCCATCCAGAAAAAGAAAAGCCCTCATCTGATTTTTACCACGTTTTTGGATTTTACCATGTTCTCAGCCTGTTGTTTACTTGTTCATTTTATTTTTTGGATTCAGTTCTTGTCTTACCTGATTTCTGGAACCGCTCTTCCCCAGACTCGCACCCTGTCGTCGTCGTCATGGTCAACTCCTCTCTGCGTCTCAAGTCCGCCAACGTACACGACAGGTTAACGGGACAAACTGGTTGTGGCGGGAAAGGCCTCCACATGGAGGTGAGCGGTCAGCCGGTAAGCACCAAACAGCGTCATACCGCCCCGTAGCTTTCGCTTAAAAAATGAAACGCAGCCAAACGTACCTACGGCTACATAATTTGCGGTCTCCAGAAACGTCCACAGGACTACGTTTTCAGAATGAGCCTGGGTTGATTGAATCCCTGTATAGTAGGCAGCTTTTACGGATTGCCCAGAACATTAGAAGCTGTATCTCTGATCCTCTATCTGAGGAGTTTAACCTACTCCCTTCGGGTCGAAGATTTCAGATGCTTTCTAGTAGGACAAAACGTTACAGAAATAGCTTTGTCCCATCATCTATTGTCGCTCTGAATAAATTGTTATATATTATAATGTACTTTTGTATGTGTATATGTGGGTATGTATATGTGTGATTTAATTGTTTGTATCAAATGCCAAACTTTGCTGCAAAAGAATGTACCTACGTGTACCAATAAAGTCAACTCAACTCATTTACACACATTTATGTAGGTAAATAAATAGACTCAATAATGAGCTACAGTATGTGGGCCTACTAATAGATTCTACAGATTATTTTATGAACAAAATTTATAAATAGTGTGCCTAGTTTCAAAAAGGCTGTTGAATCAAATGCACTGACATCTGAATTCAGTTTTTTTTTCCAACACCAGTGTTTTATCAGTATAAAACACTGTTTCCTTTAGTATCTGAGGACAAGCCTACCAGACTCCTCTTAAAGCAGATTGTGTGTGAATGACTTAATACTGCTATTATCAAAGCAGAAATGCAGATACAAACTGGAGCATGTTGCAGTGGGTCTGCATTTACTTGATTAATACTTAACCAGTACTTGACTGACTTTGCAAAAACTCCCTAATCTTCATAAGAAGCCTCATTTTTCAATAGATCATCACTCTGAGCACTTAATGTTCAGGAGTGAGGGCAGAAGATACGGACATATGCTAGAAAGCACAGTGTCACCTCAGATGACCGTTTGTGCTCTTTTAGTGCACACTGTCAAAATACATTTCAACATCAGCTGATATTTGGGATGTGCAAAAAAATACATTCAAAAACAGCTAGACAGAGCAGACTGAATTGAAAAGATTGCACGGTTCTAGACAGGTTAGGGAAAGTTCAACTGTTTTAAACTTTTTCTATAGTGCATAGTAGCTTACAATGCTTTTTTTTTAAATAGCCATTTTTTACAGACAATGGTAGATGTAATTCAACTTTAAAGGGTCATGAAACACCAAAACACATTTTTTGAGTTGTTGACAGTCATATATGTGTCCCACGTTGCTTTTATGTCACTATTAGGACAAATATATTGTGCTAAAAAGTGAAAATTTGTTGTTTTTGCGTTATTTTGAGCAAATTCGTTCTTCTGGTTTGAAACAAATTTTTGAAAATGCGTCACGGCGATTAGATACTTGCATGTAGTCCAGCGTAAAGAGTGGATGTCTGTACCTGCGAGCACATCGTGACGTCTCTGAGTGTGCGGCATCAGTTCATGAGAAAGACTTGGTTCAAACCAATCAGCGTGCTCTTTTGTTTGCGGTGCAACTTCATTAATGTGCATGATAGCTTCGAGACTGTTTTACCTGTTACAGTGTTCAGATGACAGAGAGATGCCATGTTGTGTTGCCAAAACAAGTGGAAGAACAAGAATTTGGAGACATGGGTCATCAGCAGGGCCGGAGCAAGCCAAACTGCCGCTCTAGGCAAAGGACTATCACGCCACCCTCAACCCGAAAGTGAAAACGAAACTGTCCAGTTCATTAAGTGAGGACCGAGTGGTGGGGGGAGGTGTTGTGTTAATGTTGCTGATAAAAATCAGTACGCTGGGTTGGGTGGCGGGGCACGTTTGCCACCCTTTTTATTATGCCAGACCCCTATTATGCCAGTGTTGTGTTGATGTTGCGGATGAAAGTCAGTAGGTTGGGTTGGGCGGCCATCTAGATCGCCTCTATGGACGCGCCGACATTGGTCATTAGTGTTGCATTTAATAATGTGCTGTGTTTATTAATGTGCTACAACAAAGGTTTTGTTTTCATTTTTCCGCTATGAGAAAGCAGTTGGACTCACGTGTGGAATACAGTGCATGCAACATGCGACAGAAATGTGTTTGTAAGGAACATTTTTACCCGAGAGTTTTTCGCATCTGGAAATGATGAAATACAGATTTGCCGCTCGTCTCTTTTAAAAAAAAGACGTGGCTTCAGTTTGTGTTGATTGTCCTGTCTCTACAGATTTGGTAAGTGTATGTGATCAGTGCCCTTTGTTTGTTCATTTAGATGGCAAAGTTAGTTTGTATCGTCAGCAGTGCTCTTTTAATTTTGAAAGACATACCTTAGTCAAAATAATTTAGTTACTAAGTTTACAGTATGTTAATATCTCTGCAATATTATAGTACAATATTATAGACTGAAAGATTCGCTGTAAATACTGCTCTCCAAGTGTAAACATGTAAACACAGCAATCAAACTATTATCGTTGTGTATGATTTTTACCGCATTTTGTGACAGGATAGTCTATACACACATGGCTTTTTGACACTACCTACAGAGTGCATCTAAGTTAACGAGAAATGCAGAGGTTTTTTTCTCCCATTGGCCGTGCGGTATCAAACACTTCATTAAAACTCCACTCTCCAGCAGTTCCTCTCGTTTGTCATGGGGGACATGCAGGAAATGTTCCTGAATAAAAAATGAAAGTGCCAAACTGCAGTTAAAGTCAACAAATTAATAATTTGGCAAATAATTTGATTACTGATGTCCATGTAAACACAGTCACTGTCTTTCTCCCCTGCGTTAGTTTTACCTGTGAAAATCAGCGCATGCCCAAATGGAAACTCCCATTTTTGCAAATCCTTCCCTCGTTCTCACCTCCGACATTCCCACCTAAACAGAGCTGGACACGCCCACTTTCCTGACTTTTTCCAAACTAGAGGTGTGAAAACCACGAAGCCACGAAGCCCTTTAAAATGAGTGTTATTTAAATAGCACTTTAAGCCCCAGATTCACAGATAAAGCTTATGCTAGCCTTAGATTAAATTGCATGTTTTAAGGAATGTAGGAATATAAATTGATATAATGTAGTTAACAATAATCTTTATATAACTGAAAGTTATATTCTTTGGTTTTTAATTAGCTCATTTCATTCAAAACTCTAGCTAGGGTGTGGCATTGAAACCTCTTGCTTCCTGAGCTCGGGCTGAGCCAAAGTGATGAAAATGCTAAAGACAGGCTCCCAATGACTCTGCCCTTGTCTTTGGGTCGTACTTTCAAGCTGGTCAGGGCAGGTGAAACCTCAAGACCCTAAAACAAGATCCTTAACTAAACTAGTCATGCCCGTTTTCTATGTCTCCACCTAGCCATTCCCCTCCTCCTAAAACACTTGATTACAGACTCCTTTTAGACTTGCTTTAAGACTTGTGATAAAACTCGCAGACTGCAGACTTATAAGAGACTCCATAGGGTCTTGTAGACTTGCGGGCTTCTTGAAGGCGCTGTATGACTGCAGATTAACCAACACGTCTCAATAAAGAAATTCTTCTGCTTGTCCTGAACTGGGTTCTTTCTCTTTTCATATTTATTTTTCCAAGAACTATTTGAAGTGACATGAGTGTCATAAGTACAATAGTCTCAAGATTTTTTTACATAAAATATAAAAGCTGTAATAATTACAACATCACAAGCATTTTTTTTATATTTTATGTTGTAATACATTATAAATTGTAGTTTATTACTGTGATGGTAAAGTTTCATTTTAAGCACTCATTGTTTCAGCCTTCAGTTCAGGCCCGTAGCCAGCCTTGATGTAAGGGGTGGCTCTTTTTTCTCTTTTTGCAGTTATTCACCTCATTTTCTTTGTATTTATGAAATTTAAATACTACATTTTAGTGACATTTTAAGAACTATTTTTAGCTGGATAAGCTTGTCAGATGGTCATCAAAAATAGACATCTGTTAAAGTTTTAAATGAAAAAAACTATTGTCATTTATTAGGCATATACAGTAACAAACTGGACTGCGTTTCCAAAAACCATCGTTAGCCAACTTAGGTCGCAAGTTCCGTCGTTACAAACATAGTTTGTTGATTTGCAGTTTCCCAAATCCATCGTTACAATAAACATTCGCAAACCTCTCGAGTTGTAGTTAGAAGCATAGTCCATGACTATGTTTTATTCCCAGTTATCCCCCTATGCCCTATTCATTTAGAACATTCCAACATTTAAACTTGAAATGAATTTAAAAAGCTAAAAACATTAAAGTCGTCTCTCTTAGGTGTAATTTGCTTTCAAAGTATTTTTGCAGTTCAGTTTTAGTGATCTTCATATTGACAATTGCGCTCCCTTCATAGTGCACTTTGAAAACATTTATGCCATTTTGAACGCAGACTTGGCTTATATCAAGCTATAGGTGGCCTGATATTTAAAAGCGTCTCCAAAGCTTGTGATATCAAAAATATATAGCATACCTTGGTTTTAATTTATAGTAGGTTATTTATTAATCTGTATATGACATGGGCCTGTTGGTTAGACGATTTCTGCAGTGATTTGAATGTGTCAAATTGTAAAAGTAGACTTTTCAAAAAATATATATTTATAATAAATTTATTTATTTATTCATTTTCTTTTCGGCTTAGTCCCTTTATTAATCTAAGGTCGCCACAGCAGAATGAACCGCCAACTTATCCAGCATAAGTTTTACACAGCAGATGCCCTTCCAGCTGCAACCCATCACTGGGAAACATCCATACACACTCATTAACACACATACACTATGGACAATTTAGCTTACCCAATTCACCTATACCGCATGTCTTTGGACTGTGGGGGAACCCGGAGCACCCAGAGGAAACCCACGCCAACACGGGGAGAACATGCAAACTCCACACAGAAATGCCAACTGACCCAGCTGAGGCTCAAACCAGCAACCTTCTTGCTGTGAGGCGATTGTGCTACCCACTAGGCCACGATGCAGCCCCTTAATAATAATAATAATAATATGTATTATTATTAATAATATTATTATTATTATTATATACATAGAATTTTTTTTCATTTCTTAACAAATAGCCTAGCCTACTGTAAATTAGGCCTACAACCATTAACGATTTATATGATTTATAAATGAGATTAGAATATGTTAGCTTAGTGATTTTCTATAGCATATTCTCAAATAAATTTGTAAAAGAAACATATATGTCCTATATGTGTCATTTACATATATTTCAATTGAAAAAATGAGTGCATGTTTGTACCAAAACTAATATTGGATTTTTTTTATGCGTGTGCGTGTCAAACATTATCTTTGCACAAAATATTATGGGGGTTTTCTCTAAAGAAGTAGTTACTCCATCCCATTTAGAGCATCATTATGGACGTTTTACATTATAACTAACATGGTTCAAATGATAGATCTGCGACAGAAAAAAACTACTGTTTTGGGAAACACTCATCACTACATCATTCTTTTCCCAAACAATGCATTGTACTATGATAGTTCAGCCGCGAGTTAGGTCGTTGTTTGGGAAACGCACCCCTGGCCAGCACATTCAGCTTTCCTCAGTCAGAATTTGGCCATTTAAATACATACATTACGTACATTTTATTAAAAATTCATGGATAACATGAATAGCCAAATTAGTTTTCAAATGAATTTTAATTTGGGCCACTTTTGGTGCTTTTGGTGATCTTTTTATCTGTCATTTTTTGTTTCAAGAACTAGGTCCAAGATTCAGAATAGAAGTTATTTGTCAAATGTTTTCTCTATTTAAAAACAATATAGTGAAAGATGACTTCACTTAAATCTGATTGTATGGTTTCGTGCACAACTGGATGTTGGACTCATGAAAAATAATAGTTTGCATTGGCCAAAACTAATTAGCTGAAGTCATGAAGACTTTTTCAATGAGTTATTTTAACAATCTATGATGGTGTAGCAGTGAAAATAGGACAAATTATCTCATGTTGTGGACAAATCCTGGACCTTTGTCATTGAGGGGTAGGTCTTTTGAACCACCCGAACGCCCCCTGGCTACGGGCCTGCAGTGTCATATCATCCTTCAGAAATATAAACGTTTCTAAACAACTAAATATAATTATAATAAAAAATCGATAGATATCAATGTTAAAAATGTTCGTTTGATAAATAAAAAGCTCATAAAAGCAGCATTCATTTGGAAAATAAATCTATTTTAAATTTTAAAATTTTACTTTTGAACAGTATAATGGATCATTGTTGAATAAATGCATTGATTTCCTTAAAAATAAAGCTACTGGGTCACAATATACAAACAACTAAGCTGAATTTCAACATTTTGTGATCAACATTATGGTTTATCAGAAATAGTGAACTTTGATTAACCTAAACTGATAAACACTGTCTAGACTCTAGGGCTTTGAAAACACACTACCCTCTTAAAAAAAACTTAAAAATGGGGATTTCAAAGCTGTCCCATGGAAGAGGATTTTTCTTTAAAAAATAATTAAATAAATTCAGTGATGAGTTCTTAAAATTGCATTTTGTTTTTAGTGTGAGAAACATTTTAAATCTGTAACAAATCATTTTCCATTATAAAGAACATTTTGTGGAATGGAGAGGTCACATGGATGTTAAAAGTTCTTAATTTATAGATCATTTGCCTTCAGACATGAGAGAAAAGGTTTTGTCAACTAGATTATTCTTATTATTTTAGTTGTCAGATGTTCATAAAGGATGGTCTTGTTTTTTGTGTTCTGTTGTTTGTTTGATTTCTTTTTTTTTCTCCTAAAGAGCCCCCATTATGGGTTTCTGAAAATGTGTAACACAGCTCTAAGTGAATGAAAACATCCAGCTGAGGATTATATCTGAGAATGCACCATGTTTAAAACTATTGATTCTTTAACAAAATAGTCGACTAGATGAGTCGAATAAACCAATTGTGTTGGGTTTGATCTTTTGCGTTGATGTCAATACGGTACATGCAGGGCTTAATTTGTGCTGGAACACGCCGGAATCGGCACCTCTGAAATCTGATCCGGCACCTCATTTTACCGATCTCCCTCCTCAACCGCCCTCCTCCAACGTCCGCTGTTCACTTTGACTTTCTTCCGCGACTCCCCAACCCTCTTCACTTTCTTACATGACAACTCCCCGCTCTTCACTTTCGTCTTTTGTCCACGACACACCTCCACCTTCCAACCCCCATACTCACCCCCCCCCCCCCCACCCCCCCCCCCTCCCCCCCCCCCCGCCCCCCCCCCCCCCCCCCCCCTGCTCTCCACTTTCGACACCACTCCATCCTCGGCTAACATGCCGGATCCATTACCCCGATCTGTTCTGGGACCTCGCAATTCACAAATTAAGCACTGGGTACATCACCAAATATGTAGTACCGGTATAAAGATAAGCTTCGAGCTAAGGAGGGGTTTGGGAACAAATGAATCGCTGAACAAATCATATGGGAGTCGTTGGGATAATTCTGTAAATATAAATGCATATTAGGAGACAATGAACGTGTTTTTTTATATGAACCTGGTGTTGGAGACCCCCTAAACCAAAATATGACCTTTTATGATGCAAAATATGGGCTCTTTATATTCAAATAATCTTCATAATATAATTGTATGGTTAGAGATATAAGGCAATATTTGTTATATATAAGGTGCTATATGTTGCATAATATGTTGAATTGTTCTCTGGTGTCTACATAGTATGTATGTGGCTTTGGTAAATTAAAAAAAATCTCTAGAAATGGTTTTAAATGTTTATTTATTACCCCATAGAATCAGAAGTTTCTTATTGACCCTATTTGGAAAGGTCATGAATATGAATTAGCTCTGCTCTGACAGCTCTCGGTGACTGCCCTCTCTATCTCTCCTCACAGACACACATACACATATACACACAAATAGAGCATGATGTACTCTGAAATAAACAATGCGAAATAATTATAATTCATTTGTTAAAAATATATATAAGCAAACAAAGTAGATGTTCTGTTTTTTTTTACTTAAGCAGTGAAGAAGCTTTTTTTTTAGCTAGGAGGTAGCTATTTAATAAAAAACACCAGAGTTACCTGTTTTGCTCCTAGGTTGTGTTGTGGATATAATATATACTAGGTTAAAAATAAAATTGACAAAAGAAACCAACAGAGTATTGTGTTTTATTTTGAAGCTATATGTAAATGTAAACACAGCCAGGGAAATTATTATTATTATTATTATTATTATTATTATTATTATTATTATTAT
>CAIGQZ010008319.1:2420187-2444266 GCA_903798205.1 Danio tinwini
AAGACACAAAAATACAACATTTTTCAATATACTATACTATACTATACTATACTATACTGTACTATATTATGTATATAGAACATGTATAAAATACAAATACAAAAATAAATATAAAATACAATCATTTAAAATTGTAATGATAATAAACACTATTACTGTTTTGTTGTATTTTTGTGTCTTAGTGAGATACATCTTTCAAAAAATACTAATATTATACTGTAGATGGCAATGAAAACCAATATTTGATATATTTTTAAATAATAACAAAATATATTAAATAAAACAAAATGGAAGTGAGCTTTCTTGAAAAGGCACAGACCTTTAAAGTTCACAGGCCAAAAAAAGAAGCACCCATCGGTGCTGTGTCAGTTGATACTGTGCGAGTTATGAAGATACTCCATGAAGTTATCTGACCTCATTTCAATTCAGGATCTCTGGCTAACAACGTGTGAACATTATACACGAACAAACACTGAAATATAAATAATAAGACCCTTGTTGATTTGCTCTCTTTCCTTTTAAAGTCTTTGGAGGAGTAGACTATATTATCAGGAGGACCTACTTCTCCTTTTGTTTTGATTTTCATAAACCTTGTAATGCAGTGTAAAAACATTTAAGCTGGGTTCGGTTTCTTAGAAGGTAATTTTGTGGCAGAAATGAAGTATATTCATATGATTTATATTACATTATTGATGTACACATATATTATAATAAGAAGTGAACAGGATTTTAGTTAAGCTGTAATTAGTGTGTATTGTGCAAAATACTGATTTAATCCTACAGTTTTTTTTTAATAATAAATAAAAAACTATAGTCAGTTTTAATTTTGCTATTTATATTTTGAGGATGCAGGTGGTCTTATCTGTTTTTTTCAGGTAATCCTAACTAAATTTGACCTTTTATTAATAAGGCTGTTAAAGTTTCATGGATGTTATTGTTTTTTGCACAATCCCAACTCAAGCTGCATTCAAATATGCTTTTCTAAGAGATAAAGCATTCATTTCTAAAATGTTCACCTGTTTGGTGAATGTATGTCATGTTCAGCAACGATAAAGAATAGTCTACTTATCATAAAATGATGATAAAGCAAAACACTTTGCTGTGCTCTGATTGGTCAGATGGCCAAATCAGATTTGTTTACCTATAATACATCTTATTTTATTGTAGGAGACAACTTGGTTATCTGTTATATATCATAATAGAGGCACTTTAATGTAATCCTACACTCCCTCAAACCCCGTTTATTTATTCAGTGAATGAATAACAATTATATAGGTTGGTCATTTTACATCACAGTACAATAGACTGTATGGCTCTCTGGGACACAATGTGATCATTTTTTTCATCCTCTCACAGTTATAATGCTATTAAAGCATACACACAGGAGGGACGGCAAACAGAGCTGAGTGCAAGTGAACACCTGGTGTCCGCAGCGGAGGCAGGTCAGTATGAGAAAACAACCTGATAATGTAAACACGGCTAAATATGTAGCTATGTTAAGAGACTGGAACAACTGGAAGTTCTGAGGGCCCGAACACTCTGTGTTCCTCTGGGTCATTCCTGTTATGGCAAACCTTTTGGCTGTGCCTTGCTTTCTGTAACTGTACGCTTGTTGTATTTTGTTATAATAAAAAAAAAACATAGGACTGTTTACCAGGTCAAACCCAGACAGTTCGACTCTATTTAAATAAGTTCAACTTAACTTAATTATTTGCTCAGTGATAAGAACGCAAACATGGTAGGAAGTTAGTATCTGCTCAGATAGGTCTTTTGAGGACATCAGGTCGAACCATATAAAAAATCAATAAATATAAATACATGTAATATATTTAATTATTCTGTTATTATTTAAAAATAAATAAATGTTCATTATCAATGCAGTTTACAGTGTAATATTAACATGTTTTTACAAGGTCTTTCTCAAGACTATTTATGTTCCTAAAAACATCTTGAAAAAGGTTTCTGCCAAATATTAAGCAACCCAACTGTTTCTAATATTTAATAATAATAATAATAATAATAATAATTTGTGAGCATCAAATTATCTTATTAAATATTAGTGAATGTTGAATATACAGCTTTGTCATCACAAAAAAGTAATTACATTTAACCTTTTTTTTAATAAAATATAGTTAGTTATAAAATATAGATAGTTTCAGAATTTCATAATATTACTGTGATATTGCTTGTCAACAGCATATCTTTGAACAACAATTCCGCATTTGAAGACTACATTTAATTTAATAAAATGTTACCTTATTTTTTATGGGTTTTTCACCTTTATTGGACAGTGAGCACCATAGTGTCAACACACTTAACCACTAGGCTATTGGCACTGATATTCAACTGATTTTATATATAAGATCAGGTTCAGCCATGCTCAGTGTCCAGTTTAAGTTATTAGGGGTGTGCAGTATTTATTATTTATATTAAGACCATGCTGTGTTAACAATATGCAAGCTAACATTATGTGATTCTAAAGAGATTTTGGCAATGTTGTGATTCAGTTTTAAATATTCATGTAAAACTAATACTTTGATGTAAATTATGCGATTAAAGCTCATAATTAAAGTTAACTAAATTTTATTAGCATATGTGGCGTGGCTCCTCTTTTTATTATTATAAGATATGATTTAGACAAGAAATATTACACAAGGTAGAGTTACATTTTAGAAGTGTAACAGAAGAAACAGAAACAGTCCGTTTACTTGACAACTAAAGTAGTTTTAGAGCTGAATGTTGTACATTTCTGAGCAACACTGAATTATATAATTCCTGACTGAATGTTTCTTAAGAATCAAGAGAGGCAATCTTTCAGCGATCCGTTTATAAAAACACTTGCTTAGTTTTTAAACCTATGCATTTAGCCATTTGGAATAAATAGTTTGAATCACATTGAACAAATCACTCATTAAAATGGGGACTTGGGGCCACATACTGGTAGTTTTAGTGTGGTATTTATTTATTCACAAAAAGCTTAACCAGCCAGTTACTGACTCAATTCAGTTCAGTTCATCTGTATTTCTTTAGCACTTTTACAATGTAAATTGTGTCAAAGCAGCTTAACATTGAAGATTATAGTTAACTAAATCTGTGTCAGTCCAGTATTCAGAGTTGAAGTTCAGTTTAGTTCAGTTCAGTGTGGCTTAATTTTCACTGAGTCCAAACACTGAAGAGCAAATCCATTGATCTAATCAAAAACCAATCCCAAAACCTGTTATATAAAATCATTCACCCCAATTAGTTGTTTATAGTGTGGTTGATGATACAATTTATCATAAAGAGTTACAATACATATACATATACATACTACAGTGTGTGTGTGTGTGTGTGTGTGTGTGTGTGTGTGTGTGTGTGTGTGTGTGTGTGTGTGTGTATAATAATAATTTATTATTATTTTATATATATTCTAGAAAGGCACATTAAATTGGACAAAGTGATTAGTAAAGACATTTTTAATGTTACAAATGTTGTTTTTACATTTCTGTTCCTGAAACAATCCTTTAAAAATGTAACATTTATTTATAATAATAAAAAAAAATTGTGAGCATCAAATCATCTTATTAAATATTTGTGAATGTACAAAATACAGCTTTGATATCACAATAATGAATTACATTTAACATTCTTTATAGAAAAAGAAAGTTAAGTTGCAAAATTTTACAATATTATTGTAATATTACTTATTACCCCCACTTTTGTGAACAACAATTCAAGCCTATTTGTAAAGCTTCATTGAACGTGTCCAAAAATATGTTAAAATATTTTTGCCAGGTCATTAACCTTAACATACGCATTGATTCGGGTAACTGACGAGGCAGTAGTAACTAAAGAGTTCACAGCAAAACTGTCTAAACCGTATTCTATGCACCTACACTAATGTTACCAGTCTTCTCGGTTTAAATTGTACTGTGAAGCAAGGCAAATGCAGATGCTGTCGCTGCAGATGTTAATCACATTATTTTTTTGGTTTGTTAAATCTTGGTATTCATGGGATATTAGTTATTAACTTTTTTATTATTATTTATATATTATCAAAACTCTTTACTATGATCATTATAGCCAGTGGCAAAAATATCCAATCAATTTTAACCACTTAATAAGCACATTTTACTGAAAATATTGCTGTTTTAGAGAAATTCTCAAAGCATTTCTACAAGACAGTCTGGGGTCCAAGTAGCAGTATTAGAGGGTCATTTAAAATGAACATCTGTATTGACTTAAGGCCAATTCACATTATACTGACAGACCCGTTGATGTAGGCTGGCGTCTGCTGGACCTTGTTTTTGCCAGATAAAAACAAAAGTGGCAATTGTCTGAGAAATGACGTCCTGTAATTTGGCGATTGTCTGCATTTGTCTGTGTGTTGTGAATTGGGCTCTAATTATATGGGGGGTTATTTCCTTCTCAGAGCTAAACACAATGTAATTGCAACTATTTCTCTTAATTGCAACTTTATTTCAGGTAATTGTGACTTTGTCATATAGTGATATGAGTTCCTTATTTTCAACTTTACCTCAGACTTGGCTGCTTTAGTTTTTAGGCCTTTTAGGCCTTTGTTGGTGATATTTTGACAAGAAATATAAAAATAACTGCAATGAATTCTTAGAATTGCGAGTTTAATAGGTACATGTGTCAAAAACAAGACTTCCTACTTGGTCTCTCCATTAAATAAAATTTACTGAAGTGATATTATGTAAATAGAAAGCATATTAAATGCACATAGAGTCCATTTGAATGTTTTAGAAAAAAAAGGCTGGCAAAATGTAGGTGAAATATGTCATTTAGCAAAACAGATACACTACTGGTTAAAATTTTGGGGTCAGTAGGATTTAAAATCCTGCTCACCAAATTGTAAAATTGTGAAATGTTTTTGCACGATAAAATAACTGTTCAAAAGTAGTTTATAATTTAATTTAATCAATTATTCCAGGATTTTTCAGCTTCATTACTCCAGTTTTCAGAGTCACATGATCCTTCAGAAATCACTCTATTAATATAAATAATAATAATAATTATTATTATTACTATTAATAATATTATTAATGTTAATGGTGATAGTAATAAAAACAACAATGACTGGAGTAATACTTTTATTTGAAACTACATACAATAAGAAAGCAGTTATTTAATATTTTAATAAATATTTAACAATATATTTTTTTACTTAATTTAATAAATGCCGCATTGATGAACAGAATAATAAAAAAAACATGGAAAAAAAACTGACCCCAAACTTTTGACCAGTAATGTATATCAGTGTAAAAATGCTAAATATTTATTCCTGTATGTGATTATTAAAATATATAAAGAATAAATGATCATATAAACAGTTTTTATATTTTTTTATATAATTAATGAATTAATTCATATAATTAATAATTAATTGCCACACTGTGGTCCTTTAGCAAGCTCTAAATAAGCTTGATAAGATTTCTTTTGGTATATAAACTATAGGTTTGAAATGACATTTTAGTGTGGTGTATGATTCATATTTTCTACTCAGAAAATCCTAATAACATAAAGTACACATTTAAATGTCTAAAAATCCTAATACTTTTTAGAATGTTTGAAATCCACTTTTCCTCTTTGACCCAAGAATGAATCAGGTATGAACATGTTTGGCATAACAGGAATGACCAGCCTCAAAACTGCCTTCTATGCAGCTGTTTTGAAACTGCCAAAAAGAAGCAAAATAGAGAAATAAAACTGTGAAATCAGCACAGGAAGTGAAACAAGAAGCATTTTCAATTTCAATTGCACACCAAAAATAAAAATAAACTTGAAGAAAATGGTCTAAACCAGTGGTGTCCATACTCGGTCCTGGAGGGCTGGTGTTCTGCATAGTTTAGCTCCAACTTCAACACACTTGCCTGGAAGTTTTAGTATACATAGAAAGAGCTTGATTAGCTGATTCAGGTGAGTTTAATTGGGATTGGAACTATAATATGCAGGTCACCGACCCTCCAGGACTGTGTTTGGGCACCCCTGGTCTAGACCAACAATATTAGTAAAATACAATAATTTCACTTGAGTAATACACTGAAAAAACATACATTGGATTTACTATTTTTATGTAACTGGTTGCAAACTATTTATATAGGATGAATTTAAACAAACTAATTACAAATTGAGTTATTTTTTAAATAAGTTACATTATTAAATTTAATTTGTTTGTTTAAATTCAGCCCATATAAATTATTTGCAATCAGTTACCTTAAAGAAATTAGTTTTCTTTGTAGGAAATCAACAATCTTAAGCTTTAACACTATTACCAAAAAATGATATAAATCTTATTCTTACTGTAGCTCTTACCTTTACACTATAAAAAGCTATTTTCTTTTAAAAAGTGAGTAAACTTGTTGCCTTAAAAGCAAAAAATTGACTTTACTAAAAAAATTGCAAATCCAATGTAACAGGGAACTGTTATGTTGACTTTACTTGATTTGCTTTAACAGAATTAATCAACTTAATTCTGCACATAGTTGTACATCATTTTAAGGCAAGGCATTGACTCACTTTTTTTTTTAGGTAAAGCCAACTTCTCCTTCTTCTTCTCCTCCTCCTTTTTCTTAGTCTCTTTTTACATGTAAAAACCCTGTAAGATCTGAAAGAGAGCACTAAATTGGAGTGACTCCGTTAAATGTTGGTGTGAAGGTTGCTGTGTCGTGTTTCCAGGCATTCTGACGCTTTGCCTCACCAATCCAGTCTGGGTGACAAAGACCCGGCTGGTGCTGCAGTACAATGCAGATCCTTCACGGAAGCAGTACAAGGGAATGATGGACGCCCTCGTGAAAATATACCGTCACGAGGGTATCCCAGGACTATACAGGGTACATCTACAGATTTTAAACTAATCTGAGATCACTGTTACAGGTGGAATAGAGCGTTCCTTTGTGCTAATCACAAGATTAAAGTCAACATGAAAGCAGAAATGATCCCTTTAATGTTATTAGGCCCCATTTTTATTTGGCATTAACATGCGTTTTCAGTGATCTGATCACCAGTTGTGAGTGGAGATGCATTACTTTTTTCACGTGATTATAATATGCGTTTAAATGTGTTCTTATAATCATTTGAGTTCCCCTATATGTTCCCTTTATTTCATCATGCTAAGTGTAATTAGTTGGTCAAAGTGGACAAGCTTCAAATGTTATAGACGTGGAAATAAAAATGTAAACTTTTGGGAAAAAAAAGTGGAAAAAAAATACACTTTAGCATGCATTTAGATGTAGGACCAGTTATGGAATATAACTTCAAAAAAATATTTAAGTGCGATCAGAAAATAAAATACTTTCACTTTAAATGCAATAATAAATTGTTGAACAGTTAAAATGATAAATGCTAAAAAAAGACTTTCTATGTGTGTTAATAGATATGCAAGCAGTTTAAAGTAATGTAAGTTGACGTGTCATGTTAGAACCTGGGCGACTAATGAGTTCGGCGACTAATGAGTTCGTCAGTTTCAGCCAATTTGTCACAAGGCTTATTAGCAATAATAAAAAAAACGTATTAAAGTATCCATGAACCGGAAGCTGCGAAGGTGTGTTTTTTTTTTTTTGTTTGTTTTTTTATTGTGATGCAGTACAACAGTGGGTGTGGCTTGTTTTTTTTTTTACTGTGGCTGAATGAATGTAGTAAAGTGGGCATTTCATTCAGAAAGATCAAGATTTGGGGAGAGTTATTACAATCTAACAGACTCCTCCTCCGCACCACTTCTGTTTGTTGTTAAAACTGACAGTTGAAGGGGTGTGTTTAAATATATTAGCCACGCCCAATTCCTAAGATGTGTACTTAATCTGAGAATTTAACTGAAAAAAAGTGCATTTACAGATTTCAATTAAAGATTAAAAGGCTAACTTTTTTTTCTTAATGACATGCACACATGAATTGTTCACTACAGAAATAGCAATGTGATTTTGGACTTTTAATAACATTTTAATAACATGTTCATATTCTTATTAGTTGCCCCTCACTACATACAGTATAGTGGACGTATTCATTATGTCTATCTGCACAATGTACCCTCTGCTGTATGAACTTTATTACATTATTTTGTCAATAATCATTAGAATCTGAAAACCCTGCACTCTGCGACATCTGAGTGGATGAACATTTCACACTCTTTCTTCATCATCTGGGTATTTAAAGGTGTAGTTTCCCCCCAAAATTATTATTGAAAAGAAGATATTTTGAAGAATGTTAAAAAATGGAAGCCATTGACTTCCATAATTGTGTATTTTTTCACTACTATGGATTGCAATGGCTACCGGTTTCCAACATTCCTCGAAACATATTTCAGGTTTTAAAACCACTTGAGAGTGTGCCAATGGTGATTAAACTTTTTAAATTTTGGGGTGAACTGTCCCCTTTCAGTGAAAATGCTCCAATATTTAAACACAAAAAATAATAAATAAAATAAACAGCACAAGATAGTGTATACAATTATCGAATATCATGTTTTCTTGTATACTTGAGCTTCATGTTGACTTTAAACAGCGGGGTGATTCTTCACAACTCAAATAATGTACTTCTCTGTAGCGCCACAAGAGGGTGTGATTGTACTATTTGTTTTATAAGATTACAACTTAATCTGTGGTTCAGGTCTAAATATAGTGTAGGCTAAATTCTATGTCAGACTCACCAAATTACACTAAAGTGATCACATGTTGCCGTAGACTTGATTTTGATTAATTGTAGTCTATTTGAAGACTGTGATGTTCCTCTGAGATCTTGAGGTAAATGTGATTGTGTCTTTGTGTGTTCGCGAGCCTCATTTTGTTCTGCCACTGCAGGGTTTTGTGCCTGGGTTGGTCGGGACTTCCCATGCTGCACTGCAGTTCATGACATATGAAGGGCTAAAAAGAGAGCAGAACAAATGCAAGAAGATGCCCTCCGAATCCCTGCTGGTGAGGAAATAAAACCACCATTATATTTTAGGATACATATTGTTGGGGGATGAACATATCTCACAAGTTAAAGGGATAGTTCACCCAAAAATGGAAAGTGTGTCAACGTTTACTCTTGCAAATGCAGTCACAGCGACTGGCATAGGTGTTTTATTTAAATAGAAGCACCTGAAGGGGCGTTGCTAGACATAAAGCTCTACACACACACACACACACACACACACACACACACACACACACATGCATGTGTGTATGCATGCATGCATGTATGCCTGTACAGGGACGTGCAGAGATGTTTGTGTGTGTGTGTGTGTGTGTGTGTGTGTGTGTGTGTGTGTGTGTGTGTGTGTGTGTGTGTGTGTGTGTGTGTGTGTGTGTGTGTGAGTGGGTGTGAAGTATAGGTGAATTGTTGGGTGTGTGTGTGTGTGTGTGTGTGTGTGTGTGTGTGTGTGTGTGTGTGTGTGTGTGGTGTGTGTGTGTGTGTGTGTGTAAATAATAAAATAAAATATAAAAATAATAAAATATAAATTAATATGTAACTGGAAAATAATGTAAAGGCACAACGGGAGTGATTTGCTAAGATCATTTAAAAATATTTTGCGTGAATAATAATTTCATTTGAATTAAATTCTATAAGCAATTCTATAGAATACAAAAATAGATGTTTAATTATCTGTTGTCTTAAACTACACATGGCAAAGAATTAGGTTTATACCTCCCTAACTGCATCCCTCCTTTGTGCTTCATACTAAAAAAATCTATCAGGAGGCATGCTTATTATGATCACCATCATATTGTTTAAACGTTAGTTTTGTCGACTTGCAAAACTAACTGCATGCCGCCATCTCCACATAAACGACTGTTAATGACAATTTCACAACGCATGAGCGGTGCGTGAGCAGCAGGTATTTTTTTCTGCATGCATATTAACAACCGGGACTCGCACCGGGAGAAGAGCAGCGTGTCCGGGTATAGCAGGAGCGGTGTGTTGGAGTGGTTTTCTGCGCACATGCAGAGATGCGTCAGTTTGCTTTTTGATTTAACTACACTGCTTTCACCAGCGTTGGTTTGGTTGCACATAGAGAATAACGTCTTTATTCCAGGATTACCCCTCTTAATACATACACTTGCATATGAAGTAAATCATATCTCAAAGCATTTACTGGGGCACTGGCAATTTTTACTGGGGCACGTGCCCCAGTAAATTGGGTCTAGCGATGCCCTTGAGGACCTGTATTAGCTGATTACATCACGTGACATGATTGGCAGTCATGAAAAACTAAAACTAAATAAATACAAAGAAAAATTGAGAGCATATACAGTACATAAACATTTAACATGTCTTCTTTTGCATTCAAAAGAAAAAAGAAGCTCATTAAAATTCAGAACAACGTGAGGTTGATTGAATGATGACCAATTATTATTATTATTATTATTTTATTTTTTTAGAGGGTGGTAAACTGTCTATTTCATGCCTTAAAAAGTCACATTTCTCGTTTGATTGTATATTTATGTATTTTAGAGTTAATTAAAACTAATAATATGCACACTTTCAGCCAAAAATTTTGAATAATTAAGATTTAGTTTATTTTTGCTTGCTGATTTGATGTATTTGACAATGCAGCAAAAACTGAAATATTGTGATATTATCTGTCTCTTTTTGAATGTATATTAAATTTAAATGCATTCTTTTAATTTCAAAGCTGAATTTTCAGCATTATTTTCTACATTATATTCTTCAGTGACACATGATCCATCAGAAATGATTCTAATATGCTTATTTAATCAACATTAACACCACTTGTGTTTTCATATATTTAAAATTTAATGAAAAAAAAAATGGCACAACTAAACAAGAAAATAAAAAGTGAAGACATTTATAATGTTACAATATAATAAATGCTGTTCTTTTAAAAAGTTTTTCACAATTCTGACACTGAAAATAAAATAAGAAGAGCAATTAATAATAAAATTAAAATATTTAATTAATATAATCAGCATATTGGGATTCTGAAGGATCATGTAACATTGTCTGAAGTTTGGAGTAATAATCACAGGAATAAAGTGCATTTTATGGTATACTTAAGTAAAAAAACATATTTGAAATGTTATAATATTCACAGTATTACACTTACTGTTGTTATTATTATTATTATTATAACCATACGTTTACTAAGAAAAGCACATTGAGATTTAAAATCTCTTTTACAAGTGTGTCTTGGCCACGAAAAGGCACATGGCTTTAACAAACAAACAAAAACAGATAACAAGTAACATTATTCATCCATCAAAACACACATACAATGACAGTTAAAAACTATTCAAAACATTTACAGGCCAATGTTTCAAACTCCAAATCATTTAAAATCTTTTTAAAAGCATGTAATGAAAGCAACTCTTTAAACTGCAACTTTATTTGGAAGTCATTCCACGCAAAAGGTGCTGCATATTTAAAAGCCTTTTTTCCCATTTCAGTACTCACCACTGGTATACAGACAATAAATAAACTTCCTGAGACCGAAGGCTATAGTTAGAAACAGTTTTTTTTTTTTTTTTTTACAAATGTAAGTTTGGAGATATAAGGGGAGTAAAGCCAATAGATTTATAAACAAAGATATGCCAATGCTCAAGCCTATGAGTGGACAAAGCAGACCATCCTACCCGAGTGGACAACACACAATGATGAGTGATGCATTTAAGATGTGTTATAAACCTTGGTGCACCATACTAAACCGTGTCTAACTCTGAGAAGATGCATGCATACAGTTGAAGTCAGAATTATTAGCCCTCTTGTTAGCCCCCCCTCCGCCTCCTATTTTCTGATTAATGGAGAGAAGAATTTTTTTTCAACACATTTCTAAACATTATAGTTTTAATAACTCATTTCTTATAACTGATTTATTTTATCTTTGCCATGATGACAGTAAATATTATTTGACTAGATATTTTTCAAGACACTTCTATGCAGCTTAAAGTGACATTTAGAGGCTTAACTAGGCAGGTTAGGGTAATTAGGCAAGTTATTGTATAATGATGGTTTGTTCTGTACACTATCGAAAAAATATATAGCTTAAAGGGGCTAATAATATTGACCTTAAAATTAAAAACTGCTTTTTATTCTAGCTGAAATAAAACAAATAGGACTTTCTCCAGAATAAAAAAATATTATCAGACACACTGTGAAAATGTCCTTGCTCTGTTAAACATCATTTGGGAAATATTTAAAAAAGAAAAAAAAAATTCAAAGGGGGGCTAATGATTCTGACTTTAACTGTATAAATAACATCCCCACAGTCCAATACAGACATAAAAGTTGCAGACACAAGCTTCTGTATGTTTAATGAAATAATGAAATTATTTCAAGTTTAGTTAGCATGAGAGAAATTCAGAAAAAGATTCAAATGTTTGACTGATAATGTATATTTACTAAAGATAATTTTATGCCCCTGTTTTTTCTTTGAAATTCCAGACAAGGAAATCTTTTATATAGTTATTAAATTGTACAATACAAGACATGAAATAAAATGACCTGCACATACACTTTAGAAAAAGAGGTTTATTATTTTTTTGTCATGGATGTGAGTCAGTCTCTCCTTCCTGTCTGTCTGTGCTTCAGTCTCCATTGGAATACATCGCCATAGCAGCCATATCCAAAATATTCGCTGTAGCAGTAACATACCCCTATCAGGTGGTCCGCGCTCGCCTGCAGGACCAGCACAACAACTACAGTGGAATCGTGGATGTCATGAGAAGGACCTGGAGGTATGAAGTTACATATCACATTGTGTCTCTATCACAGAGCAAAAGAGATAACCTTTAAGAAACCATTTTAGTCCAAAAAACATGTTTAAAGTTTAAAGTAAAATGAACGAATAAATATTTAATGGATTTATTGTATGTTTTATTTTATCGTATTTACAGTGAATAATTGAATGCTGAATGATTTTTATTTCTTTATTTTTGGACTGAAATCACTGAATGTAAAAAATTATAATGATTATAATATTTGTTGTTGTTGTTGTTTTTAATGTAAATATATACACAACTATTTACACTGTAGGTTTGGTAAGTAGTTTTTTTATTAATTTTTTCTTTTATTTCCAGGCCTGTATTTATTCGATCAATACACAGTATGAACAATAATATTGTGAAGAAAAAATCAATTAAAAACTTTCAATCGATGAATAAAATGCTCAAAAGAACAGTATTTGAATATTTTATACCATATATCTCATATGTTTAGATTTTTTTTCAAGTAATTCTCAAACCTTTGACTTTTAGATATTTGGACTTGTTGTTTCTCTGCTCAATTAATATGGCTTCGAGTAATAATAATGCATATGACTTGAATTTCCATCATTAAATAATAATAATGATGAAGAAAAAAACTTCTGATACAAAGATAAAGGTACATGTGCAACTGTATTGTGGAATTGTCGGTTATACATTTCTTTTTCTTTTTGAACTGTTTATTTAACTTTTACAAAAATAGATTGTTTTACATGAAAATAGAAACAATTTCTTTTCCCAATGCTTCATCCATAAACAAAATTAAATTACAGTTACACTCAAAAAATACATAAGCACAAAATAAATAAACAAACAAATATTTTAAGAGTATAATTGGTGCAAATTATTTATAAAATATATGTTGGATTGTTCGCATTTAGAAATAACCCATGAACAATGTACACATGTACATCAACAAACAGTTATAAAACAATTTATAATCCACAGATACTTACACAATATACAGTTAAGTCAGAATTATTATCCCCCTTTTGATTTTTTTTTTCTTTTTTAAATATTTCTCAAATTATGTTTAACAGAGCAAGAGAATTTTCACAGTATTTCTGATCATATTTTTTCGTAACTTTTCGGCTAGAATAAAAGCAGTTTTTAATGTTTTAAAAAACATTTTAAGGTCAAAATAATTAGCACCTTTAAGCTATATTTTTAGTTAGTCTACAGAACAAACCATCGTTATACAATAACTTGCCTAATTACCCTAACCTGCCTAGTTAACCTAATTAACCTAGTTAAGCCTTTAAATGTCACTTTAAGCCGAATAGAAGTGTCTTAAAAAATATCTATTAAAATATTATTTACTGTCATCATGGCAAAGATAAAATAAATCAGTTATTAGAAATGAGTTATTAAAACTATTATGTTTAAAAATGTGTCGAAACAAATTGGGGAAAAAATAAACAGGGGGGCTGATAATTCAGGGGGTTTAATAATTCTGACTTCAACTGTATACAATATACTTAGTTTAATTCACTTTGCTATTGGAAAACCTTAAGGCTTAGATTGACAGTCTTTAGAAGTACTCTCATATCAGGAATACAAAAAAAAAAAACTCCCATGTGGGTCTCATGTTTCAGAGGAAGCACTAAAGTCGACTTTTATTCTAAACCTAATTTGTTTCTAAATAAATAAAGCTCATTGTATCTCGCATCCAGTTGTCAAAAGTCAGAGGAAATCTTTATTTCCTTGGTAAAAGAATGCACCGTCTTGCTAACAGTTATTTTATATGTTTCAGTATAGAAACAAATTTAACACTAGCAACACTAATTACATTTTGTCTTTTTTTTATATCTCATTATTTACCTTTTATCTAAAAAAAAAAAAAACTTCCAGTAAAATCGTGACTCATCTGACTTGACATGCTCAATATGTTTGTGTTTGACTCTCTAGCAACGAAGGGGTGGAGGGCTTTTACAAAGGGATGGTGCCAAACCTGGTGCGAGTCATTCCTGCGTGCTGCATCACCTTCCTTGTGTTCGAAAATGTGTCACGCTTGCTTTTGGGCGAGTATCACTAAACCTTCGGGAATCAAAAGTGGGACCAACACACAGCAATGTGCCGGGACTGTATGTATGTGTGTGTTTGTGTATGAGGGACGAGCAGGAATATCAAACATTTCCTGTTTAACTCTGAACTCGACGCACAGACTAAAAAGTAGAATTTAGTGTGTGCACTAAATGAAAAGAAGTGGTGCATATATTTGAGATTTAAAGAGATAGTTCACCCAAAATGAAAATTCTGTCATCATTTAATCACTCTTTACTTGTTTCAAACCTGTTAGAGTTTATTTCTTTTATTAAACACAAAAGAAGATGTTCTGAAGAAAGCTGGAAACCTGTAAACATTGATTTCCGCATTAGTTTTCTCCATTATGTATGTCTATGGTTACAAATGTTGGCTTTCTTTAAAATATCTTTTTTAATAAACAGAAAAAATAAATTTATAAAAGTTTATAACCACTTTAGGGTGAGTACATTTTCATTTTCGTGAACTATCCCTTTAAGAGTTGTTGTATTGTTGAGTTAAAGGGATAGTTCACCCAAAAATAAAACTTACTCACTCTAAATTTAAGAGTTTTATTTTTCAGAAGATATTTTGAGAACTGGAAACCATTAACATCCATAGTAGGAAAGAAATCAATTATGGAAGTCAATTGAACCTTATTCAAAATGTATTTTCTATAAAACAAAACTCAAAAGAGCTTTGAAACAGGTAGATGAAGTATGACTGAGTTAAATGTATCTCTTTATTAAAACATATTGATATTATCTTACAGATTTATGAATAGTCACCTATGAAAAAGATTTAAATTGATTTTAAGCCGTGAACGACAAGTGGATTGAAGCCATCTCGTGACAATGCAACCAAACACAGTATTCGACAAACATGTGTTCGTCTTTTTTTTACGGAATTTTCACAAAACAGCTGCTATATTTGCTGAGCTATGCGAGAGAATGAACGGGATTTCCTTCACCCACTAAGCAAACCTCCGCTGGCTGTTGTACCGGGGTCAACGAAAACCTCACTGAGCTGCTCAGGAAATGATGTAACGCTACAGAATAATGGCACACAGGCCTGAGAGAAACTGATACTGGAGAGCAGGAGCATATTTTAACCAGATGTGTAGAGATGCCATCTACTGGAAGAGAGGAACAGGAAAGAGGAATATGAAAGAAGTAGCAAAGGCAATTGTGTTATGTACATATAAATGTGCTGTTGTATAAGCCATTTTTACACATCTAATAAAGAATTATATGTTACAAACAAAAGAGCTTTGAGTTATTGTACAAAAATGTTTGTGAGGATGTCTTTAAAGGTACAAGGTTAAACTAGAACTATTCCCTTGAGAAAATGAAGTGTGCTTATTTTAAAAAGCCCCTATTATGGGTTTTAAAAAATAACCTTCCATGCACAACCAACACAGCACTAAGTCAATGAAAACATCCAGCTGAGATTTAAATCTGAAAGTGCACCGTGTTTAAAACGATTGATTCTTTAACGAAATAGTTAACTCGTAGTCAAATAAATAAATGAATTGTGTTGGTTTGGATCTTTTGCTTGAACCCGTTAATGTTGATATGGTACATCACCAAATATGTACCGGATCCAGTAAAACGTGAACGCGCCTTTCCCTTCAGACACTAGCAGAGCGCAGGGGATCACAGGGCTCATCATGACGCAAAGATGATGATCACTGACAGATGGAGATTCAGCTGTGGGGAATAAAGGGTTAAAGTTCATTTTCACAACAATACCATAGTATAGCCAACCTAGTGCTATGTTTGATCCTGTCATTTTTCAGATTTTTGATACAATGACCTACGCTGCAACACGGGATTTATAGCTCATTTGCTATTAATAGAAGGAGCAGCAGAGACTATATGGGACTTTATCAGGCTTTGACAAGGACTTTGTCAGTAACTGTTACAGTTGGACCAGTTTCTTCTTCCTCCGGATCGTATCATGTAATTAAAATTGTAAATAAAATTGTTGCCTCGTTTTGTGTAGTTTGCAAAATATGTATTTAATAGTGTGTTGTAAGTTGTAATCGCCCCACGCGGCTTGTAATCACTTATCTATTATCACATATTGTGTCCAAAACCACGTTGAAAATGCGACATGTGCTTCTTCCTTTACCAATTTAAATGCATTTCTAAACTCACGATCCATTTGTCTTTGCTATGGCCAGCATCAGCTTTCCCCACACATGTGGCGCGGTCAGTTTTCAAAATAGTTCAACTTTTGCCACTGTGTGGATTAATACTGAATGTGTGTCGTTGTTATTACTTGGGATTAGGGTTAAAAGTAGAGTAACCTGCTGGTGTTTAACTGCATTGCTTTATTGCGTTGCTGCATTGGCCTTTCACATACTCTGTACTACTTCATAGCTGTGGTAGCCGTTTCTCTTTGTCTTTCGCTGAACGCAGTCGACCAATCACAACAGACTGGGTCATTGGACCAATCAGTGCAGATTAGCCTCATGCAAAGGAGGGGTTTGGGAACAAATTAATCACTGGACAAATCATATGGGAGCCGTTGGGATAACTGGGTAAAAATAAATACATATTGTAAGACAATGAAAGTGTTTTTTGACCTTGCATGCATATCAGCCTGTTGTTGGAGACCCCCAAAACCAAAATATGACCTTTTATAATGCAAAATAGGGGGCTCTTAAAAATGTGCGCCGATGGATCTTTACATAAGAGTTGATTTTTGAACTACTTGCATGGTATATAATATAAAGGGAATAAAAGCCTCATAATTTATAATAATTCAAGTGTATATTTTGTGCAAACAGTGACAATCAGTAACCACAAACCGCATATATCAAAATGAGTAAAAACACAATTCATACAGTGCATCCGGAAAGTATTCATAGTGCTTCACTTTTTAAAAAATTTTTTGTTAAAGCCTTATTCCAAAATAGATTAAATTAATATGATTTTTTTTGCAATTGTTGCAAATTTATGAAAAATAAAAAAGCTGAAAAATCACATGCACATAAGTATTTACAGCTTTTGCTCAATACTTTGTTGAAGCACCTTTGGCAGCAATTACAGTCTCAAGTCTTTTTTAATATGATGCAACAAGCTTGGCAAACCTGTCTTTGGGAATTTTTGCCCATTCCTCTTTGCAGTACTTCTCAAGCTCTATCAGGTTGGATGGGAAGCGACGGTGTACAGCCATTTTCAGATCTCTCCAGGGATGTTCAATAGGATTTAGGTCTGGGCTCTGGCTGGCCCCTCAAGGACATTCAGGACATGTTGTGAAGCCACTCCATTGATATTTTGGTGATGTGCTTTGGGTCATTGTCCCATGTGTTATTCCATTTTTAGTCTCATCAGACCAGATAATTTGGTTTCTTATGGTCTGAGAGTCCTTCAGATGCCTTTTGGCAAATTCTAGGTGGGAAGTGGCTTCCAGACCTAATTAGTGGATTGCTGCACAGATGGTTTTCCTTCTGAAAGGTTCTCCTTCTCCACAGAAGAACGCTGGAGCTCAGACAGAGTGACCATCGGGTCATTGTTCACCTCCCTGACCAAGGCCCTTCCAAACATCTTCCACTTACGGATGATGGAGGCCACTGTGCTCATTGGAACTTTCAGAGCAGCAGATTTTTTTGGTAACCTTCCCAAGCCTTGTGCCTCGGGACAATTCCTTTGTCTTTATTCTTGGTTTGTGCTTTGACATGCACTGTCAACCCTGGGACCTTATATAGACAGGTGTATGCCTTTTCAAATCATGTCCAATCAACTGAATTTACCACAGGTGAACTCCAATAAAGCTGCTGAAACATGTCAAGAATGATCAGAGGAAACAGAATGTACCTGAGCTCAATTTAGAGCTTCATGGCAAAGGCTGTGAATACTTATGTACAGGTACATGTGATTTTTCAGGTTTTGTATTTGTAATAAGTTTGCAACAATTTAAAAAAAATCTAATTTTTCCATATTGTCATTATGGGGTATTGTGTGTAGAATTTGGAGGAAATAAATGAATTTAATCTATTTAGAAATAAGGCTGTAACATAAAAAATGTGGAAAAAGCTAAGCACTATAAATACTTTCTGGATGCTCTGGATATAGAAATATGTGATGTAAGCATTTGTTTGTGAGATTTATGAAGTTTCCAAATTGTATAATGACATGGGTATGACCTAGGTGTTACATAGTTAATGTGGTTTATGAAGAAATGCCTTGTGTCCTTGTAAATCGAAACGCTTACAAATCATGCTTAACAGGTTTTTTGATCCCCACAAGTATGTTCTTGCAGAATAGTGGTCACTACGTGCTGTGGGTGGTATAAAATGTTTCCTGACTCGCTCCTCTAAAACACCCCAAAGTGGCTCAATAAAATTTACATCTGGTGACTGTGCAGGCCATGGAAGATATTCAACTTCACTTTCATGTTCATCAAGCCGCTTTCACCAGTCTTGCTGTGTGTATTGGTGCATTATCATCCTGATACATGGCACCACTTTCATGATACAGTGTTTGGACTATTGGAGGATTACAAATAAATTATTTCATGTTCAGACATTAATTTCTATTCCAAAATTAATTGTTTTGAATAATGGGCTTTTTTTTCATATGAATTTTCACAATCTTGTAATCCTAACTGAAATTGATGATTTTAGCAAAAAGTAACATGTTAGCAGATTGTAAAAAAAAAGATCTAAATGTTAATAATTCATATGGATTAGCCAATAATCTGGCAAAAATAAAAATTGTTTCAAATCTTTTCTTTAAATAACTTGACAAGAATCTTAAAATGGATAAACGGGTTAATACATTAATAAGGACTATTATTTTTTAAATTTTTTATTTAAAATAAAACTAACCATTTTAAACTCTACATTTCTTTTATTCTCGTCTTTATTTTTGTAATTTATCATTAATCACTTTCTTTACATCATGAGATCAGTAAATGAATTTGTTTTATCTAAAATATTCCTTATAAAGGTGGTTGGGATTTTGCAACAGTTGTTTTGAAACAGTCCTTTATCAGTTTGGAAAGCACATTTATTGTCTATAGCTTATTTTACATTTTTAAAAAAATTGTATTCTTTCTGGTATGTACATACGTTTTAGTACATCTGGGTTTTTTTATATTTAGGTCTGGAGTTTAGGTCAGGTTAGGTCAGGTTAGGTCATACCATTTCTAGGTGTATGAATACTTTAATGGCCCAGTATTTCTTAACCTGTACTCTAATCCGATTTCACTTTTTATTCAATTCTTAACAGCTGCAAAAGTACTTTAGTACCACATCAGACATTCCAGACCTTAGTCATGCTGCTCATTCAGCTCTGTTTTCCATCTACACCCCATTTTATGGTGTGGTACTTTTAACTTTTTTGTCAGCATTTTAAGTAAATCAACAACCCGTTTTATTATCATAAAGCAGTCTTAATATGTATAAAAGTGTTTTATTTTTTCTAAACATTTTAGAAGTTGGCAAAAAAAGCTTCACTAGACACCTGGATTTAGTATGAAAAATGTGGTGTAATGGGTGAATCTTCAAAGAAATGTCTACTATTTTCCTGCAGTCAAAACAGAAAACATTTCTTTAAATTGTTACATTGTTTTCATGAAATAAAACGTTGTCTTACTCCTCCAAAACACCCTAAAGTGGCTCAATAATATTTGGATCTGGTGACTGCGCAGGCCATGGGAGATGTTCAACTTCACTTTCGTTTTCATCAAACCACTCTGTCTTGCTGTGTATTGATGCATTAAGTATGGTTCTTATTAATATAATTCTAAATAAAAACAAAGTCTACATATGAATTAGGTCAATAAGATATATATTTTACAGTGTATCCAGATTGTTTTCACACTACATTAAAAAAATAAAAATGTTGTTGCCTTAATTTTAAGTTCAAACAAATTAACATTACAAGTTGTTTTACCTTACATCTGTTAATTGACTTTAATATTTTTATAACGTAAAAAATTAAGCTGAAACCTGATTAACCTATTTAAAGTATCTTTTGATCACTTTTTGATCATTTCTTTACAGTGTACGTATGTTTCATTATAGGGTTTTATTTGCAAAATTTAGCAATAAAATGAATTTAATCCATTTTGAAATAAGCCTGTAACAAAATATGGAAAAAGTGCTACATTCCGAATACATTAAGAATGTATTCCTATGAAAACTAAGTAAAGTTGATTCTTCATTATTTCATTATTCCAATTATCAGAGATAATTTTACTTAAGGGCAACGCAGTGGCGCAGTAGGTAGTGCTGTCGCCTCACAGCAAGAAGGTCACTGGTTCAAGCCTCGGCTGGGTCAGTTGGCGTTTCTGTGGAGTTTGCATGTTCTCCCTGCATTGGCATGGGTTTCCTCTGGGTGCTCCAGTTTCCCCCACAGTCCGAAGACATGCAGTATAGGTGAATTGGGAAGGCTAAATTGTCCGTAGTGTATGAGTGTGTGTGGATATTTCCCAGAGATGGGTTGCGGCTAGAAGGGCATCCGCTGCCCAAAAAACATGCTGGATAAATTGGCGGTTCATTCCGCTGTGGTGAACCCGGATTAATAAAGGGACTAAGCCGAAAATGAATGAATGAATTTTATTTAAGACATTCATTCTGCTTAATAACCAGGATTATTTGAATACTGATATCTTCAACTAGAAATCCATTTAAAAAATGTATTATAATCTATTTATTTAGTGTATATATTACAATAAAGAAGTTGAGATTTGTTTTCACATTAGATTTTTAATTGTGAGTTGAAACTTGATCCTGACGTTACGTTTTTGGTAATAAAAAAACAATGTACACAAAAATACGTTGTGTTCTATTCATCCAGGCACTGAAAGAAAAAGCACTAAATAAATAAAGAGTACTATTGCATTATTACAGTGATGACATCATATGGTAACAACATCGCACTGTTTCATTAATCATTTACCATTTTAACATAGTACAAGGCACTTTAAAATATGAGTTAATGATTGTATTGTCCAAAAGAATTATAGTATTATCATGGTACCTACGTTTTTGTATTTACCAGTACTTTCTAAATGAAGAATTCTGAAGCCTCTTAATTGTCACAATACTGAGCCGGAGAATCATAATATTATTCAACACGAGAGCTGCACAGACTCAGTGTAACACCATTAGCTTTAATTTGCCCCATTTCTATGAGGAAGGTCTTTCTGTGGCAGGAACACAATGTTGATGTCTTCTGTTCCCATGGTGACCACGGCGATGCTCATTTTGGAAGCTCTTCAATGATCACCCTGGACACAGAGTTCCATCCTGTAGATGCATCACCACGCGGGTAATCAGCACAAGTGCCCACCCATATCCCGACATCCACCAGACCAGCATGAATGCCCTCACAGAGCCCCTCCACTGAGAAAAAAAACACATTAAAACATTTCTATCAATACCCGAGATCGTTATATATGGAGGAGATCACAATTAGAGAATTTGAAACACTTGATTTTTTTTTTCAAATAAAGCAGGTGTCACAAGCACAACTCTAAACATTAGAACACAACTGGCCCTCATTTGATTGTCTTCAGCACATCTTCATCCACAAGACATCACTAGTCTCTCACAGGATATCAAAACATTGATGACAAAAAAATTTTACTCCACTGCCTATATATATATATATTTTTTTGTCTTGACAATATATTTTGTTGTTGATATAACTAAAGAAATCAAAGATTAGCTTTACGTCTTGTAAAAGGGGCATAATAGGAGTTGTTTACCTGTCAGGTTGACGACTATTATATCTTAGTTTATTCAGTCTCTCACAGCGTTCCTGTGATCTTGATCTTGGAAAGCTGACTTTACTGCGTTTCTTAGCCATAACTTTGTCATCAAGGATTTTATAGAGATTTTCATTCAGGTTTAGATCAGGACTCTGAACTGCCATTTTATTATTTCAATGTTTTCATCTTCAAAGAAAAGCTTCACCCATTTTGCTGTGTGTCAGTGTTCATTGTCATGCAAGAAAATTGCTGGCCGATAAGGTGATGAATGCAGGGAAGAAACCACATGCTGATGGAGCTGCAGTAAACATTCCTCAATCCACAAGACTTCACCTCCACCTTTCACTTCTTTTGGGTTCAGTCTTGAGTCTATGTTCAGTTTGTCTGACATAATGTTTACTAATAAACCCAAATGAATTCAACTTTAAAGTGAAACTTTGATTCAGTTCTCTGTCCACATGAACTGTTCCTTAGCAAATGCCAGTCTGGCTTTTTTGTTCTTTCTGCTGATTAGAGGTTTGTCACTAGCTATGTTTCCATCCAAAAATGCGAATGAACTTCATGTGCAAAACTGGATTATCGCATAAAAGACGTGCGAATAAAGCTGCATTTCCATCCAACAAGTCAAAGAAAACAAAATCGTAACTTCCTGATTAACTGGCGCCAAATATCAACAATAAAAACTGAATTTTCTGCGGTAGGAGAAGCTGCGTCAATCTTTTCTTCATCTAATAAATGACTTGCGCCTCAGAAGGCAATCCTGACACGCAGTGAACGCGCAGTAGTGTTTGAAGGTGACAGACGCTCTTGATTCTGGATGTCATTAATATTATAATAACACTAATACTTAAATGGTAAATCGTTTTAGAATGACAAAAACAACATTTCAGATGTTTTACAGTGTGCTCAGCCCGCTGGTTTGTCCATTTACACACATTTTTATCATCACATGATCTCTTATAACAAAATCACATGACCTTTTTTAATGCGCACACTGGAATTTGTGCGGTAAAAGTGTTTTCATCGTAGTTTATGCGCATCTTTTCTTATCAAATAAAAAGTTTATCCTACTCAGTTATGCGCATATGTTTTTTTTGCGCATTTTCAAAATGTATGCGCATCATGGCGTTTTCATCAACCGTTTTTTTGCGCATCTCCAAAATGCGCATAAAAATAGGTGGATAGAAAAATAGCTACTGTTGGCTTTCCAAATTTTCTTAAATATTGAGACACTGCATGCCGATAAGATCCTTATACTGTTCAGCACTGAACTGGAGAGCAAAATGTGGGCCCAATCCCAGTACTATTTTGTACCCCTACCCCTTCCCCTTGGCTCTTGAAACATAGTGTGAAGGGGAAGGGCTTCGAAATGTAGCCCTTAAGCCACCTTTCTACTGCACACGACATTCGGACACGATTGTTGGAATACACCCCCTTGTGGCAGTCGCACAGAATTTTCAGTTTGCCATGCACCATGGGAGAGAAGCTGGATTCTCGCGGTGTCTAAAATAAAGGAGCCAGTTGCTAAGACAACATTTAGCCAGTTGCTAAGACAGTCCAGTCTATTGACATTATCGGGGGACAACACACACACACACACACACACACACACACACACACACACACACACA
>CAIGQZ010008319.1:2451493-2513766 GCA_903798205.1 Danio tinwini
GAGAGAGAGAGAGAGAGAGAGAGAGAGAGAGAGAGAGAGAAGAACGCTTCAAAGAGCAGAAAATGTGAAAAATGTCACTTTAACAAAGGATAATTTCACTTTTTATCCTAATTTAAGTACTTTCTCCATTCCAAATCAGCCTGACAACTTGAAACACATTCTATAGCCTATCTAAAATCTGGAAGGAACAATAAAATCATAAGCCGGTTTGATGCCATTACTGCAAATTGTACCTATGAATTCGCATATAGCCAATCTTACCTTGTCAGTAAACTCTCCGTCTTTTTGCCGGGGTATCCTTTCTTTGGCTTTTTGTGTGACACAGAAGGGTAAAGTTATCCAAAAGCAAATTAAAAGTGGAGTCAGTTTAGTACCCATCATTACCGAACTGCAGTTAGTGTGTTCGCTCCTGCTCTGGACTTCTGCTGCCAACCAACTGTTTCTTAAGAGACGGAAACTTCTCTGTATGCCTGCAGAGGGCGCTGCGCTCGACTGCGTGGAAAATGAATTGAGCTGCATTCAAACGTCGATAAATATATTGCAAATCTGGAAACAGGTATGTAGGCTTCACTTCAGTTTACTGACATATAGCCTAATAAACAATGGACATTCGTCTACATTCATCTCTATATCGTCATTCTGTAACCATGAACGACGAATCCAGAACGACGATGTGAAAACTGACACTGTCCTTATGCCAGTTGGGTGTATTCAGCATTTGCAGAGCACTAATTTACACCCAAATGAATATAACTGACAGACTAACTTGGCACAAGTTTAAATGATGACCTGCCATTGCTTTGAAACTTTTTGTAAAAAGTTGTCATGTATTTTATTTATACTGTGTATACATTTTAATTTAAAATTAATAAAATAAAAAATAAATAACATTTATTTATACTGCATTTATTTATACTGTGTATATAAATAGCATCAAATTAATATAAAATTACTCATTCAACCTATTATTCTCGTAAAAGAACTGTATTTAGCAGTGTAAGCCTGTGTAATGGTATATACATAACAATAATTTATTTAATTATTATTTTATTCAATCATTCATTTTCTTTTCAGCTTAGTCCCTTTATTAATTAGAGGTCACCACAATGGAATGAACCGCCAACTTATCCAGCATCGAATTCGCATCAGCTGAAGAGAGCACTGTGACTGGTTATTCAGCAATCAATCAACAAGTGCAAGTGTGACGTAGTGAAATGACGTATAGGTAGTAAACAATTCAAGCCAAGAAGGAACCCAAAGAGGGCGGTTGTATTTCCGCTATATTTTTCAAATATTTGCAAGCAATATGGATTGTTGGATTATCAGACATATTTGCAAGAGCGAATTCCTTTGTGATGAGTGACAATGGGGTATATGCACATGGACTTTTAATTTCCAGCCAGTCAGCCTGATGGCTTCTGGTGAACTGTCTTTCCATTACTAAATCACCACGTTTAAGGTCTGTTTTCTTTAAAAATTCGTTAATAGGCCCACACGGAATCTGCGCGCGCGGAATTCCGAAGATTTTCCACAGATTTCGCAGATTTTTAGCCCATCATTAATTCTGTTTATTTACTTACAGTTAACTATTTACTGTTAATCTAATTGGATTTGCATTTTAAACATTAAATAAAAGTTAAAATGATATTATTTTTTATTTCACATTTTAAGGTTTTAGTTATGATACTAGTAAAATAATTCAGCAGAAATCCACAGATTTTTACCAAAATTCTCTGCAGAAATAGCAAAAAACGTCCGCAGATTCCGTCTGGCCCTAATAATAAGTGATCTTTACTGTCTAATAGATATTTGATATAACGTGGGTCTCAGACCGTACAAGAAGCACTGCATTAATTTAAAATTTTCCCCAACATTTTTTTAAAATATGGACATTTATTTTACCCCAGTGTTAGGGGTTATAGTACCGACGACGGTGCTATCGATTACATGGTCTTTCATTTTGTTTTATGCTTAAACAACTAAATGAATGCTTAAGTTTATTTTAATTACATTACAATGTCGATGCTGTAAAAGAAACCTTTATTAATTTTAAAATAGTCACATCAAGCTTTCACTGGAAGTTTACAGTTGGCTAAAAAACACTAGCTGTGCATGAAACCCATTACAGTGATAATGGTATGAACTTTGTTTATGCTTTGCACACACTCATCAGGACATTCTAGTCTCCGTTGTGAACGAGAAAACAGATAATGCCCCCTACGGTGCAGAAAGACACGTCCTCCCACACAGGCACATAACACGCTCTATCATTTCAGTCAGCTGTCTGTTTGGTGTGTTCATGCACAGATTTTTGGTCCAGACAAGACCCAATGTGAGACAACACGAGGCAACAACACAGTTGGGTTTCATCTGCCCTAGTTGTTTGGCATCAGCTTGGTGTGTAGCCTTAAGTGTTGAATAACTCTTGGGGAGATTCATTCATTCTTTTTCGTTCGGCTTACTCCTTTACTTGTCAAGGGTTGTCACAGCAGAATGAACCACCAACTATTCCAGCATACAATCTTGTGATGATTACTTTAAATTATTTTTATTGACATTTAAAGATTGCTACTTTTTTTACAGATAACTAAAATAATAACAAAGTGCTGTAAATATAGTTTTATTTATGCTACTAACCAATATGGTCAGGAATACAACAATACATTACACTGTTATTTTAAGAAATGCCAGATGCCAGTTTTCTAAAGCTAAAAATGTCTTGATTAACTGGAGAACATTTAAGTTACAAATAGCTGCAGCTTCTCTTATAAGATGAGGTGGATACTTGTATGTGCTGGGGGGAAAAAGGCTGTTGCTGCACAAGTAGTCTATTCATTCAATGAGGGGCCATATATTTTTCTTACCTCTGATGACCCGGAGGCACCACAGAGACAGCGACTGTAGGGGGTCTCAGACCACAGCTGAGGTATTTCCCTGTCAACATCCTATAACCCTCCTCCATGCCACAAATGAAAACACTGACATTGACCACATTCATAATGTTATCTCAGGAAATAGAAAACGTTTGCCTCTGAGGCAAATTATTTTTAAGTGGCGGTCATGTTTGCAAAATATCTGTAAAATGTATTTATATTTTATAGCTTATATAGCTAGTAACTGGTTACTATTTATGTCACATTTTGAGGCATTTTAGTAACTTTATGTCTTCACTAGTTACAATTTATTACAGTGTTGTTCTTAGTAATTAAATTGATTAAAAGTGTCTTCATAAATTAAAATGCAATAGTTAGAGAAATGCATTAATAATCAATTATAAATTTATAAACTTACACATTAATATTATTATTCATTTAAGGTCTATATAAAAATAAATTATTGTTAATTATAATTAATAAATGCAATAAAACAAAGGTGAAATAAAAATAAATGTAAATTTTTAAAGAAAATACTTAAACTTGTAACTTGAATTTGTAAAATACGTTGTTTAAAAAAATGACATCAATGTGAAAATTTGTATTATTTGATATTTCTGTCATCCATGTTGTTTAAAACAATTTAAAAGAAAAGAAAAGAAATACAAAACAAATACAACTATATTAAAAACTATTTAATATATAGATTTATTTAAAATATTATAAACAGCATAACATATTAATAAAATAGCATTGGCAAACTATGAATAATTTTATTAATGTATACACACACGCACATGCAAAAGATGACACAATTTACATACAACAGACTACATACTGTCTTAATATGTAGTGGTAATTTAAATTGTAACTTTTTCAAAAAGAAAGTTTTGTTAGGTTTAACTTGCTTTTGGATACAAATTTCTCCCCAAAAGTCTGTATAATGAAGTTGGTACACAGATACTCAGAAAAAAAAATATTTTAATACGAGCAAAAATTATGTTTTTCTCTTTGTTATATATTTGCATATTTACATATTTATGTAAGTATGTATTTGCTGGAGTATCAAAGATTTTACCTTGAACATAGAGAAAGAATCCAGTAGATGGCAGAAGCGTCTTGCTACAAAACTCTTCCTTTTTTTAAAAACATCCACCAATTGCTGGCTACACTTTCAGCTTGATTTTATTTTGTTTTTCCAATTGTGTCTATATAAGATATCAAAATATATGACGTCTACACAGGCAACATGTTTATTTTTTATTTAATTATTAGTGGCTTTCATTATAGGACAAGCATAACATTCTTAGTGGATCTGACCAACTTCTCTAAACTTGGTTGCTTAAAGGATTAGTTCACCAAGAAAATACTGTTATTAATTACTCATCCTCTTGTCATTCCAATTCCATCTTCAGATCACAATTAAATATATTTTTTTTATTAAATCTGAGAGATCTCCTTAGACAGCAACTGTACAGAGACCTTCAATGTCCAGAAAAGGAAATAAAAATAATGTTAACATATTCCATGACTTCAGTGGATCAAAGGTAATCAAATGAAGTAGTGATAGAAAGTTGGGGTCATTGTACTGACTTAGGATTTGAGTCTTGTTCACCGAGATGGACAAATCTTATTTCGAGTCATTTTGTTCTTGCCAAAAATGTAAACATTACAATTTGCAGGGCGACATAGTGGCTCAGTGGTTAGCACTGTAAATGCTTGCCTCACAGCAAGATGGTCGCTGGTTCGGGTCAGTTGGCATTTTTGTGTGGAGTTAGCATGTCCTCTCCTTGTTGGCATGGGTTTCCTCCAGTTTCCCCCATAGTTTAAAGACGTGGTATAGGTGAATTGAGTCAACTAAATTGGCCATAGTGTATGTGTGTGAATGAGTGTGTATGGATGTTTCCCAGTACTGGGTTGCAGCTGGAAGAGCATTCGATGTGTAAAACATATGCTGGATAAGTTGGCGGTTCATTCCGCTGTGGCAGCCCCTGATTAATAAAGGAACTAACCAAAGGAAAATGAATGAATATTACAAGTTGCTTGACAACCTGATGTGGAAGAGTAGACATTGGCATTTTTGTTAGTGCACAAGAATGTTCTCGGAGCTTCATATGATTACAGTTTCACAACTGAAGTCAAATGATTTGGCAAAATTTTGAGTTTTTTTTTTTTCTGGACTTTGGATGTCAGAAATATTGCTCCATTTAGAATATAAGAGAGCACACAGATCTAAAATATCTTAATTTGTGTAATCTTAATGAACAAAGGTCTCTTGTCCTTTGGAACAACATGAGGGTGAGTAATTAATAACATTTTTAATTTAAGGGGTGAATTTATATTGAGATTCTTTTAATTTGGGACAGAAAGCAGCCATCCAGAACAGCCCAGCTTATGCACTGGCAAACTCCATCCATATTATCCTCAGAAAATCTAAAATCTCCTAAAGCACAGTCTGTTCATATTGCACTGTGTTTTGATGTGTCCAGCTCTATGAGCCAAACCTCTTCTGTCCACCGAATGACTCACAATAGGCAGTGAAAAACTGAGAAGCCATTGATTAAGAAAAGTAAGGCAGCTTTTCTGTTATATTGTTCCTATGCAACGGGCAGAGAACAGACCAGCCGCACACTTTGCATTTAAATCTGAGTTGCCGATTTCAGAGAGCTTGTTAATCCCATTACTAGCAGATACACCCGCCCTCATTTCAGTTAGCTAAATTCAAAGTGACTTGGTTTGTTAAATTCAAAGAGATGCGAAAAGGCCAGACAATAAAAATAATTAGAGAAGAGAAACAGAATGGAATTTGTTTTTCCCCACATAGAGAAGGTGGGAAGTCTACCACTGGAGCAGAGTTTTGTTTGTTTGCGTAAATGGAATTACCGGAAATAAAAGAAATTAGAGGCAATTAAATACATCAAAGCTCCTGGTGGTCTATTGTGTGTTTTTAATTAATGCAATCAATGTAAGTATACAGGATTTGCTTGTTTACAGACTCCTGCTGAGAATAATCAAGTCATGCTGAACTTGTCTTAATTGTGTTGACCATGGAGTAGGCCTGAGGTAAAATAAAAGCCGTTTGTTGAAAATGCCATTTCATGCAGTTTAACCAGACTTTGTTTTGCTCAGCTTGAGCTCTGTTCAGAACATAGAGACACTATGAAACATTGTTGATAAACTGCAAAATACGAACAGTGTTGTTTGACCAGTAGTGTTGATATTTAGTTGCTATAGGGTTTTTAGTACATTTATATGGTGTTCTGGGTGGCTGCTTGCTAGGTGGTAAAAGGACCCCCTGGGAATTTCTTTATTCTGTTCTCTAGATGTGAATTAAGTCACACCGCAAGACAACAATCATACTGTAAATCCAGGTCACCAAGTTTTATGCCTTTGATCCAAACGGTTTAGTGGCACAGTGAAATTTTACATTGGTTTTTTAGTTTTTGAATTTGATATAATATTTAGGGGCCAAATACCAAAGGTGCGTAGGCACCTGTTGTATCCGTTCTTATTATTATTCTTCTGGCTTCCTCTTCTTCTTTTGCTATGGAAGTCTATGGCAGCCCTATGAACAGTTTGCACATTTGCGCAAACTTTGACACACTGATAGAGAACCTTCAACCACAACAAATTTGGACCCTCTGACTTAAACTCTCTAGCGCCAACATTTGTCCAAAGTTTAAATTATGTTTATTGTTATAACTCTTGAACCCAATGGGCTACAATCAAAATTATTTTTTCCTCTGATTCCTTGGCCCAAGCCGATTCAAACTAATTTTTGGCATTTTCCGTTATGAAATCTTTTTTCACCAAAATTGAATCACATGATCTACAAACCATGCTGACTAAATTATTGAATTCAAGTTGATTAGATGATCCATTTTCCATTAACTTGTAAATAAATTTATCATATAGCTTGTGAAAATTGACTTAAGGTGTTATCTCCGTAACACATTTAAGTGTGTGTTAATACAACCATGGTTTGAATTGAGCTGCAGCGTTTCGGCGCACTGCCCCATAGTGGTCCGGAGATACAAAAAAAATTATTATTTTTTGCTTATAACTTCTCAACCCTTTGCCCAAAATCATAAAATTGGTCTCCTTACATCTGGTGGAGCATGCAGAGTTGAAGTCTGATTTTCCAACGCAATCTCACGGCAATTTGTAACTTTTTGATTTAGTGGCTAATTTGTATAAATTCGTACAATTTGTACGATTTGAAAGTGTATATCTGAAGGTGCTCAAAAAGTTTAATCACAGCGCCACCTTTTGGTCAATCGTTATAACGATATTTCTAAACATGCTAATAACTTTTGACTAATTTTGCCTATTGTTATGACACTTTTTTTTGATGCATTCCTTGGGTTGTCCTGAGAATATTGATACCAACTATGCGTTAATTAACTGAACTTTCTGTCCGCGATCTAGCCTTAAGTCAAAAACCTACTTTTTCAAACTACTCCTACATCATTTGGCTGATTTGCACCAAATTGTACTTATCTTCAGACCATGCTGACAAAAAGTTATTGAATTTGTGTTGATAGGTGTAACATTTTTTGTTTACTACACCGACAAATGTGACGACATGATGCCAAACTACATCTGAGGCTGTATCTCTGAGATAATTAAAGATATTGACACCAAATTTGGTCTGTCATTGTTGCCTCACACTGACCACACCATAAAAATTTTATGACAGCGCCACCTATGGGTCAAGAGTTATAAGACATTCATTAGCCATTATTAATGAAACTTACAAATTTCTTATTGTGAAAATCTGCTTATTTTGATGAAATTGGTCTCAAATTATTCCTTTGGTCATGGTGACAACACAGATACCAATTGTGCCGTAATCTGCCAAACTTCCGGTCTGCCGTTTTGATTTTGTTCAAACCATTCTTTTTTTTTAACTCCTCCTAGACCGTTGGTCCAAACTTCAACAAATTTGACTTAGATCATCTTCAGACCATGTAGACTAAAAGTTATGGAATTCATGTCGATGGACAAAACTGTTGTCATTTAGCATATACGCAAACTTGATGTAATGGTGCAAGATGACATAATAGGCTGAATCACTGCAATGGTTTGAAGTATTGAAACCAAACGTAATGTGTGTGATTTAGACCTGACATTGACCAAACATTGACATTGACAATTAAATTCTATCAATAAAAATCATACAAAATATTTCAAATGACTTTTCAATAGTTTTGTCTATTGTCATGAGACTGGTTTTGCAGATTCTTTGTATCATTGATATGTGAACATTGATATCATTTATTTCCTAATTTACACAATTTCCCTTCCATCATCTTGAATTAGTTTGAAAATCTTTTGTTTTGAATTGTCCGTAGATCGTTAGCCCAATTTCCATAAAATTTGCCTCAGGCCATGCTGCCAAAAAGTTATAGAATTTAGGTAATTTGAGTCATTGCATGGATGTATGAATGCAGTCCTCGAAGCTCATGGAAGTCATACACAATATTATTATTTTTCCACTGCACCATGACTTTATATTCTATACTGTACATCATGTTTATTAAGTGACAAGTTTTTTTGTCTAAACAAAGTCAGACCTTACTGTCCTAATTAAACAATAAAAAAATCAAGGCATGATGATATTTTTTTTGGTAAAATAAGCATAATCTAGAGGCCTTTGCCTTATATAAGCCACTTCTTATACCAAATAATCAACTAGACATCAAGTTATTATTTGTTGTTCCTAAAACTTGGATAGGCGACAAGACTTTTGTCAGGTGGTGTACATCCTTGTCATTATTTTTCCTTGTAAATATATTTTTAAAGAGCTGTTGACATGAAATTGTACCAGATCTTGGTAAAAACCCAAACGTATAAATAAACCCAAACATAAAAAACTGTGAAAAATGTGTTCAATAACAATAAAATGACATAGGGTAAAGGTACTAAACTAAATGCATTTAAAAATACTTTTTGTGTGATTTATTTATCCCCAGACTTCAACAGAGTTTAAAAATCTTAACAATTCGATGGGACATAAACATTGATCTTATTTGCTATTGGGTTCAGGTCAGGTGATTGGCTGTGCCATTCTAGCAGCTTTATTTTCTTTTTCTGAAACCACTTGTGAGTTTTCTTGGCTGTTTGGATAATTGTCTTGCTGAAATGTCCACCCTGGTTGCATCTTCATCATCCTGGCAATGTAGATGTTGGAATGAAGCAGCTAATATTCATTTACACTGACGAGGGGCTGAGGGTTGCTCTCTACTGATAGATTTCAGCTGTCTAGCTTTATATATGTTTTTTACACCTCTCTTTCTTCATGTGTTAATTACTTTTTCCCCTGTGTCATTTCATTTTATTACTCATAACTTCATTTCTAAACTAATTAGTCTTTGAATGGATGGATTACATCGGTTGTTACCGACATCTGGTGAACACCATTAAATGTACTTTATTTGAAAAATGGTCTTTAATGTTTATTTTATGTGCTGTAAATAGAAGTACACATGAACAGCATTTATTTGATGTAGACATCTTTTTTAATCATTATTAATGTTTTACCTTTTGATGCATCCTTGCTAAATAAAAGTGCTTGTTTATATATATTACCTTTACTGACCCCAGGTTTGTACACTGAATTCAGAATCAACATTTTTTTTCTAATATCATGCACATCTTGTTTCAATATCAGCTTTTATGTGATCACATGTACTTATTGTTTTAATCTTGTTCTTTGTTTCTGCTTGAATACTGTTATTAACATTAGCTGTTACATTTCTGCTGTAGGAAGGCAAATTATCTTATGCATTTGTTTATATGGCAAAACATGTCTTTTTCACCAAGAAGGTCCATACAGATTCCAAAGGCAGATACTGATAAGATCAGGGTCTGGTTAATGTGTGTAGACTTTGGGGGTTTTATGATGTGGTCACATGTTGATTGGTCAGTTCGTATGTCTCAGTAATTGGGCTTTGGTCACATAGTCAAGAAAGATACAAAATATGTGGTAAACTTTGCTCTGCCCTCATTTCCTGGTCTGAACTTTTCCTGCTCTGCTTCTCTCCAGCTCTAGACTTTATCTTCTCTGACTCTACTGCTATCAGGTTCTCTTTGGGACCTTCTCACTGTTCTCTGTCTCTCTCTCTCTCCCCCCTCCTTCCCTTTCTCTTTCTCTCTCAGGTAACTTTATTTTACATTATAGCTGGGTACAATTAATATAATTTGTTTTTATAATTTCATGTTTTATCATTTTATGGTTATTTTATAACTAATTCAGTTGTAAATAGAGAATTATTGTCAGGGTTCTGCCACTCTGGTCTTTTTAATTCTTGTTTTAGTGCCAGAGTCCAGACACTAGTCCTGTCATGTCTTGTGTGTTGTGCTCGAGTCGAGTTTTCTCGAATCAATTACTGCTTTTCTGTCATTGTGTGTGTCTCTGCACTCTCAGAAATAAAGGTATGCGAGCTGTTACTGGGGTGATACCTTTTCACAAGGTACACATTTGTACCTAAAAGGTCCATATTAATACCTTAAAGGTACCTATTAGTACCTAAAAAGTACAAAAGTGTTCCTCTTAAAATGTTTAGGTACTAATATATACTTTTGAGGTACCAATATAGACCCTTTAAGTACAAATGTGTACCTTTTGAAAAGGTACCACCCCAGTGACAGCTCGCGTACCTTTATTTCTGAGAGTGTGTATAAGTGCCATCGTGAGCATGCTTGGACATGCGCGTTCCCCTCTTGATGCAGGCACGTAAGGTCTAGGCGTGTTTGCGATGCGTGCTCTCTTCCTGGTGTTAGTGTTCGTCTGTCTGCAGCGTGGTGTTTCATTCCCAGCGGCTCAGTCTAGTTGGTTTTTGGTTTCGGCTGACGCTGGGATGAAAGATGCACGCTGCGTGTTTGAGTGCACGGTGAGTGTCTTCATTCATTGTGTACTCATGTCTTGCATTCAGTCCTCTGTTGGTGTTGTTTAGCACGTGGGGCATGTTTACATGCACCGCATGCTTTAGTGTTGTCATATGAACATGCAGTTAATGAGTTCTCATTGACTGCGTGTTCTAGTCTTATTTTATGTGAGCACATAGCTTGTGTTTGTGTGTGTGTGTGTGTGTCATGTGCTCTTCTGTCTATTGTCTAGTCCCACCCTCCTTGTTAAACCATTATTAGTTTATTATGTTCACCTGTTTGTGTGTTAATTATTTCTGCTTAAATTCTCCTCATGTCTGCTGTCCTGGGCCAGTTCATTGTCTTTTACTTAGTGTGTTGGAGTCATCCTGTCTTGTGTCCAGTCCTGCCTTGCCAGCCCAGTTTTGAACTTCATTTATAACCATACCTTGAGAAAAAACACAATAAAAATGCTGGGGCGGAACACTTTCTGATGTAGTCTGAAAAAGGTTGCTGCAACCTTGTCATTGTGAGTTGTCTAGATTTAAGAAGATTTGATAACCATGGACCTTGGGTATTTAAATTGCTACATCAAAGTGAAGCCCACTGGGGAAGAGGGACTGTTTGCATGTGCTGTGTATTAATGAAATGTACAAAATTGTATGCATAGGCTGGGATTTAGCAAAATGTTGCTTTTTTTGTAATCATTAAATGTTACACCCACACTTACAAAGCACTTTTTGGTATAAACTCATTGTAAAAACTAATATTTTTTTATTTTATGGAGTTCAGATACATACTCATTTAGACAGAATAAACTCTTAGGTCTCTATTTAAAGGCCAGCTTGTGATGTGCTGTGTGGGTCCCTGTTCTTAAAATATAAGGTGCTCTAGTGACAGATTAAATTAAATTTGATTCAGTTTATTTATATAGCACTTTTACAATGCAGATTGTGTCAAATCAGCTTAATATAGAAGTTTTAGTAAATTGAAACTGTCAGTCCAGTTTTCTAGTCAAGAGTCAAACTTCCTGTGTGGACATCTGGTTGTCCATCGTAAAGGACTGCAGGTGTAAGTAGGTCACCGGTGTGAGTAGGTCACCGGTGGGTGATCATGCTGGCCCACAGGATCAATGTAAAGCCTCGTCTGTCACTGTGGTCTTTCAGGAATCTTTCAGTCTTACGCTCTCTGTTCCTCCATGGCTGCCACAGCATCAGCACAGGGTATGGTCTGGTCAAGGATTATGGATACCTCGGCATCATTTCTTCACGGGTCTTAGATTGCATCAGTGGCACTGCATAATTTCTTAAGGCCTTGGGATGAGTATCCCTTGGAGGAAATAGAGGATTAAAAAAATGAGCATAGTTGCTGTTCATAGTGTATTTAAACATGAGATGCAAAAAACATGCATTTAAGTGCTATAGATGAAAACAGTAGTTATATAAACAAACATAAGTGTTTCTAAAATGTCTGGTACATTAAGACAGGAGGAGTGTGTCCTACAGGTGGTTATCAAGCTGACTCATATGCATGGAGCACAGTCATGCATCATACCATTTTGTGATGCATTGTGTGTATGCTTTACTAAAAAGATAGGTCTTTAATCTAGTTTTGAAGAGAGTGAGAGTGTGTCTGAACCTTGGACATTATCAGGAAGGCTATTCCAGAATTTAGAAACCATAAATGAGAAAGCTCAACCTCCTTTAGTAGACTTCACTGTTCTGGGTACTACTAGAAGCCCTGAGTTTTGAGATCTTAAAGGCAGATGCCTGTGTTTCACCCCATTATTAAAGCATTAGCATGCAAAGAATTGCCCGTTTAATCTTAGCTCAGAGTAAGCGGGTGGTGTAGGACCGGTGGGTAACATTGGTGCCATGACCCAGATGGGAGTGAGCTTTTGGGGGGTGAGTGTAACGAAGGCCAGCTAATGACTGCTGTGCAGGTAAATCTCACTCCCCTGATCTAAAAAAAAAAAAGATGCTCTAGCAACAGATGCTAGAGGCTGCTGTCTTTCACCTCTTTGTTAGAGCATTTGCCTCCCATGCAAAGAATTTACCAGTTTAGTCCCAGCTCAGAGTGAGTAGCTGGACAGTAGGTTACATTGGTGCCAGGACCCGGAAGGGAGTGAGGTTTAAGCCTAGTTTATATTACATGACTTTAAACCGGCAGATTGATGTGCCATTAGGACTACATGACTTGATTTTGTGTCTGTAAATGGCTGTGGTTCACAACTACATGACACACTACACGATCTGACAAAAAGTCTTTCACCCAACAGATCCCATCAGCTCCCAAACCACAGCCAATGAACTGTTGAGGGTGGAGCCCTTAAAAAAAGCTTAACACTTTTGGCTTATGTGTGAGGATGACATCACTGACACACAGCCTTTGAAATCTCTTTTAAGGCATTCAAGTGAACATTTGAAATCACTGTCAATCAGCTGACGTGTTAGTGGATCGATCGCTTATATATCTGCACATTTAGTGGATAACGTGGCTTAAATATGCTCTTGTGTCTGTGTAAATGCAAGGTAAAGCTAGTGCATTGATGACCATTCTGGCCAATCACAGACATTTCTGTTGAACTCCTGAACACATCAGCCATTCAGCTAATGACTTTGTCTCTTATTGCCTGCAGCTCATCACTACATTCAGCTGACTGATCTAGAATATTTAGCATTATACATTGGATTTTTGTGTGCGAGGTGTCGGTGACAAGTCAGCAGTCCTCTTTGATGTAGTTCACACATAAAAACTGCAGAGCACTGAACATCTGCTGATTTTCCTCTGATCACAGTCCGATCTGTCTGCAAGCTTTTTTTTTTTTCAGAAAAAAAATCTGACTTAAAATCCTTTAGTGTGAACTAGACATTAGGGGGTGAGTTTAACGAAGGCCAGTTAGCTCCACTGGAGGAGGTCGTAGTTTTTATAATAATCTAGACATTTTTAGAAGACATGGGATCCGCTTTCACTGCTATGCAGATGATACTCAATTATATATTTCAACTAAACCTGATGAGATATCTGAAATGTCTAAGCTAGCTGAGTGTATAAAAGATGTTAAAGACTGGATCACCAATAATTTCCTTCTCTTAAACTCAGACAAAACAGAATTATTGCCTAAATCCTGTACATAGCAGATAGCATCCTCTATTAACAAACTTCAGCTAGTACAAAATGCAGCTGCCAGAGTTCTTACCAGGTCTAGAAAATATGATCATATCACCCCAATTTTATCCTCCTTACACTGGCTGTCTGTTAAGGTTCGTATTGAATATAAAATATTGCTTCAAACTTATAAAGCCTTAAATAATTGAGCTCCTGTTTATCTAACCAACCCTCTGTCTCGCTACAATCCAACATCTTAAAACTCAGGGCTTCTGGTAGTATCTAGAATAGCAAAGTCGAGTAAAGGAGGTCGAGCCTTCTCATTTATGGCCCCTAAACTCTGGAATAGCCTTCCTGGTAATGTCCGAGGCTCAGACACACTCTCGCAATTCAAAACTAGATTTAAATCTTTTTAGCAAAGCATACACTCAGTGCATCACTTAGAGGTATGACGCATGAGTGTGCCCCACGCAGGTTTTTTGCACCTTGTTTATATACACTATGAACAGCAGCTACGCTAATTATTCTCTTTATTCTCTATTTCCACCTGGGGGTACTCATCCCGAGGCCCTCAGACTATGCAGCACCACTGATGAAGACCAGCGACGAGATGATCCCAAGGTCTTCATAATACTGGACCAGGCCGTATCCTGAGCTGCTGCTGTGGTGGTCATGGAAGAGTGGAGAGCATGAGACTGATTCCTGTGACGCTCCAGGGACAGATGAGTCTTCGCTAAGGTCCAGCATGCTCCAGCCTCTGGCGTCTAGACTGCAGCTCTGCACAAGACATTTGACCATAGGAGAAATGGTCGTGCCCAACTGAGCCTGGTTTCTCTCAAGGTTTTATAAATTCTTCACTTTTGCCAATTGGTGAAGTTTTTTCCTTGCCGCTGTCGCCACTGGCTTGCATGGTTAGGGATCTGTAGAGCTGCACATCGATGGAATTGCTCTTTAGTGTTTGGCTCTCACGCAGACTCTCAGTAGTGATTATTAAACCACACGGACGGAACTGAGCTAAACTGAACTGAACTTAAACACTGAAAACTGAACTGACACTGTTTCAATTTACTATAATCTTCTATGTGTAGCTGCTTTGACACAATCTACATTGTAAAAGCGCTATACAAATAAAGGTGAATTGAATTGAATTGTAGACAATATTATTCTTTTACATTTTTGTGTGCTGATGTGCATCCCTGTGTGTGTTTAAGCATGTGTACACACATAGTTGGCCTGCCTATAGGTGCATATTACTTACACATTCTTTAAATAACAAAAGAAAAATGTCCCATTGACTTTAGACCAGCTTTCAGTTGGTCTGTTCAGTTCCCTCAAAATAACAATGCGCCAACAATGCACCTTAACACACTTCATTTTCAGACCACTGCTGGTGTTAAGGATGCATTTTGGCTCCTAAAGGGGTGGTCCACTACAATAATATATATTTTAAACTTTAGTTGATGTGTAATGTAGCTGCGTGAACATAAACAACATCTCTGAATGTAAGACACTCAAAGTTCAATGCAAAGGTAGACATTGGCTTTTACACAGTTAGCTTAGCAAAGCCTACAGTGAACGAACTTTGGGGACTACAAAAAAAATAAGCGCAGGTATGTGGCCAGAGGCGTTGTAATACAGGGCTGCCAACTCTTACACAGTCGCCGTGAAGGGCGTCACACACCGGATGTGCTGCTCAGCGCCCCACACCAGACGCGCACATTCGCTGGCTATTTAAAACAAAACTAATCAGATGGCGCTCTGTGGCGTGGCAGAAATATGAACAGTGTCCTGAGTCGTGGTTGGCCGCCAAGGACAGCCGCTGACGGCGCCGGTGTGTGTACCCTGATAGAAACCTATGTTTAGAATTCTGAAATGCAATTTTTTTTCTCATTATGATAAAGACGGTTTTAAAGACTTTTTTGTTATATAAAGATGTTATTCTCTATGTGCAACAGAACCAACACTGGTGAAAGCAAACAATGTAATCAAAAACAGACTGACACATGTGCACAGAATACATACCCGTGAGCCTCTCGCACCACTCCTGCTTGACGCTGACGCACTGCAGTCATTGAACATGCATGCCAAAAAAAATATGCGCTGCTTTGCATTGTGCAACAGGTGTTGTGCGCAGAAACACACCCCTGCCATAAAATGCACCCCTTTCAGACTTTTATTGAGATTCTCAGTCTACACAAAAACCTATGTAGGCCATAATTTATTAAAACGTTATATAATTATTATCTTGATGGATAAAGCAAAAACAACAAGTGAAACACATTTTAAAAGACACTTGATTTACAAATAAATGTAAAAAAAAAAAATGTGTAATCTACTGTAAGGGAAGGTTTCGCTCCCATTCGTTCACTCTCATTACTGTCATAATGCTGGTATTAAAAAATTAGCAATTTAAGTTAATAGATTCACATTTCAGAAGGGGTGCATTTTATGGCAGGGGTAACAGCCTTTTATGTACAGGTGGCAGCATGCAGTGAGTTTGGAAGTCGACAAAACTAACAATTTAGCTACAAATAAATTTTTATCAGTCAAACCGCTGTAAATACACACAATCTTCAGCAACGCGTGCAGTGTCTCTCTATGCACGAGCAGTGTCTCTCTCTCTATGCGTGTGCATGTCTCTCTATCCGACCGCGTTGCCTGTGTTCTACATCTCAGATAATAAAACTGCAAAAGATATGTAACTGTTTCATATTACTTATACATGCTTATTCCGGATATATGTGAAAGACATATAACACGTTGAGTTGATAAAAAGAAATACAGGGTAGCTCGCCTAAAGCCTGGTTTATACTTCTGCGTCAAGTGATCGACGTGACCCACAGCACAAGCCTCGCTTCTAGCCGTGCATTTATACTTGTGCACACTGTTTCTGTTTCTCTGCAATACACTTCCGAAATGCTAGCTGGCAGTAGGTGTTTATGTTTCTCTGTGTAGAGTTTCTTTGCTGGTGTTTTTTTTTTTTTCGGAACACTTCCTTAATGTACAAGTGGCTCAAATTCGCTCATTTTGAGGCGAGAACCGGCGGACGTGCAACAACTTTAATCGTAAGGTAACAACAGTTTCCATCCGGAGCTCCTTAACGGGATTTCGCACTTGTAAACACCTGCTGCATCCGGCACGCGGCTCTCACCTCCGCCCACACTCGTCAACACTACCAAGCCAACCAATCACACAGCTTGCGCTACTCATAACATTTTTGAGAGGTGCACGTCAACGCCGACGGGCACGGCAAGGGGCTATGCAAACACATACACACACATAAATGGCGATTCTCTTAAAGGAGCCACACCCTATTTTTACTCATTACAGACACTTGTCAGATGCTATTTTAGAGAGCAGGCATGAGGTTCATCATTTCCATTTTCCTCTCTGATTAAGGCTCAAACAGATACTGCTACTGTAACAGCTACTCTGACTGACAGTATTTACACAGCTGAGTCCATGCGCGTGGTTGTGGAGGCGTGACGCTTTACTGGTGACGTGGAGCCGATCCTTGAATCACAGCAAATTATGTTAGCTGACTAATCTGAGTTTCTTGAGGGCGGGCATTTCAGAGGAACTAGGAAACGTTTTCACGTTAGCAGAGTAGCTGTATATAATCAAAGTAAGATATATGAAGAAATAACATGATTTTCTACAAGTGAAGCATGAGCACACATGAGCACGTTGCTTTGCATCTTATAAACACAACCAAGCCTTAAAATTACACTATGGACCGCCCCTTTACGAGCATTCTGTATGTAAAAGGTTACAAATGCTCCATGTGCATTTCAGAAACAAGACCGTTGTCACTTCTTGTGTTTTAGCAATCATCCCAGCAGACACACAATGTCATAAGATGTCATACGTGGATAGATTTAGGCTGCCAGCATCTAAGGACAATGTTTTTTTTTATGTCCAATAATGATGTGAAATGACGTGGATATTTTGTTGATTTTAGGTTGTGTTAGAAAGTAACCAAAATCCAACGTTGAGCCAACATCTTAAAACAATGTCATATTGACGTCAAATACTGACAGTTCTTCGTCAAGTATGGTGTAGTGATTTTGTTTGGACTGTTCCAGTGAACTTAAATATTTTTTTATAAATAAATAATTTTATTTTCTTATTATTTTTATTTTTGTCCAAATAAAATTATTAATAACCTTACAAGACCAACATAACCAACAAGTATATGGAAAATGTCCATTTTTGTGTTACGAGCTGTTAATGCCTTTGTTCAAGTAACTGCCCGCACCAATTTTTTTTATGGCGGATTATATATTTTTTTCTATTGACTTTGCTACATAAACATAATAAGAAAAGGTGGATTATGTATTTGAAATCATAATGCAGTTAAAATTGTCAAGAAATATTGTCATGTTATGTCCAGTTTGTGTCTTTGTAGTCATGTATAATCTTTGAATTGTTAATCTGCTTCAGTGTTAATAGGAATAGCGGTTCACTTTTCTTTCTTTTTGCAACTCTCACAGAACAGAGAACTGAGAGTGTCTGTGTGGTGATTATCACTGACCTGTCTTTAATAAACTGCAGGTATGTAATTGTAACAAAATAATAACCACTATACGATCCAATTTCTATTTGATGATAGACTGAAATAATTTTCTGTATTTTCAATGTATGAGATTATGTAGAAATGTAGAAATATATAAATATGACTTATTTATAAATAATATTATTTAATTATGTATATTATTACATTATGCAAGTTTGTGTGTATGTGATGTCTGATGTGTGTTGAAGAAAACAAGAGAAACTAAATGTTGTATGTAAAAAAAGTTTATTGTTAATCGAGAATGGACATGGACTTGAGTGAGACAGAACAGAGAACTGAGAGTGTGTCTTTTTGGTGATTATCACTGTCCTGTCTTAACAAGTAATAAACTGCAGACGTGATCCACCAGAGCCAGTGGTGTCGGGAAATTCTTTGTGGCGATAGACAAAGTCTGCTACAATGGCAACCAAAATCCAACGTCTGATAGGCGTCATAGTGGTAATGTCTAAATAACGTCAAGCTTTACATGTTGATATTTTGTTGTTTTTAGGTTGCGTTGGGAAGTAACCAAAATACAAGGTCTGTCCAACATTGAACATTCCCATTGGACATCAGCCTGATGTTGTGATCTGAAGTTAACCCGATATTCATTTCCAAATGCTCCATGGCCTTGGGTGCACAACATCAGTCTGATATCATGTTGACGTCCCGTCCCATTCATAAGTTTATAATTATTTCCATATTTTCCACCAGTGTTTGTTTATAGAATATTTTATTTTATTTAAATTGTATTTTTTTGTTAAGGCATTTAATAGATGTGTATTTTTATTTTTGTTGGTTTGTTTTCAGCCCTTTTTATTTCTTTATTAATAAATTCATAACAGAAGAACTTTATAGAGTGTACAAAACCTTTAATTATAATGACATCCCATATACAAATTTGATATAGGCCTCTAAAAACAAGTCTTCATAACTTTGTCTTCTTACAATGCACATAGGACTTTTACTCCAGAAAGGGCGGTTAGTCAAACCCATTTCTAAAAGGAAGTAACTCATATTTAAGTAGGGCTGCGATATATCGTTTGAGCATTCCAATTTCTGTACCTGTATATTGTTAGACTCTCCAGAAAACCATAATGCGCTGTATATTTAACTTTTCTCTTTGCTCTGTCATACTTGTACAAGCTTGTCATTTATAATAACTTACTCAAACGCACTGCATAGAAAAAGACTCAATCGTCCCAATCTGTCTAAATAAATGCAATATTTCCTAATAGAGCTATTCAAATCATATTGTGAAATTATATTTATATAGTAATATATAATCACAGAAAAACTAAATATCACAACTTCAGATTTTTCCAATATTGTGCAGCTCTATATTCACGAGTACTGTGGTAACTTACTCTATGAACCTAACCTTGTCAGGAGCAAGTTTTCATTGGTAATCCCAGAGTATCTTTCATTCTCCTCTCCTTAACTTAAGTTATTTTGGGATACTTAATTATTCATGCACACTGCACAAATGCTTTTCTTATATTTTATCATATTTCAAGTACAAATATTTAATCAAGACATGACATCTTCAAGAAAATAATAGATATTTAGTATTGTTGAAACTGACACTGTTTGAACAGCACGGAAAAAAACAACAATATATTTTGCAGAAGGGCTGGCTACATTTGCCAGTGATACATAAACTTGTATTGCATGCAGTTGAGACTGCTGTCATGCTTCATCTGAAATTATCAAGATGATTTTAAGCAGTGCATAATGTATATATTTACTGGACTAGAAGTTTGCTTTATGTATGCCCTTAAAACAAGCAAATGCAATTTTCAAGCATTAAAAGATATTGTCCATGTGATACTGATCTTGCATCCAACGTTTTAAAAGAGGCACATTCTTATATTACATTTCCTTAATCAACATGCTGTGCTTTAGCCAGAACAGAACAGAACAGCTCTGTCCAGCTTCATGACTCATGTGTATTTGGTATTTTTGTTATGAAATCTAAAAAATGAAACATACCCGGAACATTTTATGAAAGCCTGTAGAGTGATCGTTATTTAGTACTCAGGACATTTGGCAGGAAGAGCAAAAATATATGGCGTTTACACATGATGATGCTGAAAGAGCAGCTCTGATACAGTAATGCCAATATATCAAGCAAACAAAAGGCATTGTTTCAATTTATGATCTCACATAGCCAGATCTATAATCTATAGTCTCAAATAATCAATATATCATACATGTAACTTGAATTATATTTAGTGTAAGCAGTGGCAGGCCATGCATATCACACCTAGGCCTATAGAGTTAGGTAACTCAACACCCAGTATTGACACGTCTTGAGTTTTCAACAGTGTTCCTGAGCAAGGCTCAAAAAAAAAAAAAGGAAGTTTCGTTACCTCACTGAAGCTCCACAACTGCCTTAAACTCTAAGCACATTGATTATGTCTCATACTTTGCAATTCATTTATTGCTGTATAATTCAATATTTATATTTATTATATCATGGTTATGTGTGTATTTTTTTGTGTAGAGCATTACTGTTAATAAGTAGTGTTGGGGTAATTGCATAGCTCCTCTAGCTAAAAAAAAGAAGATAAAAAATGCAAGTTTTGAAAGAGATCAAACCTCAGCCAGGTAAGGAAAAGTAATGCAAAAGTAACTCAAAAGTAACGTAACATTACTTACCATAAAAAATATATATTGTAATGCATTAAGTAACATTCTCCAACACTGTTAATAAGTTTATTCATTTATTTTATTTTCGGCTTAGTCCCTTTATTAATCTGGGGTAGCCACAGCAGAATAAACCGCCAACTTATCCAGCATATGTTTTATGCAGCGGATGCCCTTCCAGCTGCAACCCATCACTGGGAAACATCCATACACACTCATACACTACAGACAATTTAGCTTACCCAATTCACCTATACCACATGTTTTAGGACTTGTGGGAGAAACCGGAGGACCCGGAGGAAACCCACATAAACACCGCGAGAACACGTAAACTCCACACAGAAATGCAAACTGACCACAGCCGAGGCTCGAACCAGCAACCTTCTTGCTGTGAGGCAAGCCTCTGTTAATAAGCCACTGTTAATAAGTATTACAATTAAAAACAATAATGATTGAATGGTTTGTAAGGAACATAAAAAGGTGCGATATATCAGAATCAGTAGCTTAGTGGGCAGTGTGCCAACTTATAGTGCAACTGCCTTGTTGGTAGTGTTCGATCTCCGCCTCACAGACCTTTCTTGAGCAATTCTCTCTAAAATCCCACTCCTCTCTCTCCAACTTCACACTTTGTTTGTTTTTTACATTTACTTTTAAAGTATAAATTGTACGAGAGTACAAATGAAGAACAGAAAGTCATCATCAAGTCAAAAATAACTTTAAAATCTGGAAACAAAAATAGAAGAAATATCACACACAAATAGGCCTACCACCATTTATTTAGTACCATTATTTAACCAATAAGTCTCACTGAGATTTAAAATCTCTTTTACAAGAGAGACCTGGCCAATGTAACAGTCAGGGCTTTATATTAACACCCGTCAACCCGCCAAATGCGGGTAGATTTCAGCCATGGCGGGTTAGACAGACCCTCTCACTAGCCACTTTGGCTGGTTGAAGATACTTTTTAAATTATAGTTATCTTAAAGGCAGGGTTTGACAATAGAGATGGCCCAATATGTGTGCAAATGTCATCTTAGAATCGAGAAGCAGCATGACCGACAAAAATAGCGTTCGCGCGAGCAAAGGAAAGCAGGTGAATACCGAATGAGAGGATGATCACTCGTGCGCACTGGTGATGAGATGCGCACAACTGTTTTAAAAGGCATGCGCGCCTCCGTTTCCTGGCGCAAAGCAACCGTTCCTAGAGGAAACGCAACTGGTGCTATCGGTTCTCTTTCAAATAGACTTGACAAAAAGTGATGCTCGTGCACACACAGTCCTGCTGCTTCCAAATGCTCCTGGTGTTTCTAAAATATGTGTTTTTGTAAGCAGAAGCGGTTGCTGGTTTTGTTTTAACTATTCTTTTAACGGAACAGATGATGAGCTTAACATTACCCATGTGCACGTGATCATCCTTCATTATTACATGGTATGTTTTTCACCTGTTTCTTTTGCTTACAGTTATTTTTGTTAATATTGTTTAATTATCATTGTTGTTACAATAACATTGCTTTAATAGGAGATTAACTCCCCATGTATGTGTAGTAACCGGTGATCGGAGAGACCTTTAGCCTGGACAACTAGGCTACTGTGCATTGTTTTAGATACATGGCAATAACTATTTTTTTTAAATGTAATTGCTTTTTTAAGAAAGGTTTTGTTGAATAAAAAGAGCATGTATACAGCTATATTTTGCATGTTTTGACATGTTATTTAACATTTGTGGCTAAGAAATAATTATTTATTTACTTTTTGGTGTGGTCAGAGATACATTTGGTAAATCCTCAGTGTTGAACTCTGAAAAGTCCTGTGAAATAAAAATTAATTGCAATGCAACACTTTAAAACCACAGCCCATTTGCTCATGCACATTGAGCAGGGTCATACACACAAAAAAGTGAAATGAATGAGGAGGCATGTGGAAGTCTAAATTAAGTCATTTTAGAATGCCAAAGTTAAATTTATGCATATAAAATATATTTTTTCCAACAACAAAATTGTGGCTAGTGAAAATAGCGAGTGGCTAGTAATGTTGGAAAACTACTAGCCACAGTGGCTGGTGATCAAAAAAGTTAATGTCAAGCCCTGGTAACAGACCATTTTGAAATACAAGAACTCCACATAACAACAACATTTCATCAGTCCTTTTTAACAAAAACAAATATATGCTTCCAATACCACTACCTTTATAAAAGCCTTTAAATTCACTAAATAGGAACAATTTCAGTTTTAAATCTTTTTGCTAATTATTCAATGCCCAAGATGCATAATAAGAAAATGGGAATCGTGCAAATGTTTATTAAATATACAAATAATCCTTACCAAGACATCACAATGATCAAAACATCTCAATGAATCAGTTGTAGGTGTAGGAATTAACATCGACCACCAGTAGAACAGTGTCAAAAGCTTCAAAGCATCAATGCAGTTTGTTTTAAAAGCCTCAGTGCTTCAGAAGATTTGTTTGGCACATCCCTTACTAGGCCTTCAGTGGCATTAACTGTGAGGTGGGTTATGTTGTCTTGTTTTTTATTTTGTAGTTTAGTCTTGTTTTCTCATTTCCTTCATTGTTTCCTCCCATGTGCTCCTTTGTTCTTGTGTCATTGGTTGATTTAGGCATGTGTCTTGTTCTTCTTTGGTTGTCTTTGCAATGTGTCATATTTCTTAGTGTCCATCACACGGTGTGAAACAGAGAGAATCGTTGAGGTGTCGCCAAAATATTTGGCATGCTAAATATCTGGACCTGTCGATGATTCAAAATCTTGCAGTGTGAAAGTTTTTTGACTGAAAAACTCATCAGTGATGACCAACAGCCTATGAGAGAGCAAGTCAGTGGAGAGTTTGGGGAGGAGTAATAGACTCAGGATAAATAAGCATTACGATAACATTAAGCAGAAACAAAGAAACATTTGCTTGATCAGCCAGCCTAAGGATGGACAAGAATATGGTCAAGACAATACCAAAACATCAAATTCAGATTTATATTTATAAATTGGCTACAGTATATCTAAAACCACCATATCATAGTATTGAAAATATTTCCCAAATGTTCTAAAACTTTAGCAAAACTGCTGTATGTGTACTTTTGGCTTGTTGCTGTGCCGAAGCATTTCTGTTGCTGGCATATGCTTGTTGAGCAATAATCAGATACTGTGAGATCATGATTTTATTAGTTCAGAGAGTCTGCCAGCTTGGCACATTCCCTTCATATTAGGTGCACAAATTAAAGGCATTATACAAGGTACTCAAATCAGGCATTATGACATTATGTACAACTTATGTTTTCAAAGCGCACAGTATATTCATATTGAAAATATGACCGTGGAAGCCAGGTAAAGCACAGACATTAGAATTAACCAATCTAAATTTCCTGAGGGGACTCATGTCAAATTAGGATTACAAGTTGATGAATGAACAGCATTTGTGTGAGTGCTCTTTCTCCATCTTGATTTGTCATGATGAGGGGAGCTGGAAGCATGTTAATCAGATCCTGTTTGTCACTGTCAAAACAGAACAAAATGCCCCAAGAATGAAATGTGAAAATGAATAGTGTTGTTTTTAAATTATTTAAATTTTTTAAATACTATATTCTATATTTTACTATTGCAGAGAGAGTTTAATGTGCTGCAATTTAAGAAAACATGTGCAATTACAAAAAAAGCCAACAAATTAAGAAAAGATCTTCATCCGTTTGACAGCACGTGTGTTGCAAATCCTCACAATGAAAACACATTTTAAAAAGCGCTGCATTTACACACAGTGCAAACAAATTAATAAAACATGCTACATTTTCTCTCAACAATTACAAAAACATCGGAACACAATGCAAAAGTTTCAAAGGGACCCAAAAACGTGGACGCCACTGTGCTGTGAATTTTGCTCAGTGAAGTTGCAAGTGATCTTTGAAAGGTGATGCTAAATTAGCTCAATTTATGAATATTAATGATCAACAATAACAAGATATTACTAATTATGAATATTCAGAATTACCTTATAGCTAATTTAACAAAATAAATATAATAATAAGTTTGGCCGCTTGTCTGAGCGGACTCTTTAACTGTTTATTTATTTAGAAAGGGAATAAATTATACTTCTTGTGAAGTAGATGCATAGTTTTAGATATTTTATTAAATTTTAATAAGCTGGTAGCAAGAATCTTTATTGTTAAAGTGACCATTTCTGTGAGGCAAAACAAAAACAATGTTTTTATAAAGGGATTTATTGACTAGTCTAACATGTAACAAACAAACGTACAAAACATAACAACAAAGCCATAGAAAAGAAAAAAAGCAAGGAAATAAAAGAGTTTAGATAATAGAAGGGCAAATCTAACTCAGTCCCACACAACTATTAAGAACCACCAAGTATGTACACACCTTTAAAAGGTCACATAAAACCATGACTAAATACCTGTATTTAGTGAGTCTTTCTCTCTCTTCCTATGATCTTTCTCTTATGCTTAGAAGATGAAGTCTTTTAAAAAGTCCTTTCTCATTTGCGAGGTTGATTGCAGGATACGCGATATGCAAACTTTAAACTGAGTTTAGTTTGCTGAAAAATAAGATACGTGGACTCAGGCAAATCATGGAGGGAGTTTTGGAATGTGTTTTGGTTTAAAAAATGGGAGGTGGGAGGTTTCATCTTATTCGAAAGTGTTGTGAGAAAATGCTGCACGTTTTTGTAAATTGTTTGCGTTGTTGGGATTTGTGCTGTCACACAGATGAAGATCTTTTCTTAATTTGCGGCGTTTTTTGTAATTGCATGTGTTTTTTTTAATTGCAGCATGTTAAGCTCTCTCGGCCACTGTAATATTTACTACTGTATCAAAGCATTACTAATATTTAGCACACTTACATTTTAAGTATTGCTGCTTAGAAATATAATAATTGGAAACACTAACAAGTTTGGAATTTCATGTGAGAAAAAAAGCAATTCCTCATGCAGTTTAATTCTCATTAATTTTCTGGTCGTGTTAATTGGTGTGCTTACTTACTGAGCAACAGCTGCTTGGTTTGAAAGTTACTTCTGTGTGATCAGTTATTCTGAACATTACAGATAATAGAAAATAGACATTTACATCCCCAAAATATTACTAAAAATGTGCTATATTTATAAAATAGCACATATAAAACCAGTTCCAGTTGTTTCTTCTATAGAATGTAATCGCCAAAAAGCAAAACATTGTGTCACTGTTATGTGCTACACAGTAATAGTGGTTGTGAGTGGTATTTCACATCCATGTTTGTTGTATATTTGCTATCTCACTGTCATCTCATAGGCTTACAGTTGGTAAAGACTGATCTGCTACTGGACCAAGGCGTGACATTTGTAAATGATCTGCCAGTAATAACCACACTGGGATTGAGAGCTCTTGGATTTTCCCTCTGGTCGTTGCCCAAACAAAAATTTATTGTGATGTGTATGTGTTTGACATGTGCTTGAAAAGATCTTTGGAAATTTGAGGGTGTAGTAGTGGCCTGTCTAATTATTTTGATTATCACTTTGACTTTGTTTATCTTAAGGAAGGTAGGTAAGCTTCCTGTATATTTCTTTTGGATATTTATAGGTAGTTTAGTTTATTTTCTGTTCATAGTTTCCTGTTGTTTTGGTCTGGAGCCACGCTGACCAGATGTTCACTTTCCTCTTTTAAAAATATACAATAAGCCCAGCAAATGATATCAAGTGATAATGTTTAGTTGTCAACTAAAGGGGATTTAGTTTAGTTTTGGTGGGGAAATTTAACACCACAACTCATGTTGTCATTATTTATTAAGCCATTTAGTAATTATTTCCCCCCTTTGACTCTCTGTGTAATTCGTGTTCAAAGTGAGATTTACAGTACCTTATTCCAGGTTCATGTTAAGTTTTCCATTTTCTGACACTTAGATCACTGACATGAAATTTTCGCATAGGGGTATGTTTAAATCACTGCAACGGTTTGGCTATTTACCATAGTTCATCAAACAGGTTTTTCTCATATGGCCCATAGTCAAATGTTTACTGGAAGCCAAATGGCCTGACATCAAATCACATTTTAAAGTGCTGGCTAATTGTAAATTCAGTAAGATCCACATTGGCACTAATGATGTTTGATTTTGTCAGTCAGTGATAGCAGGTGTGCAAATGTCAGACACTAATAAACAAATGATAATTAATTAATAATAATGTTAATAAACAATAAACAATTGTTCCATTATTTAACTTTTTAGTTACTTAAACTTCATATTGTATGGTATTCTGACCATGATATTATCCTCAAAGACAAATTAATTGTATAGGACAAAGTATTGAATCCTTTGGTGTCATTTTTTTTATATCATTCATCAATTACATTTTTTTATGAGACTCATATTAAGTTCAAACAGTGACAAAAAAAACATGAACGTGCAATTGCATGTCAAAATCACATGTAAAATTTTATAATGGTCGGTTCAGTCTCGCAGACTGTCAGCAACAAACCAATAGGATTATCAGTTAATACCAGAACATTTTAAATGAAAAACTTTTGATTAAATATTAGCAGCTTATACACTTTGCAGTCATGTGCCCCTTAGGCAGTCGTGATGCCTGATTACAGGATTAATCTTAAGCAGCTCCTACACTAATCCAGAAAGATTTGAAAGTGGCGTTTCCATTTACATAAGTATTTTCAAATGTTTTTCACATTGAAAAGTTTGAAAAGTCTTATGTCTAATCTTGGGAAGAACTGCAATCTGAAATATGTACAAATTGATATTAAGTCTTACATACCAATAATGTAGATCTGTAAGTTTTATTTGATTATATGACACAATATAAAACTTTGCGCTCAGACTATGCACACAACAAAAAAATTAGCAATTTGCTTTACCTAAGTAAAAAAATTTGTTGCTTTAAAAGCAATTAGTTGAATTTACTTGAAAATGTCAGTACTTTTTTTATTGCTTTAAAATAAGGTTAATTGGTTTTACTTTTAAAAAGTGAGGAAACCCGTGGCTTATATTTAAATACATCATAGTTGAAAAAAAATATATTTAAATCACTTTACATTTTAATGTTACACAGACAAATAACGAAATATTGTTTTTTCGTTTATAATGAAAAAACAATGCTAAAGTTATATAAAGTTATATACAGAAAATGTATGTTACATCTTTGTTTTGGTTATTTAAACCAGCTGAGAGTCCAAAGACTGAAGAGAATCCATCGATGCACCGCTCTACAAGTCCCGAACCATGCAAGCCAGTGGCAACAGCAACGAGGAAAAAACTTCACCAGTTGACGAAAGTGAAGGATAAAAACCTTGAGAGAAACCAGGCTCAGTTGGGCACGACCATTTCTCCTATGGCCAAATGGTCTGGTGCAAAGCTGCAATCTAGGCGCTGGAAGCTGGAGAACGCTGGATGTCAGCGAAGACTCGGCTGTCCCTTGAGGTCACAGAAGTCAGACACATGCTCTCCACTCCTCCATGACCACCACAGCTGCTACTCAGAAAACGGCCTGGTCCAGGATTGTGGAACCTTGGGATCATCTCTTCACAGGTCTTGGATTGCATCAGTGGCACTGCATAATTTTGAGATGAGTATCCCCAGGTCAAAATAGAGAATAAAGAGAATAATTTGTGTAGCTGCTGTTCATAGTGTATATAAATAAAAAGTGTATATAAACATTAGGTTATTAATTGGCAAATAATACAATATTACAATCGTAAACTTTAGGTGAGCAGGTTACATTGTAACACCGTGTCTCAACACAACACGCTATGTGATGAGATTTGCAGTGATAAGCAATTTGGCTGTTTGCACCAGACGCAACACAACAGAAACATTAAAAACAGCCATTTAGAAGCACAAAATATACACTCACTCACAAAATGGTAAGGCTTATAATATAATTAATACATATTAAATTATGATTAAATGTAATCAATGATTCATGCTTTTTTGTATTATTTTACAGTTCTAAAGTTCAATTTCAAATGGTTTATTTTATTTTTAAGATCTGCGGTAAACTATCTGCTTCTGCTTTCAGTAGTATGGCATTAAATGTCAGGTAAAATGGCATTCAAACTGTTAGCATTTAACACTGAATAAAGCACCTGAGGTGTATCTAAGGTGATCATTGTTATTAAGTTTTCTATTGTTCATCTGCAAAAAATAGAAACCGTTTCTAAAATAGAAATTCCACATATTTTATTACTAACCTGCTTGAATTTGTTTTGTACAGATATTTAAAAAATAATAAGTATAAATGTGTAGAGAGATTTAGAAAAAAAACATTTGTTTTGTTGAACTTCACCGTTGATAAAAACAGTGTTTTGGCACCATTGGATAAGAACAGTGTTTTTGGAGTGGTACGGTTCAGTACGCTGTTTGGCCATAAAAGCGAGCTGGCAACACTTACAAGCTTTTTAATGTATTTGAATATAATAGAAGAATATTCATGATTTTTGAAAACAAAAGTAAGCATAAATAGTGAATTATGCTGAAATATGAATTCACCTCAAAATTTCCAAATTGTAAAACAGCTATGAACTGTCATAAAAATGAGTTGGTGGAAACTTGATTTAAAAAGCTTAGTGAGAGAAAGCAATCTCGCTATCACGGGGCGTGAAATGCCCTACACTGGCAGGATTGTAAACTGCTTTGCACGGGTAACTGGAAACCTTCAGTTCCAGGACCAGAAGCAGGATGAGATTAAAATGGCTTGCTGAAGGGCAAAACAGCATCTATCAGAAGAGGAGAGCTCATGGTGAGATGTAAATCTGGTATTTCTTCTTCATGCTGCGCTTTCTCCACTTACTCATCCACCATATCCACAACCTCTATCTTCACAAGCCAGCCCTTTGTCAATTAAGGGCCATGCCCATTAATCTATTATTCGCCGTCTCCATGCTGTACTGACGTCCTCTTTTCCATGGTCAATTAACCAAAACACTGTTCCAATATATCACTGCATCCCACAGATTCTTCTCTCTCAGCCTGTTCTGCCACGGTCCATAAGCTCAGCAGAAACGTCACGGCCTCATCCAGGGATAGCATAGTTAATTAGCCCTTCTGTTGTGGAGAGAAATTTTGGCACGGCTAGTTGGAGAGAAAAAGAATAGAAGGAAGAAAATGTTAATCCAGCTCCAGACATAATGTTATGGAACTGCTGAGACTTTGTTCTTTGAAGAATGAAGGCTGTAACTGTAGCGCATCAGTTAAGGGAGATCCAGCATGCAGTCCCACTCAAACAGTGCTGACATTTTATATGTTTGTGTCTGTTTATGTAAGAAATGTACTGCTCTCACATCTGTTGTTTCATAAAATGAGTCATGTTTTGTTTTGTTAGAAGAATTGTTCAACCAGAAATTCAAATAGTTAACATTTGCTTACCCTAATTTTTTATTACTTGTAACATAAAATTAATAATCTTCCTGCAGCACTCGAGAATAACAGAATAACTAAAATAATATAGAGCTGAAATACAATGAAAGTTATAATATATATTTAAAGGGCACCTATGATAAAAATCATCTTTTGTAAGCTGTTTGGACAGAACTGTGTGTAGGTATAGCGTGTCCACAATCATGTTGTGGCGATATAAAGAAAATAAGTCTCTTTTTAAATTTCCAAACGTTAAAATAGGATCAAAATCCCTCCCATTTTGAGGCCTTCCACAACATGACGTAGGAGTGTGGTTTTCCTGCCCACTAAATTGATTGACAGCCACGTATTAACATGTCTTTCTATATAATAATGCATATAATCATATCAACAAGACAGGACGTGTGCAAAGCAACTGGGATTAAAATATCTGTTCAGCTCACTGTGATCATCAATCATCATCAAATTTGATCAAGAATGAGTTTTACAAGTTTAAAACATTTTAAAACAGTGCATGTTTGTAATGAATTACATCGATTTTACCGTCTTTACTTAATCACCACGGCCGCGTGTCAGTACAATTATAAAAGAAGACGATTCGATCCCAGTTTGTGGACGTTAAATCAGGTTCATTTTGTAGAATATCATAATGGATGTCCACACAGCAATGGATATTAACGTGTATCCTGTCATATTTGCTGTGCAAAAACAGTGCAAAGTTAAACGTGTGCACTGTGTGTGTGTGTGTGTCTGTGTGTGTAAACTTTGTAACGACAATACATCAAATAATTATTGGGAAAGTTCTTACTATTTTTCACAAACATTATGTGTAATCTGCTTCCTTCATGTCTGTCACTGTGCTGTTTATCTGATGCAGCCGAGGCGGAGGTTGAGGCACACTCTGACAGGCACATGGGAACAGTGGGCGGGGAGAACTAGCATTAAAGGCACAGGCAACATAAACATCTACATTGTGTTCAGAGCAGAAATTCCCATATTCTGAAAGGTATAATAAATAATATGATGGGTGTTTTGAGTGGAAACTTTACAGACACGTTCTGGAGACACAAAAGACTCTTGAAGACTTCCTGCTGCTCCAATCCCCATTCTTGCTCACCATTTCATTCCTTCAGCTCCAATCATCACTCCCCTTCACCAGCCATCTGTCATCACCACCGAGCACTCTCACCTGAGTACTGACTAGACTCACCTGCACCAGCAATCACAGTCCCCTATAAAGCCTCCTCATTCCAGTCATACATGAAGTCAGATGGTTCACCTCACCTTATCCCTGGCTCGCCTTCTTCTGTGGATGTTTCCCCTTCTCCTATGGATGTTCTTCCTAACCCTGTGGATGCACAAGCTTGATTAAGGGAAGTGCCTATATACTCAGATGGTTGAATGAAGATCCTTGTTTACATGGTGAACAACATTAGTCTGCTCGCCATCCAAGAATATCACTTACCTGCTTCTTCTGTTGAACAATCCACCGTGTGTTTGAATAAATTGATGAAAAGAGATAACCATCCTTGTCTTCATTGTGTGAATGTGACATTCATAGACTTTAGCCAATTTAGTTTAATTTAGTCATACCATATATTTAATATGGTATGACTATGATTACTCATGTTGTTTTCTGTAAAGGAAGGCCCCTTTAAGTGTCAGAATAAGACTATAATGAAGAAATGCGTGTTAAGGTTAGATAATAAATTTCCCTGGCTGTAACTAAGCCATAGCTTTGTAGGGATTAAAGCAGAGAAATTGAAGATGGAAGCGTTTAGAAAAAAGATTTGGTCTTGAGGGCAAGTTAAATGTTATCAGTGATAAATTAAAAAACGGATCCTTGCACAGCAAAAGTCACCTGACAGGCAGCACACAGCTTTGTAAACAAAACAAATAAATCAGAGAATGCTGTCAATGGAGTGAGTTTGGGGATACTTGTTTTTCTGAATAATGGCAAGTGAGGTTATAGTGTTTGAGAACTTTTTTTTTTGAGAAAACTAATTATTTTTGAAAATCCATTTAGTGACACCAGCAGCCCTTAAATGGTTTACGGGAGGTTTTAAAATGCAGCTTTTATAATTAAACTGTCGAAAAATCTGCCAAGCATGGAGTGCCACTTGTGCATTAAACCCAAAACTTTCCCTTTCTGCTGATAACATGGTGGAAGTGCATGGTTTTGATTCTTTGAATGAATGAAACCACAGTTCTTTTAAAAATAATTTACCCCAAAGGGACTTTAGTTGGGTCTGTGGAAGAAAAATATGTTCAAAATGGCTAAAAAGGAAAGGAAAGACAAGGTTTGGGGGATTGTTCTCAGTGGTTGTTCACTTCACTTTTCTTTATGTTTTATGACTCCCCAACCAACCTGGATCTGGTAATGTTGTTTAGAGAAGGCATTTGTGTAACACATTGAGGTGTGGGTATTCAGTTCAGCCCTAAAAAAGCCTTATAAAGTCTCTCCACAAAAGCATTGGACGTTTAAATCTAGCTGAGAGTGAACAGCCACAGACATCACTGATTAGACACTCATAGTAAAATAAAACATGGCTCTCATCAGTCCTTCACCTTCACTTTTACCATTAATACTGCTTCCGTATACTTTCTTTTTCAGAGTATTACAGAGCATCTGTGCATTACATTCATTCAGTATTAGTGCTGTGATTCTAGAAGTACTGCTACTATTCTTTTCAGAAATATATATGTACAGTATAAACACACTCCACAGGCTACTTTATTAGGTACACCTATTCAACTGCTTTTTAATGCAAACATCACAAACAACACAACTTGTAGAAGTTGTAGAAGATGATCTGAAGTTCAAACCAAGAAGCAGAACTGATGTGATTTAAGTGACTTTGAAAAAGGCATGTTTTTTGGTGCAAGACAATATGAGGATCTCATTAACAGCTGATCTGCTGGAATTTTCAACCTACACCTCTCTCCGCCTGTCTAACAGGCAGTTGGTGACAGCAAAATAATGTTAACAGAATACAAAATTGCAGATTAAATAGGCTATATACACAGACATCATCTGAAAAGTTTAAAACTTGAATGAATACCTGTGCATTCTTTCCCACTGTACAATATAGTGTCTATATCTCTGACTGGTATTATTTGTTTTGTCTTTTTATTTAATTTAATTAAATTTGTACTTTTTTAACCCAGATGAGAACCTTAACAGGCTTCTTTGACCAGAAGGACATGCTTCATACTGTAAGTGACATTTGCTGATGGACTTTGCTGAGCTAGTTCATTAACAAGACCAACGTGGGCTTAACTGCAGTACACTGATGATATATTATGAAGGCATGTGCAGTTAAGGAGTTTGCTAATTTACACTCAACCAAAACATAAATCCAACATTTTGTTTTTGCTCCCATTTTTCATGAGCTGATTTCAAACATCTAAAAGTTTGTTTTTCTCAAAATACAGTTCACACATTTGTCTAAATCTGTGTTAGTGAATATTTCTTTTGCCGAGACAATCCACACAGCAAAAATTCCAGTGTTAAATATACAGTGTGATTATTATTATTTTTTTTGTGTGTTGTTCAGTGTTAAAACCGAAGTAGTACATTTTAATCCACGAGTGTGAAAGAGCGTATATTTAAGAGTTTTTTTTTTTCAGAGTTAAACTTTTAACCACCAGTATGTTTTACTTAAACTTAAAACATTTCTTGTTGCATTTTAAAATGCAAAGAGTTGAATGTTTTGAAATTATTTCTGAAAAGATTAATGAACATTTAATAAATGAAAACTATTTTCAACATATTAGATCACTGTTATCTGTCACACACACACCAACTGATAATATAGGAAAAAAGGTAATATAGTAACACTTTGAAGGGTAACACACTCCAGTTCGACGTGAGAATAAACTCTTATTGTGTTGAAATGAACTCTGAGAGTAATGTACAAATTTCACACTTTACAAAGTGTTATTTCACCTCCAAAATGAAGGGAGTCATATGTACACCCAAGGAGTGTTAAGTTAAACTCAAATTGAGTTAAATGTACACAAATTTTTTTGCTGTGCATCCACCTCACAGCTCTAACATATCAAGATGCTGATTAGACTATGATTTAGGCTGTGATATATCGTTTCAGCATAAATATCACAGTGACTACGTTTACAGCAGAAACTGCATGAAACTCCAGAGGAAACGTTGATAGCGTGATGATGCAATGACATTAATCGATCTATGTGCTATAACATGTGAAACAGGATCATGAAAGGAATATTTAAAAAGCAACTCATGTAAACACTTTAATTTGTGTTTCGTTTTTAATTTGTTGACTTTTACTGCTGTTTGGCACTTTCACTTTTATTCAGGAACATTTAATCCGTGCCCCTGTGACAAACGAGATATTTGATGCGAGTATGAACTGCTGGGAGAGTGTTATTTTAATGGAATTTGATACCGCACACCTTATGGGAAAAAAAACCTTCGCATTTTACGATGCAGGTGTCTGTGGTCCTTCACTGACTCAGTAGGTGCAGACAATAGTGTCAAACAGCCGTGTGTATAGACTATTCTGTCACAAAATGCAGCAAAAATCCTACACAATGGTAACAGTTTGATTAAGGTGTTTACGTGTCTACTGCACTTTAATAATGCAACTAAAATGGGCATACTGTTAATTCGATTTCTGTTTAGTTTGATGTTCTTAATCGGATTAATGAATCAAAAATCACATAGTAGACTCCTTATCAGAGTATTGTCTTAATTGTATTAAAATTGGATTATTGATGTCCATGTAAACGTACTCACTGCGAGCATTCGCAATAGTCACATAGATATCATTTGCATGCATTCTTGAGGCCTGTGACTGTATGAGGATTTTAAAATCATTTAGCTAAGAAATTGTACCAATTGAAACCTTAATAATAATAATTTTTATTAAATTGATTATAGAACAAAGACTATGCAGTATTATTTTACATTTGATTATTCAATTATTGTACCTGGGCAGCACGGTGGCACAGTGGGTAGCACAATTGCCTCACAGCAAGAAAGTCGCTGGTTCGGGTCTTTTTTGTATGGAGTTTACATGTTCTCCCCGTGTTGTGGTAAGTTTCCTCCTGGTGCTCCGGTTTTCCCCACAGTCCAAAAACATGTGTTATAGGTGAGCTGTGTAGGCTAAATTGTCCGTACTGTATGTGTGTGAATGAGTGTGTATGGATGTTTCCCAGTGATGGGTTGCAGCTAGAAGGGCATATGCTGCGTAAAACATTTGCTGATTAAATTGGTGGTTCATTTCGATGTGGCGACCCCAGATAACCGAATAAAAAAAAATAACTGAATGAATGAATTATTGTACCTGAATACTGTTAGACTCCTCAGAAAACAATAAATAATGGTTTATTGTATTTTTCTATGCTTGTAGAGATTGTTGGTTTTATGCAGATATATTTTATGCACCTAGAGAATTATCCCAATAAATCAACTAAAATGATAAATTCTTTCCAAATAGAATTATTTAAAGGGCACCTATTTTACCCCTTTTTTTAAGATGTCATTTTGGGGGCGTGTACACAGTTTACTGTTTTAGGGGCGTGTTGCTTCACGTGAAAATTTGTTTCGACTTTCCGCCCAACTTAACAAGGGGCGGAGCCAAGAGCTCCCCCTCTTTGTGTATTGCAATAGACAGGCAGACAGAGAGAAGCAACATGAGTGAAAGGACCAGCCAGCTGTACATGTACGACTCAGACACAGACCAAGCAGAGAGTACAAAATCATTTGTGTCTTTGTATAGTTTTACAGCCAACTGTGCGCTAGTTTAAAGCTCCGAATTTGTAGCCTACACAGAGACTAATAAAGCACACTGAATTAACTTTGACTGAAGGGCATCACACACCGGATGCACCGCAACACGGCGCGCACATGACAGTTGAAAGTATCGCACACTTGCAGCGCCGGTGTGTGTCACGTGATAGAAACTAATGTTTAGAATTCAGAAATGCATGCCGCTGCGTGGTGCGACGCTGCGTGGCGCGATGCTGCGTGTCGCAGAGCGGCGATTCTGGTATACGACCTGCTTGAGGCTATAACTAAAGGGCGTCATACAACAGATGCGCCGCTCAGAGCCACGACGCGGCACACCAGACGTGTACATTTGCATGTTATTTAAAGTGAAACTATTCAGATAACGCTCTGTAGTGCTGCAGACATATGAACAGTGTCCTGAGCAGGGCCAGCGCGTCCATAGAGGCGACCTAGGCGGCAGATTAGTGAGCAAACCCCACGGTCGTCACTTTCATCTGCAACAACGCGAAATGAATGGCACTGCGCTTCGTTAGTTCGTTATTTCCAATGGAGGGACGTGCACGTGAGGCAGAGTGCTCGCACTTTCCAGCTGCACCTAGTTAAGATAACAGGGAGCTTCTGTGACCGCGGGAAATGCAAACCGCTGAAGTTTAAGGAAGACACAATGAAAAGTACACATGTATGCAAACACACCAAAACTCACAAACACTGGCGGCGAGGAGAGGTGAATGTTGAGCCCAATGAGCCTTACATCTAAAAATAGAGCAAGGGTGTTTCTTTGGTGACTTTGCTTTGACTCACACGTTGAAAATGGCGGACATGAAACAACATACTGAGGAGATGGTAATGGCCACCTGTCAATCAATATTGGTGGGCGGGGGGACCGCACTCCTACGTCAAGTTGCGATCGATCTCAAAACCGCTCCAATTGGTCCACTGTTTTTATGTTGTTAAATTGAAAAAAAAAGGACTGAGTGTGTTTATATCAGCCCAATATGACGATCTATACACTATACCTACACATATATCTGTCCAAACAGCTTGAAAAGTAGATTTTTCACCATAGGTGCCCTTTAAGTCATCTGGTGAAAGTTGTCTTGTATTCATGTCACAATATAAGTTGCTGAATAACAAAATATTGCAATTTTAGATTTTTTCAATATTGTGCAGCTCTAGTATGATTATTGCACAGGTGTGCTTTAGGCTGTCCACATTAAAAGGACAATAAAAAATTGAATGTAATAAGTTCTTTTAATTTCCTTTACAATGAAAAACTTAAACACAGGAGGCTGAGAAAAAACTTATGTTAGAAGAACATTTCAGACAGCAAATGTTTTTTTCAACTGAACTCTGAACTCTTTATATATGTGTGTGTGTAGTAGTAGTAGTAGTAGTAGTAGTAGTAGTAGTTGTAGTGGTATATGTGTAATAGCCAGTTATGTCTCCTGAGAACATAAGTTTCTGCAATATATAATATAAGAATCTGCAATGCTAGCGGCTTTATGTATGTAAATAGGTCACTTACAGTCTTCGTCCTATCAATGATAAAATATGCAGTGCAAATATGCTAATAAGGAGGATGACTTCAAAACACACAAGCCAACCAAACAATAATACAATCAAAGTATGGACCTTAAAAAGAACCAGTATCAACTGCACTATTATGGCATGGGTCAGCATATGTGGGATGCTGCAGTCTCAGCTGAATGAGTCAGAGGAAAATGATGACCAAACAATAGCCTTTAGACACAACTGCACCAATAGCAGAATCCACTGAGGCAAGCAGAGAGCTTCTGGCAAGATAGTACAACGCTACGTCCAAAGATACATGAATGTCCAGAAAACTGTTGTAGCCATTGTGCAGTACAAAAGATGAAAAAGAAAATAATTGATGAAATAATTTATGCTTTAAGATAGCTGTAACCCTATTTAATGTGGCAATAAGATAGAAAATTAATTCACTGGGAAACAGAAGTCCCCAAAGTTTAAGAAAAACTCTTAAACCCCTCAAACAGAATAGTTTAAAGTTAAGCTTCTCTCTCAGCTCATTCACGCTGTCTTCTGTCATACCAACTGACAGACAGCCTCCATTCTGACAGCCCTTCTCCTGTCTTGCTCATCCATATTCATACAAGAAAATCTATGTGCTCAACAGAGGACTGGCGCAGAGCCTCAAACACACAACACAAGAGCTTTAGTTTAAGGCACATTTGCTTCAGACACAGCTGCAAGTAAGAGTGATCAACACAAACCATAGCAACTAAACATTACTTTATTATGGACTAATGATGAGTTAATGTATGCGATAATCATGAACTAACTTTAACTACAACATGAGTCACATGAGTTCATGTGTGAAAAACGGCTGCCTTAATGACTTGTTAGTTCATGATTGTTTTTTGATTCATGTATTAATTAACACATTAGTTAACTCATGAGCTGTTAATGTATAATCACTCGCTTCAAATGTTATCACATGATTGAATGGGCATTATCAGTGTTAATCAGCTGATAGATATGGGCCAGAAGGGGCCTTCTGCACTTACGGGAGTTCTCAGAAGGCTGTTATCATTTGGGGTTGAGGTAGACATTAATAAAATACAATTAATCTGAAATTTAATAAATAATATTATCAATTCTTATTAACTTTTAGTCTCAGATGTATGTGATATAGCTGATTAACCATGTGGATGGATGATAACAGCCTTCTGAGCCTACTAATAGGGTACTGGCCTGTATATGTCAGCTAATAACCACTGATAACAGCTATTCAATCGAGTTATTATATTAAAATCGGCTGGTATAATTATATAATGGCTTTACTAGAAGGGGGACATCATCATTAACCCATTCTTAACTACTCATGAACTCCTTATACACGTTCATCTAGTGCATTCACACTGAATACAGTACAAAAGTGTTTAGTCAACATCAACATGAACAGTTTAAACACAGAGATTCATAAGTAGTTAATTGTGATGTGCCCCTCCAAGTAAAGTCATGACATAATCATACATTAATATGGGTTCACGTTGGTTACATTTATCTTAAATGTTAATTAATACATTATTTAACAACATGTACTAACAATTAATTAAGGTAGCTGTTTTTCACACATGAACTTATGTGACTCATGTTGTAGTTACTTTTTAATTAGCACATGCCTTAACTCATGATTAATTCACATTAGTAATGTTTTAGTAGAAGTAATGTTTAGTTTACATATTAATATGTCATTATACATATACTGACATATATACATATACATATACACTCATATAATGCTTGACTATTTTTGCAGGTTTGGCATGCTGTCCCAGGAGAGAACCCACACGAACCCGGGGAGAGCATGTAAACTGCACAGAAAGTGCTGACTGGCTCAGCTAGTATTTGAACCAACGACCTTCTTCACAAAGTGTTACTGTTTTTTATCAAATATTTTCTGTCTAAAGTTAAATCTAACACAACTCTGTTGAAATTCTAATGGTTTTCACTACACATTATTTAAAAAAACATTACAAACCATCCACTTTTAACCATTAAAACTACTATATTTTATTGGTTTCTAACATGTCTTGCCACATTTCATTACTATTTTAGGCAACACGCAACCAATAAGAACAAACTACAAGTAGAGACCCACAGGGAACATTTCAGTTTGCATTAAAGGAACACTCCACTTTTTTATTTTTTGAAAATATGATAATTTTTCAATTCACATAGAGTTGCTTCTATTCCAAGGCTGCAGCAGACACAATTATATTGTGATTTTGTGATTTTCAGACACTGCATATAAATAAACAAACCAAAAAAGTGTTCCTTTTAAAATGAATACAAATCCCATTATAACAATTTAAACCATTACAATTTATTTGAGTTTTTATATTTATATAATGCCTCCTAAGCCCAAAACATGTAGCAATATTATATTTCAGCTTGCAAAAGGTGTTAGTTGAGATAATACTCAAATATATGCTAAGAGTAAACAAACATAGATGCCTCTTTGAAGGGAAAAAAAACAACCTTTCACCATACTGAGCATTACACTTTTCCCCAATGATTTCATATTCATAGACATATTTTCCCTTTATGCTTCCCTTTTGTGTTCATAAACTCATTACAATCTATAGTGGATTTATAATATGCACTGACACTTCTAAAACGATCTAGGTGTTGTTCAAAGGGTGACTGAAGCTGTATGTGAGAGGAAGATTTCTTTTAACACCCTTCATGCCAGTGCGAATGGTGCAAGCCTGGGGATGGAGTTACACACAATTGCATTTCTCATACACATCATCTCAGCTGTACAGTCTCGCCCCACGCTCTGTTAACACTGCGTTCAACTCGCTAACAAGATCACCAGAGGCAGTTATTTTCCAAAATCTTATTCATATTGTTGAAAATAGTTCAACTGCCCTTGCTGTTACTTCTGCTAGGGGTGAGATGTAATAAAAGAATTAAATAACCAAAGACTTGAGCCGTCAGACCAAGACACAAATATGGAAAATGCAATAAGAGAAAGCAAATGTATTGACACAGATTTAAAGCCAATGATGAATAAAGGAATTACAATACCTCAGATAGACAGCCAAAATATATCATACAAAACAGACCTAGAAAACCAATTATTGTAATTCACCTACCAAAAAGACCTTAATTATTCTAACCAACAACAGAGAAACACATATCAAAATAAAATTGGTAAGTCTCTCCTACAATTGCTGTTTCTAACAAACAATAAGATTAACAAAAGTTTCTTAATTCTTTAACAACCCATTTAGATTACACAATTTTGAGATTAAAATATTTTTCTTGTGTAGTGTGGCATAGTTCATGACAGCCAATTCCAAGTCTGTGGTGCTGTATGCCCTTATCACAGATAATGTCTAGCGTGTCTAATTTTTTCCTTATTTTCCACAATGAGTTCCATAACATGGGCAATGTTGACAAGTAAGAGTACATAATTTCTTTCATACTTACCTATTTAAAAAGCAAAACAAAAGAGAGTATGTGTCTGTATTATATGTCATCACAGAACTGCCATGACAGAATTAAAAAATAATGTAACTAAGTTTTATGATTGATCATGAATTAATTTGTAGTCTGGCATATTAGTTGCCCACAGCATGCCAAGTTTGTATATACATCTTATAATCTGGGACAGTGACTGTCTTAACCAGCAATTAAAATTGTGTAATTTGAATTTGTGCGTCACTGTGGCACAGTGGGTAGCAAGATCACCTCACAGCAAGAAGGTCACTGGTTCGAGGTCGGTTGACATTTCAGTGTGGAATTTGCATGTATTCCCCATGTTGGCATAAGTTTCCTCCCGGTGGCTCTGGTTTTTACCACGAATCCAAAGACATGTAGTATAGGTGAGCTGGGTAAGCTAACTTGTCCGTAGTGTGTGTGTGTGTCAATGAGTGTTTATGGAGTGATGGATTCCCAGTGATCGGTTGCAGCTGGAAGGACATCCGCTGCATAAAACAAATGCTGAATAAATTGGCGGTTTATTCCGCTGTTTCGACCCCGAATTAATAAAGGGACTAAGCAGAAAAGAAAATGAATGAATGAAATAATTAATGGGTCTTAAAGAGGTGGTCCACTACGATATCATATTTTAAACTTTAGTTGATGTGTAATGTAGCTTTGTGAACATAAACAACATCTCTGAATGTAAGACGCTCAAAGTTCAATGCAAATGGAGACATTGGCTTAGCAGTAAGCTTAGCAAAGCCTACAGCAAACAAAGTTTGGGGCCTACAAAAAAAATAGATCCAGGCTAGTGTGATCACAAATGCTTCAGGTTACGTGCATTCACCATGCACATACACCTAACACAGGAAAGGGGTGTGGCCAGAGGTGCTGTAATCTTACAGCAGAGAAAGCTGAAATGCTGTCCAAAAGCTGCTATTTTCAAAAGGCTTCTGTTTCTGTATTTGGTTTACCAAAGGACACGACACAAAAAGAGAAGTGCTAACAATTTAATTTTAATTATGTTCCAGAGAATTATAAAAAAAAAAGATATAGCTAGCATTTGACAAAGGAGAGCTTCCAGAATCTCTCCCAGTTCAGTGGTGAATTCAGCTAAAAACTCCTCAAAGGAGCAGCTCCAACCATAATAGAAGAAGCTGTGAATTGTGAGCCACAACCTGTAAGTATTTTTATTTGTTAAAATTGATCTATTACATTGATAGTTTCTATAGTTCACAGTATGTTGTAGCAAGGATGTTAACAATGGGAAATGCTGTTTGGCACCATTTACACTTTAGCTACAAATTCACATTTATCCATCAAACCCCTGTAAACACCCACAATCTTCAACAGGACTGCAGTGTCTCTCTTTGCGGCCACTTTCAGCGTCTCTCTATGCAGCCTCTTTCCCTGCATTCTACATCTCAAATAACAAACTTGCAAATGATATGTGAACGTTTCATGATACTTACACATGCTTATTCTGAATATTTGTGAAAAACACTTGTCAGATTTTAGTTTACAGATCAGGCATGAGGTTCAGCTGTGTCCTCTTCATTTTCTGTCTAATTGAGGCTCACAATGACACAGCTACACTGACTGACAGTGTATTTACACAACGGCAAAGTGCATGCTAGTAGAGTCACGGTCACACAATGGATGGTTAGGTTATCAACATACCGTGAACTCTTTTCATCAATTTATTCAAACACACAGTGGATTGTTCAACAGGAGAAGCAGGAATTCTTGGATGGAGAGCAGACTAGTATGTTGTTCACAATGTATACAAGGATGTTCATTCAACCATCTGAGTATGAAGTCACGTCCTTTAATGAAGCTTGTGCATCTACAGGGTTAGGAAGAACATCCATAGGGGGAGGGAAACATCCACGGAAGAAGGTGAGCTAGGGAGAAAGTGAGGTGAACCATCTGACTTCAATTCCAGCTGAGGAATGACTGGAATCGGGGAGGCTTTATAGGGGACTGTGATTGCTGGTGCAGGTGAGTGTAACTAGTATTCAGGTGAAAGTGCTTGGGTGTGATGAGTGGTGGCAGGAGATGGAGAGCGATGATTGGAGCTGAGGGAACGAGATGGTGAGGGAGAATGGTGGTTGGAGCAGCAGGAACGAGCTGGGGATGTGACAAGTAGAGGTGTGGTGCTTTCTTGTGACAGGGCCTATGCGCGAATCACAGCACATTATGTTAGTTGACCAATCAGAGCCTCTTGAGGGCAGGCTTTCGGAGGAACTAGGAAGTATGCTAGTCATTTTCATGTTAGCTGAGTAGCTGTATGTAATTAAAGTAAGATATATGAAAAAATAACATGATTTTTTACAAATGAAGCATGAGCATGCATTGGTTTGCACTCCATAAACACAACTAAGCCTTAAAAATACACTCTGGACCACTTTTTGTAACAAATAAGACAAAAATCTTAACAAACAAAAATAACCCTTTTATTAAACAAAATAACCCTTTTATTAAACAAAATAACTCTTAACAAATGAACTCAGAAGACTTCATAAATAGGTATAATCGAGGAACAAACTTCACCAATTGACGGAAGTGAAGAAAAAAAAAACCTTGAGAGAGTCTGCTTCCCGAACTGTGCTTGGAAGGCTGTTCCAGAGTTTAGGTGCCAGATTTGAGAAACATCTACCACCTACAGTTGATTTTGATATTCTGGGAATAATCAATTGTCCAGAATTAATTAAGCGTAGTGGTCGTGAGGGGCTATAATTCACCAGAAGCTCCCTCAAATACTGGGGAGCTAAGCCGTTCAGGGCTTTGTAGGTAGTCAAAAAAACGTTCCTAAATTTCTCATTGTTATTTCTCAGAATCCTCAAACAAATAATTTAAAATGTTGCCCTCTTTAAATCCCTCCTTTCTGAGAGTGCACCAACCCCAAACCAATCTGTATTTACCATATTAAAATTTTAGTGCAAAAAACACTCAGATTGTACACAGTGTAGGACAGAAACAATGTGGATTATACCCTCTCAATTCATGCTTCAGTCCAGTGACGAATCATTGAAAAGAACTGTTTGATCCACCCTGAACCTCCTTCACAAACTGGATGTTTTTCAGTGGTAAATGTGGTCACACCTCTCTTTATCTCCCTGCGCTGACTGCTGGTTTAAGCTCATATAAAATTCAAAACATTGACGCTCGCATACAGAACAGCCACAGACCCCTTAAAATGTTTACACAACAATATGTTCAAAATCTGTGAAAAACTTACAAAAAATGCTGTATTATGAATCCCAATTCAATATTTGGCATTGTCACCTTTGTTAATATGTGTATGTGTAGAGAAGAGACAATGTGCAGTCGACAGCTCAGTGCTGTGTGTATTCAAATTTGCTGTGTTGAACGCCTTTTTTGCCACACTTTGCTGATTAAGCAATAGCAAACACTTGAGCAACAACAACACTACCACATACTCCACCACTGGGAAAAGTTTGTTTGCCTCATAAATAATAACTTAGCATCAACAACTGCAATCAAGCCTTTTAGATAATAAATCTGTTACAGCACTGTGGAGGAAAAACACTTTTTCACATAGGACTATGTAGTTTTGTATTTAGTTTTCACTTAATAATAAACACCTTTATTAAAAAATGCATGATGTGTGTACTTGTTTTATCTTTGTCTAATATTTAAATTTGTTTGATGAGCCCCCATCTTGATTAACACTAACGGGTGTATGTTGGTTATCGGCACTGGAAATTCACAAGGGCTTGTAGCAAAAATGTCATAGAAATGAACAAAATAAACCATAAATTGTTTTTGGGAAACACATTTGCTTTCACTTTTAATCAATACAGTTTGTCTTTGCAAATGGAAAGTATGACTTTCTTAAAAAAAAAAAACGTTACAAAACCTTGGAGAAATGATATCTTTGAATGGTAGTATTGTCCTTCATTTTCTTCATGCATCGCAGGTTTCATTTTTCATCTGAGGTTTTTCACCCACACTATTGTCTTTTCACCCACGCTATTGTCTTCCTGGTGAACAAGTATATTAAACATATTGAAAAATGCTTTGTTCAGGAAGTCAATCCCTAGCACATAATAGTGTCTAAAGTAGATGAAACATGTTTTAATATTTCCGATGGAATGTTTAAAGTGAACATTTTTCTCTCTGCTCTTTAAATATTCAATCATATAGACTTTTCTACAAACGTTTACAACAAAACGTGACTGAACATGGGGGCTGACACCAACACAGGGACAGGACAGTGAGATGTTGGTCATGACTGGCACAGGACTGGACGGGGAACAGATGGATGTAGCTGATATAAAAGTTGACAAGAGACTGAAGGTCGAAGCTGGCACAGGATTTAATGAGATGCTGAGAGGTATAACTAGAACCTGCCTCAGGAGTTCTAAACAGCACAGGAAGCACTAGGGGGACAAGACCGGGGATGTTGACAATGACAGGGGAATATGTGAAATGAGAACCAAAACTCCTGCCGGCACCAGTAGGCTTGCTGATAGCGCACAGAAGTGTTAAAAGACAATGCTGTCAGGGGAGAAATCTGACAATCAGATAGAGTAAATAATGACTTTTTATTTTTGAATAAACTATCCATTTAACCCTTATGTACTGTTAGGGATGTTTTTATCCACACTGGGGTGATTTTGTGTCTTAAATGGGCCATAACTTTTTCTGTGTTTCAGCTAATGATTTTTGGTGACAAATTTAATACCCTTTTGTTATGTTCGGGATGAAAACATCCCCTAAATTAAACTGCTGTAAAATGCATCAGATAAATATGTTTCTTTCTTTCTTTATATATATATTTTTTTTGCTTAAATCTGTTAATCAACCTCAATCCTGATCTACTAAATTGTTTAGAAAATTACATGATTTTAGCTCTTTAATTGCCAAATTCATAAATGATCACTGATACACTAATTTGGTGAAAAAAACACACACACAAAATTACATATTTTCAAGATTTTTTTTACATTTGATTAAAGTCTTGGGCATGTGAATCTACATTGCCTTTGATGCGTTGTTTTACTGTTGGTGGCTGTTTTTGCCCCATTTACTTCCATTATAACCACTTTTTTATTACAAAACCATAACACCATATAATCATGCATTTTTTTATTGTTTTGCCGGTTTGGAAGATGTAAAATTTGTAATTTTTACTGTTGATCATCAGTTAGCACCATTAACTCTTTAGATAGGCCTGTGCAAAAAAAAAGCTTAGTTTCTGGATTTTATATGGAGTATAACAACAAATTAAAGTATGTGTATGTGTGTCTGTCAGTGTGTGAGACCTAACAGTGACCTTTACACACTTACCTTGATGCGTCTGAGAGAATCAAAATATGCATCTCAGCTCTCAGAACTATATGGAGTAAATAAAAACAAAGGCTGTGTATTTATGCACCATCAAATGTGTTTATAATGGAAGTCAATGGGGCAAAAACAGCCACCAACAGTAAATTAGGGAGAAAAAAAGAAAATCTAACAATGCATCAAAGCCAATGTTGTTACTAATCGTTCACGTCCAAGACTGTGGTAAAAGGTAAAAAAAATCCAGTACACAATTAAAAAAAAATCAGTTTATTAAACTTTTACAGATATAACAAGGTAATTTTACAGAGAAATTTAAACAAATATTATTCCCACCCCTACCCTCTAAACAAGATGAAATTACATTTATCTAAGAGAGAAAAGTAAAAGAAAAAAAATCAAGAAATGAAAAAATTAAAAAACCTGTACAGAATACACATATACCTTGATTTGATGAAAACCCAGTAAAACAAACATTAATCCTCAGGTATTTATACGAAGTACTTTGCAATTGAAAGGCCCTAAGATTTGGACTGACAGTCTGTAGAAATACTGACATGTTTAGAAAAGAAAATTCTAAATGGGTCCCATGTTTAGAAAAAGCCCTTGTATTGCCTTTTATTGTTAACCTCATTTTTTTTTTCAAATGGATGCATCTCGTCTCATTGCATCTCGCAACCAGTTGTCAAAACTTGGGGGAAATCTTTGTTTCCATAATAAAAGATTACACCATCTTGCTAACAGTGTCAAAAATGCAAGGATGTTTGCAGTAAAGCTAGATAACCCTGCTATATTCGGAGAAAGTCCAAAAAGTGCAATAAGAGAACATGGTCTTTGTCACAGAAGAGAACCACTTGAAAATTGACAGCCAAAAAGAAGTGATTGATGGGCAAAGCCAAAACATTTGTATTAAGTCTGCAGGTGCTTGATTACAGCGATCACATATTAGGTCCAAGTCTTGAGTTATTTTTACCAACCTCACTTTTGTTCAGTATATTCAATGAACAAATTTTAATTGGATAAGGCAATGTCATGCACAGATAGAGGAGGTATGAACGCATGGCAAAATCTGGTCCCACGTCTCATCCTCGAGTGTAAGACTAAGATCTGACTCCCACTGTTGCTTAATAAAGGAAAGAGAGGTAGTAGAGAAAGAGGAGATCAACCTGTATAAAATAGACAGTATACAGTATAAGGGTACTTCAAAAATTTGGTCAAGTTGAGATTTTGGTGGAAGGTTCGGAAAATCTGGATATGAGTTAACAAGCATCTTAAGAAATGAGCACTAGGAAGAGAAAATGTTTGTATTAATTGTGTAAAGCTGGGAAAAATATTATCAATATAAATGTCACTAACAGTGGAGATTCCTGCTCTCTGCCAAATATTAAATGCTTTATCATTAAGTGATGTGAGAAATGCGGGGTTATGTTTAATAGATAAGACCAAGGGCAGGCATTAAAGACTGAAATTATTTCAAAATTGGGACCATATTCGTAATGAGTGCCGGACAATGCAGTTACCAATGGGACAGCGTGAGATGGCGGTCAGGGGACCGCAAAGTAATGCGGCTGGAGAGGTTAGTGACCAAGACCCTTCCTCTATACCAACCCAAGTCAGAAACCCCTTTGACACAGTGATATTGGTAAATATCCAGAAAATTAACAGAACGAATAGATGAATTCTAAAAAAAGCATTGTTTACACAGACAAGGACGTTCCGGAATTTTTCCAGAAAACATCATTCACACATCCATTCCAAAATACCGGTAAATTATGACATCATTAACCAGAAATGAGCTCTAAATGACCACGCTTGCATTTGTACAGTACACATAAGGGGTCAGGCTTTTGTTGATGGTTTCACTTTTATTTAAAGCTTTTGCATTCATGCAGCTGCTTTGTCCCAGAGACATCCAAAGGCACTTGCGCAATGCTAAATGTTTACACATTTGACCGCATAACAAATTCTGTGGATGGTTAAGTACTGTGAACAACTTCGATGAAAACATGGAGGAACACTTTCACATGTCGAGATCTACATATTATGTGTGTGTGCTGGTACTCACTGAAGCACTCTTGCACTTCACGTGCACAAGCAACCAAAGCAGAGCTTGAAGGTAAACAAACGACGGTTTATCATAAGCATTTTATCGACAATTTTTGACAGTTGGAATTCAGAAGGAACATAGAAACGTGATCTGACTAACATCTATAGCAGCTAAATGTGTCTGGGAAAAATATTCAAAGGCTTTTATTTTTATATACAGCGTGGATGTGAATGCATCTGTGTTTTTTTTGGCTGGAGTAGGTGTCTCACCTCAGTTCATTCTAGACGTGAATGTGCTCTTTCTGGCGATTTTCCTACTGCATTTACACAGTGCAGCATTCCGGCAAATTGCCGGCGTGGTTACAACTTCTTTTTCTGGAAAATTGCCGGAATGAATTTACCGGTATTTTACATCATTACATCAAAATACATCATTTTGTGTGTGTGCTTTTTCACCAAATCAGTGACATCATTTGTGAACTTGGCAATTAAAGACTTAAAATCCTGTAATTTTCTAAACAATTTAGTAGTTTTGATCAGGACTGAGGTTATTATTTATCTAATGCACTCTTAAAGCAGTTTAATTTAGTGGATGTTTTCATTCCCAACATAACAAAAGGGTAGTCAATTTGAACAGTGCACAGGGGTTAAGTACACTGTTAGACCTTACCAGGTTTTTTTTACAGTATACTGGCAACACTGTTGCCAGTTAGTCACTGTAATAGTTTGGTTACAGTTAGTAACTGGCAACAGGATATGTTTTACTGCTCATTTCACAGTAAATTACTGTTTTCTTTTATTACAGCAAAACACTGGCTTTTTTACAGTTATTTACTGCATAATCTACAGTAAGGGTTAACAGTGTATGTTACAGTTTCATTGGATAAACAAATTTAATTCAGCAATATGTGTTTAGATGACTATTTAACTATTTGCTTGAACCCAGTTTTGCATCTCTTAGTGTTTGTGACAAAAAAGGTCCTGTAAACTAGAAAATATCTGTTGAGAAAATATTTGTTCTTCATTACTGATTACGTATAAGTGTTTATTAGTTCAGGTACATTAGCCGTAACGAATGTTGATTAGAAATGACATAACCATTCATTTAACATTTTCAAGTCAATTTAAAATTTCTTCTCAAGACAAAGCAAGTATACAAGAAGTTCAGCTAAGATATTTTTACTATTGCAACATTACAGTCTATTAATGTCCAAGTAAAAAGAAATATCCAAAAAAAAAACATTTCAGTGATCAGTAAAAATACACAATTTTTAATCCATGGACAGGTTACATGTGTATTTACATCTCTTCATACAACTAATTGCCCATAATGAGATTTTATGTTGATCTGTGTATTCTGGGAAAAGAATGTCAGAGGTTTCCAGTATTGTTTGCAAGTCAATGACTGTAATGTGAAGGGGACACTGAAAAGTAAGTTCAGATCCAAATGCAGGTTTATTACACAGAGATGGTCAGGCAAGCAACGGTCAACACAGGGGTAATCAGGTACATACAGAGAATCCAGAGTCATGGTCAAATAACAGGCGAGTGGTAAAAAGGAAGGCAGCAGACAGGAATAAACAATAAAACAAAGTGAGGGTCAAACACGGCAGGACAAGGCAAAGGAAACGCGTCATAATCTGGCTGTGTGTGTGTGTGTGTGTGATCAATGGAACCTGGAACAGGTGCATGTGAGCGGTGAATGACTGGATATGTAGTTCTTTTGCTGGCAGATTTATAGTTCTCCAGCAATCTGCGTGGGCTAGATCGCTGGTGACTGTGACAATGGCCTTCAAAATGTCTCTTTGTGTTCCATGACAAAATAAAAACCCTCCAAGTTTGGTACAAATACCTCAGAGTAAATGACTGAATGTTCATTTTTACGTGAACTACAGCTTTAGCTCAAATAAGACTAATAAAGGATAATATTTATGAAGTCATCTGTTAGCAACAGTTTTTACAAATTTTCTGTATTTTTTGAATGTGCATGAGATGGCTTTTTGTTTTGAGGGTCTGCACATTGTGCCATGTGTTGCACACTTCAAATGCTCCTTCACCTTCATCAAGTGGTATAATAACTGGTCTTTTCCAATATTATGCCATGTTTTCAGTCAAGGATAATGGAAATTGAGGAGTACACCACTGCATGTTTACCTGTTATGCTGGCTCTGCTGTTTTTAGCACTGAATGAACTCATCCTTGTTAAGAAATAAATAAATTCTGTCCAATAAATGCAGTCTGTTTATCATGTCTGCAAAGTTTTGTTACAAATGCCAATCTCACTATTTACTCTGTGCATTCGTATGGTGGCTTTGTTTGTGTGCACACAGCTGCACCACTATAGTTATTTACAAGGACATTCAGGTTAAATTACTTTCTCTCTGCTGTCTGTGAGCTTTATATTTTTATTTTTTGCAAAACCCTTGAGAACAAGGTCTAATGAGGTAACAGAATACTCAAATGACAGGCTAAGATGCCCTTTTCATTAAGTGTTCTGATAAATTAGACTGCAAACATTTCTGGAATTTCACTGTAATGGATTATGGTTGTTTGCACAACTGAATGAAAACGATGACAGCTAATTAGGCAAGTAAATGAATTTTATACTTGTGATAACTTTGAAAGTGCATGAAAGAATATAGAGAATTTTCTGGTATAGGTGATTAGGGTGATGTGACTGTCCTGATATAATTAAGGGGAAAAAGCCTCAGGAAAAAATGAAAGTAATTGTATTTTTATTGAAATTCATGGCGCAATCTTTTATTACTTTTTTTATTAAAATAAATTAAATGATTCGCTGCTCATTAATGTTTGAAATGGGTTTGTTTGCAAAATTAATGATGATATGAATTACCAGTTAATTATTTTTTAAATAATGTATTCAGTGCGTGCTCAGACTATTCAGACAACTATGTGCGATGGCCATTTCATAAAGTGTTTCTATAAATTGGAGCTTCTGGAGTTTGACCCTGTGGATTATGGATGTTTGCACAACTAAATGAAAATGCTTGTTGAATGACAGGATTTTTTGGATGCAAATTCAAATGAAAGTTTTACCCTTGTGATAGCTTTTGAAAGTGCATTAAGAATATTAATATATATGTTGATAATTTGGGTGTCACGATTAGGTTGACACATCTCTCCTAATTTCATTCTGAAAACGTACCTCTATATACATTTCTGGGAGATAGCAAATTATGTAGCCAGAGGAATGTGCAGTGGCTTGCCGTGTATGTCGGAGAATTTGAGACGCAGAGCGAAGTTGACCATGACAACAAGGTCCAAGTCCGGCCAAGAATGATTTCAGAAAGCAGATTAGACAAAAAATAAATAAAATGAAATAAACAAGTAAATAATAGGGTGAAAATATGGTAAAATCTGAAAATGTGGTAAAAAAAATCAGGCTGCTGTGAGGGCTTTTCTTTTTCTGGATTGCTTTTGAAAACACTGACGGTTGGGTTTAGGGAAGTGAGTGGGTGCTGGTCAATCAGTGCTTTTTAAAACACTATCAGTTGTGTTTAGGAAAGGAGGAAGGTGGGTATGTCAAGCGGTCAGTCAGTCCGTCGACAGCGGCCTCTGGTGGATTTATGCAAGAAGGGCAGCCACAGATGGCACTCGCGAGAGAAATTAGAGATCTCAAAAAGTGTACACAGTGGCCTCAGGTGGATTGGCGAAAACAAAAATTGCAAAAAAAAGCTTAGTAGCTCCTGGTATGTATTTGGTGCTCTCCAGAAATGTATATAAGAATAAGTAATCAGAATGAGCATGGGTGCACTGTAAAAAACAATTACATAATCCTTATTTCCTTTCACTTTTTCTTGTTCACTCAACTTTTGAAGACATCAGCTGCACTGACCTTAAATTATTTGTCAGTAATACAAAAAAAACATTTAGTTGGGTTAACATAAGATCATTCATTTTCTGAAGAGGTGGTACTAAGAAATAATACATTATCAGAACAAACAAACATAGTTCAATTGAAAAAAAAAACAGAGACAAATGTTAACAAAACATTTGTTAGACACAGAATTACAAACAGGACAGGAGGCAAAACAACAATAACAGTAAACTTGGATCAAAACATGGCAGGATAAACAGGGAAAAATGCTTTGTAATGCTTCACAGGAGAAAACAAGACTCGGGAAAGAGTCTGTGTGAATGAGGTGTCTTTATCTGGTTGTTAAGTGAAGTCACGCAAAGCAGCTTCCGGGTCCAAGTGCTCTATCAAACTGAATGGGGAGACTTATCAAATGGTAATAATAAATGTTTACAAAGCGATGTAATACTTTCAAAAATCACGATTGCAATATAAATAACCATGCCTAATATCCGATGGCCAGAAAGTGAATAATTATTTTTAAATTGGTCAAATTTTGGTATTTGTGATGCAGCAAGGCCAGAGACTGATGTGTACACCATGATTTTATATAAAATTCACTTTAAAGTGTGATTTGACTAAAAAGTGGCCATAAACAAACATTTTGTCAATTCAAATGAGTACCTAGAAACAGTATTCCTACGACTTAGCAAGCGGATAATCCTAGTAATCATTTGTTCAAAAAAATTAAAAATCAAATACATTTGATTTCTCATTGGAGAATGCATTTTGATTTATTGTTTGTTCATATAAGCATTTGGTTTATCATCTTGGTAGTTTTTTTGAAAGTTCAATTTATAATTTGATTGTTTTAATATTTAAATTTTCATTGTGATTTTGTTAGTAAAAAAAACTTCCATATATATATATATATATATATAGTATGTCTGATAATATGTTTTCTTCTGGAGAAATCTTATTCGTTTTATTTCAGCTAGAATAAAAGCAGTTTTCAATAAAAAACAAAAAAAAAACATTTTAAGTTCAAAATGATTAGCCCCTTTCAGCTATTTTTTTGATAGTCTACAGAACAAACCATCATTATACAATAACTTGCCTAATTACCCTATAACCTGCCTAGTTAACCTAATTTACATAGTTAAGCCTTTAAATGTCATTTTAAGCTGTATAGAAGTGTCTTGAAAAATATCTAGTGAAATATTATTTACTGTCATCAAGGCAAAGATAACATAAATCAGTTTAATAATAAAAAAGTTATTAGAAACAAGTTATTAAAACTATTAGGTTTAGAAATGTGTTGAAAAAATCACCTACACGTTAAACAGAAATTAGGGAAAAAAATGTACAGGGGGGCTGATAGTTCTGACTTCAACTGTACATAATCGTTAAATACAAATTAACAGTTCACATGCACTAAGAATTGCTTTTTGTAAAGCGAACTAGGTAAATGTGACATGAAAATTCACATTTAAAGTCTTTCAGCACCTGTGAACTTTTAATGACACTTAAATATTAATATCTCACTAGAAGTTAGATAAAGAGTAGAAAAAACTGGTCAAAAATTTACATTTACATGGAAAATTACCACCAATCACAATTTTTTAAATGCCATCTATATTTTTATCTCAGCTTTCAAGAATGTAACACAGAATTGTGGGATAAACAAAAAAAAAGATCACATAATGATAAAGCAGGAAAAAAAGGATGGATGTCTTGCCTTCCTGGCAGTGGGTTTCTTCTAATAATAAAAAAAATGTATCACAGCCATCATTTTAATCAAAGGAAACATTTTTTATTCATGCATGAATGACAAGAAAAGCCTTGTACTTGAGAGCCAATGCGTATACGTTGTTTCTGGGAGGCTATGGTGCACAATTTTCAATGCAGGGGAACTGTGGATTGAGAATTTCTAGATGAAAGGATCCACCTTGTGCAAAGCAACAGGGCATCTTGTAGCACCTGCTGCTTCAAGCATGAGGGAGCCAGTTTCTACAAAGTTTCTCCAGTTTCCGCAAAGCTATATCTTTAGAAAATGATCATGTAACTTTTACATACACCAAGTGAACTGCTGCTTTGACAGAAATAAAGATGAATTACAGATGAATTGAACCTGTTAATTTGGAGAAAAATAACTTTTAATTGCTTATATACTGTGTATACAGTCAAGTCTATATACTGTACTATACTGACTGTACTATATAGTCAAGTCTCAAATTATTCATACGCCTGAGGTATAATAATTTATAATAATATAATAATGAATAATTCCAGGCTGTATATGGACGTTTTTCTAAAATATACATGTTTTCATTAGGTGCATATTTAATTCACTATTTTAATTTGTGTAAATTGAAGGTCAATGGAAACTAAGCTAGTGAGTCTTTTATTTAATCGATTCATTGTGATGATTTGTCATGGTTGATTCTACAGTGGCCGAAAGTGCTAAAAAGCACTGCAAGTTAAAAAAGCAAAACAAAACACAAAAAAAACACTTGGAAAGAGATAAACACATAAAACATTAAGAAATCATTTTCATCAGTTTAACAACACATGTGCAGGCAAATTCTCACCGACTAAAAATGTTTTGGGGACCACAAAAAGTATCTGATTTCAAGGCTGTATCCGAAATTGCCCTCTATAACCTCATTCACTTTTTTTCCTACCATTAGTCCAAGCACAGAGTAAATATTTTTTTCTTTACGATTCTTATACTTACTTACTTACTCCTATGGCTGTTTATATTAAAGTTGATATTTAGCCACATCATGTTGGTGTTTCGTAACATCTCATTTTTATTTAATTCAATTCAATTGATCTTTATTTGTATAGCGCTTTTACAATGTAGATTGTGTCAAAGCAGCTTCACATAGAAGATTATGGTGAATTGAAATCTTCAGTTCAGTTTTCAGAGTTTAAGTTCAGTTTAGGTTAGTTCAGTTCAGGTCAGTGTGGTTTAATATTCTCTGCTGAGAGTCCAAACACTGAAGAGTAATCCATAGAGGCTCGGTTTTTATGAGGTGGGTTGTTAGCCCAGGGCATGTAGGACATACACTATGGACAATTTAGCTTACCCAATTCACCTATAGCGCATGTTTTTGGACTTGTGGGGGAAACCAGAGCACCCGGAAGAAACCCACGCAGACACAGGGAGAACATGCAAACTCCACACAGAAATGCCAACTGACCCATCCGGTGCTCAAACCAGTGACCTTCTTGTTGTAAGGTGACGTCGCTACACACTGCGCCACTTTGCCGCCAGGTCAATAGAAATTTCCTCCAATAGAATTTTTTGCTGTGGATTCCATCTAGTGATTTGATGGGGAAACTCATACACTCTCAGAAATACAGGTACATGATCTTTCACTGGGGTGGTACCTTTTTGAAAGGTACAAATTTGTACCTAAAAGGTCCATATAATGGAATTATATTCTCAAAACAACATGGACAAACCTCCAAACCACTTGGCAATTGTTCACAACAGAATTAATTTTTCTCATTTATTTCATTAAATTGCAAATGTCTAAGTACAGGTAGCCTACGTTTAGGACAATTTCCAAGTGAATAGATCTAGTTGATCTAAACTGATTGTTGATTCTCAGTTCAATGGTTGTTCGCTCCAAAATGTGTCAGCATCATTTCATTGCATAAGTCATCCCATGCACAATAGTCTGTTCAATTGTCAAAATTAGTCAAGAACATAATACCATGAATACCATGTATGACTCTGTGGAACATTTGATACATTTATTACAGCAACTGGCAGTCAGGTAAGACTAGAACTTGACTTACAAAAGAGGAGTTTCACATCTCAGATGACCAATCAAGCACTGTAGGCTGTATATAATTTTCATTGTTTTTTGTTTGTGTGTTTATATTACAGTATATTATGCTGTACATTTTTATTCTGATGTATGTTAATTACTTTATGTGTGTGATTGATAATAGTTACAGTTTCATTGGCAGTATGAGTGCAATGTACAGTATGTTGTCAAACCTTGGAGGCTACTCTTAACCTAAAATTCCAACACTGTCTCACGGCAATTTGTAACTTTTTGATTTAGTGGCTAATTCTACTGAATCTGCTAATTTTCATTTATACAATTTAGTATGATTTGCTTATCCCCTCAATGAAGTATGGGTTTAGGGGTGTGGTTGGGTGCCACGCCTCCTTTTTAAAATTGTACATTTTTGTAGCCTGAACACATACAAATTAGCCACTGAACTGACAAAATGTAAAATAGTTACATTTCCTCGTTAGATCAGACTAAAAATCCTTATTTCTTATATATTTTTTTAAATCTTATCAATTCATTTAATTTAGTTTTTTACACAATTGCATTTTGTCAAAAGACAAAAAAAAAAACAGTTCAGTAATCATTTTCAAAAACTGGGCTAAGACCGAAAGGTGGATATGAGGGATATTTCAATGGTCCTCTGTCATAGTGAAAAACATCAAACATTTTGACTTGCAGTGCTTACGCAATGCCGAAGGGACAAAGGATTTTGGGGGCACTGACTGTTTAAATGAGAAGGACATTTAGTTTTGACATATGAACAAACCGTTTTGGGAAAGATATGAGCTTTTGCGAGTGAGCTATAGTGTTGTGCTGAACTGTAAGACTGTTTTGCAAAACAAACTTAGAGTATTGAGAATGTAATTCCTGTTTCAAGAACTGAGTCAAACCAATGGAGGAAAAACTGTAATACCTCAAGGGTACATATTAGTACCTAAATAGTACAAAAGTGTTCCTCTTAAAAATTGTAGGTACTATTATATACTTTTGAAGTACCAATATGGACCCTTCAGGTACAAATGTGTACCTTTTAAAAAGGTACCACCCCATTAACAGCTCATGTACCTTTATTTCTGAGAGTGTACAGTGCGTTGTGGGTATTCTTGGTACATTGGTACACTCAATATTGTAGTGGATAGTGGGATTGATTGAGCGCACTTCAAAATGTCAACTATGGTTTCAGACCCCACTACAAATGACTGCTATCTTGAATAATACATTGTATGTAAGGGCATACAGTAATTTTGGCCTATTGACACTGCTGAAATTAAACCAAAAGCAGGTGGGTGTATCAGTTATTAGGGTCAAACAAACACATTTTCATTGTGATCTTCACTATTTTCAGAGCATTTCTGTATTTGCGAGTTGTCAAATTGATGAAGATGTTACCTTAATGTTTCTTGTGTTTTCTTAACTTGCAGTGCATTTCTGTATTTTCATGTGTTGTGGAAATTTGTTTGCAGATATTGTCAAACTTACCTTAATTTGTTAGCATTTTTCTATTAGCATATGGTATCTTTTGAGCTCTCTTGGCTACTATCATACAATTAGAAATGAGTTAGAAATGAATAAGTCACAGAATCACCAATTCACGCGATTAATTTAAAATGTTAAATCATTTAAAGCTCAGAGATTAATCAAAGTCACCTTTGGAATATTTGAGAAAACAGTTCTGTTCTTACAGTGTTGCTTATCATATGTTGTAATATAAGTGAACATTTACAATTTTACAATCTGTTTCCACTGTGATTTTGTGAATCTGCTGTTGTGCTCATTTGGTTTGATTACTCTATGAGTCTGTTTCTCTGACACACAAAGACAGCCTGCACAAGCCTTAACTGAAGTGTTACTGTCAATGCATTATTAATCACACCATTTACTGAATCTAATAAAATATGAATATTTTATGTCAAAGTTTCCCTAGTTCAAGTTTTTGACGTGTGAATAATACTAAACCAGTCAGGCAAGAAAAATCATCTTGTCTCTTTAAAATAAATCACTTGACTCTGTTGAGGCACCCATAGATTACTGTTAAAATAGATGTATCCTTGAAAAGAGAGCTTAGTTCAATGCAGTCTTAATTAAATTAATAATTGGTCAACAATGTATTTAAGATGCATATTATTTTCTATTTAATTTTCACTGAATTGTCTATGTGACTGAGATATTTTCAGTCTTTGCTGAACAATTCAATAAACTGTGCACTTTACAGTAAGAGTCATGTTTTTGCTTGTGTCAAATTGAATAAGTCCTGCACCCCTAGGCTCTGATCTCTACAAGATGAAATTATGTTTTGTTCAGAGCAAACTTCTAAAAGCCTGTTCAGAAATAATCTCATTACAGCCAGACACATTTTTGGCTGCGTAGCTATTTGATTTATTTTATTTTTTAAATGATGCTTTCATACCTGCAAGGAATGTGCAATTGTTTTCAGGGTAGCTGTGGTGAGGACCTACTGTAAGGTACTGTAATAACTTTTTCAAAGTCATTTGCTCACACTTTTGATTTATAGGATGCAGCAGTTGAGTATTTTGTAAAACAGGCCACATCACTTCTGGTTCAGGTCTCTTGTGTGTGCTTTGTTAAATATGGAGAAGTTTTACTTAAAATGCCATCAAAGATGCTTCCACAGATAAGCACTACCAAAGTCCTTCTGATACATTATGCAGATGGATATCAAAACTTTTATTTTTCTTCTTCTCATGTCTAACATTTGGACATTAAAGACTCAGTAAAATCAAAATTGATGTGAATAATTAATATAATTATATTAGGCTTAAAGTCCATGCAAACCACTGAGACTTTTATTTCAGTATCTCAATGTACTTTTAACTGAAACAGAATATTGAGTAGGGGGCGGGGCTTTCTTTTTGTGCATCATTTCCTCATGGTTGTGGTTATGAATATTGTGCAAATGGTCAGACTTCAATTAAAATGACCAAAACAAGCGTTTTTCAGTCGATTAACTTTAGTGAATTAAAAAATTAAAACATTGTATTTCAGACAGACTTTGACAATATCGATACACTAGTGTGTTCTAAGACAATGCATTCACAACTTTTCAGTTGCGCTTTCTTAATGCCACAAATATGGATCAAGCTTCTGATGACATTACTGTTCGGCATCTGATTTTCTCTCAAATCAAATGCTTTGATTTGAAACATCCCTCCCCCTAAATAATACTAAATCTGTGGCTGGAACCAGTCACTTGTTCATATAGTCACTATTTTCTATAAAGTAAATGGTTTATTGTGCACTTTATGATCCTGAAAGCCAGGAAAAAGGTTTTGTGAACCATCATTAGATGGTTTAGATATATGACTGCAAATCAGAAAAAAATGGGACAATATGGAAGATGCAAATAAAAAATAAATAATTACTACACACTATGAATCATTTATTAAGCATCTAGAGAATTCATTATCTGTTAAGCATTAATTTTACATTAATTAACATTAGTAAGTAGTTTATAACTGCAGTAACAAATGCTCTATTCTTGACATAAGCACATTTATAATGTGCTTAATAATTGTACTTTCATAACTTCAGAGTGATAAATTTTTCATTACTAAATTCAGTATTGCATTATTTACAAATCATTTGTATTTAAGAGTAGTCGATGATTTTTAAGATCATTCAGAATGCGTAAGTAAATGGTTAATAAACTATTGAAATCAGTGTTTATATATCTTATTATTCCGGGGTATAGTAATGGTTACTATGTTGGCTAATAAATGCTTTATTGAACAATAATCTTTGCATTCCTTTCTAAAAAATAAAATTGTAAAATTACTGGTTAACACTTTCTACACACTATAAATCATTTATTAAGCATTAGCAAATAGTTAATTCATTGTCTGTTAAGCATTAACTCTACATTAACAGATGTTAGTAAGGAGTGTGTAAATACAGCTACAAACACTATTCTTGACTTACACGCACATTTAAATGTGCTTAATGTTTGTATTTTCACACTTTGTTAATGATTAGTTTTTCATTACTTAATTAAGTATTGCATTATCTACAAACTAGTTATTTAAGAATAGTTGTTTTTTAAGGATCATTCAGAATGCGTAAGTAAATGATTAATAAACTATTCAAATGAAAAATAAATATTTACAATCTTAACTGAAATAAAATTACTGTGCAGTTTAAACATTGATAAATAACATTGAAATGTAGCATCATAATATATTGTTAAATTAGTCTATCGTTGTTGTTTTATCCAGTTTTATTTAATTGTATTTATTTCTACATTTTATTTTGACACTGCTGTAATTCGGCAATGTTTAAACTTTACAGTATTTTTTGTTAGATAAGATTGCAAATATTTATTGTTCATTTGATACTGAGCCTTTAATTGTCATTCATAAGGAAGTTATAAAGCATAAATAGTTCTCACTTTAGGTCGCAAAACTGGATGAAGTTGAGTTAATAAAGCATTTATTAACATATATAGTAACTACATCATAAAGTGCACAGGCATTACTACATGCCTGAATAATAAGATATATAAATGTTGATTTCAATAGTTTATTAATAGTTTACTAACTCATTCTGAATGATTCTAAAAACCCCTAACTTCTCTTAAATACAAATGGTTTGTAAATAATGCAATACTTAATTTATTAATGAACAATTAATAAATAACAAAGTATGAAAATACAATCATTAAGCACATTATAAATGTGCTTATAAGTCAAAAATAAACCATTTGTAGTTGTATTCATAAACTGCTTACTAATGTATTTTAGTAAGAAAAAGTATTTTAGTCAGTAAAGTTTTATTTCTTATTTGACAGTTTCATTTGTTTATCTTGCAGTGAATGGTAATGAATATAGTCATTTATATTCATTTGTTTTGTCTGTTTAGAATGAAACTGAGTGTTTAATTGTCATTTATAATAGATGTATAAAACATAAATAGTTCTCACTTATATAAGGTCACAAAACTGGATGACGTTGAGTTAATAAAGCATTTATTAACATGCTAATTAACTATCAGTATATGCCTGAATAATAAGAATTATAGATGTTAATTTGAATAGTTTATTAATTATGTACTCATTCAGAATGATCTGTAAAAAAATTATTCTTAAATAACTGGTTTGTAAATAATGCAGTAATTAATTTAGTAATGTAATTGTTTGCAGTCATTCTTCCTGCAAACAAGTCTTAAGGTCAGGAACAGTATGGGGTCTTTGTTGTTGCATTTTGTTTCAAAATGCGCCACATTCTCTGGAGACAGGTTGGGACTGCAGGCAGGCCAGTCAAGTACCTGTTTCATCGTACTTCGCAGCCAGCACTTTGTAATGTGTGCAGAATGTGATTTTGCATTGGTCTTGTTGAAATATGCATGTGGGTCCCTGGAAAAGAAGGCAGCATATTGTTTAGCATTAACGGTGCCATCGCAGAAGTGCAAGTTACCTTTGCCAAGGGCACTGACACAACCTCATACCATGATAGACCCCGGCGTTTGGACTTGTTGCTGCATTTCCACTGTGTGATGGTCCATCCCAGATGCCACCGAGCCAGAGAAGTTGACGACGCTTCTGGACAATTTAAATATAGGGCTTCCTTTTGACACAGTATAGTTTTAGCTGGCATTTGTGGATGTAACTATGTATTGTGATACTTGACAATGGTTTGTCAAAGTAGTCCTGATCCCATGTGGTGATATTGCTTATAGATGTATGACGATTCTCGATGCAGTGCCACCTGAGGGATTGGAGATCACAGTTGTTCAGCTTAGGCTTGCGTCCTTTCACATTCCTTGAATCTATTAATAATGTTATGCACTGTTGAAGGTGAAATATCCAAAATGTCTTACTATGATTTTTTGGAGGAACATTGTTTTATAACATTTGATCATTTTTAAATTTATTTGTTGGCAAACTGGCGATTCTCAGTCCATCTATGCTCCTAAGGACTAGGCCTTTCTTGGATGCAGGTTTTGTACCTGATTACTAGCCCTAATTTGCTGCTGTCCTAACTTTTCTTGGAATGTGTCTGAATGACAAAAAAAGAATGTATTACAAATAAACCAAGTTGACTAGACAAAACATGAAATATTTTTTGTTCATTTTTTTTTCATTTGCTTTCTCCATACTTTCCCAACTTTTTCTAGGGTTGTATATATATA
>CAIGQZ010008319.1:2525597-2549186 GCA_903798205.1 Danio tinwini
TGTGTGTGTGTGTGTGTGTGTGTGTGTGTGTGTGTGTGTGTGTTGGTTTGTTTGTTTGTTTGTTTTGTTAATGTTTTCACCCTCTGGGTTGTTTTTGTTTTCCTTTTATTTTATAATTAATAAATACCTATTTTACTTCTGCACTTGAGTCCTCGTCCTTTCCCCACACTATCTGTGACACATATAGAATTATTGTCAATTTATTTTAATCATTGCCTCTTTTATTGTTAATCTTTACAATTAAATAATCAAAAATGTAATTGTTGCTCTTTATAATAAAAAGTTTATGCTTAGTAAATGGTATTACTTGTGATTTCTTTGTACATACTGTATTAGTGAAATTTATTAGCAATCACACCACACTCTCAGAAATAAAGGTACACGTGCTGTCATTAGGGTGGTACCTTTTCAAAGGGTACAAATTTGTACCTACAAGGTCTAAATTAATACCTCAAGGGTACATATTAGTACCTAAAAATAAAAAATGTGACAGCTTGTGTACCTTTATCTCTGAGAGTGCATTGTCTCATTGTATATGAACTTTGTTTTTATAATATGGTTGTTCCAGATTTATTGTTTGTAAAACGTGACTATGGTCCTGAAAAATATTAGGACATTTTTGATAATGTCTTCCAGATCTGGATTTGTAGTTGGAATTTATAGTGAATGTATATATTTACTTTATCTTCTGCTGTAAATCACTCGTTGCTTTTGCTTTGCTATTGTTAGAGTACGATGTGTTGAGCCTAAAACATTCTTGCAAGCTATAAAATGCTATAAAGATGTTTGTTATCAGATCTTTTCTATCAATCTATTTCGATTCTTGGTCAGTGCTCTTTAGGAATTCTGAAGTTAATGAGCGACACCAACATGGTGCCAAATGATTAAAACTGTCAATTTTAGCATAGATTGAAGTCTCTGGCAGCAATTACCCATAAAATAACAGTATGTGGAATAGTGTTTATTACGTGGGTATGAAATATTTATTTAAGTTTAAATTATAACAATCTATAAGAGACAACAGAGATACCAACAGGTGAGGACTAGGATACAATTTCAGGCCAGAAAATACCACACCCACCCAAATCAACCTTTGGTCAATTAAATGTTTTGCAAATAGAACAGTATAAATAGTGTGACTCTTCACAGTACGTCAACATCTTCTTTTACCGCATTCTATCTTTGCTGAAGAAGATTGGAAAGGCTTCTTTTGGGCTTTGTGGTGGATGATAGTGGAAAAAGAGATCTAGATCCTCAGGCTGAGGACATGCAAAATAATTAAAGGCTTTCTCTTTAATGCTACCCACTCTTTCCTTTTCCATCTTCATAATTTCCCTAATATCACAGCCTTGCTATCATTACTGAACATTTTATTTTTTTCCCATTTTCTCACCCTTGCATTTTTTCTTCTATGACTGTTTGCTGTATTCCCTGAGCCCTGCCTGGTATTTACATAGATTTTGGATTGCTCTTTACCTTTGATATGTTTGTCTTTGATTCATTATTTATTAAAGACTGCAAATGGATATCTCTTTTCTAAAACTTACAATCACTTTTGTATTTTACTCTTAATTTTACTTATAACTTTTTTTTTAAATCAGAAAATGTTATTGACATGTTTGCATTATAGCTCTAGTCTCGCTGTTGCCTTCCTACCTTTATAATGTAATCATCTGTCCTGCTAAAATACTCATGTAACTTTTAATTACTTTTAAGTTGTTTCAGCGTTAAGGTAACTATTTACTCACCCTCAGGTAGTTCCAAACCTTTTCAGAGTTTCATTATTGCTCTTGTTGCCATCTAATTCACAGTATATCATAAAATAAGTTGCTGTGTCTGTACTTTTCGCAAAAGTTGTTAAAAGTAGCATGGTATTTTTAGAAACAGTAGTTAATTTACATTAATCCCATCATGGCTCAACATGGCTGTGACACTGACAACAGAGGTGCGGATCCAAATGCAGGTTTATTAGCGAGGTCAGGTAAGCAGTGGTCAACACAGGGGAAAACAGATGTATACAGGCAATTCAGAAACGTAGTCAAAAAAACAGGCAAGGGGTCAAAAGGCTGGCAGCAGACAGGGATAAGTAGAATAACAAGGCAAGGATCAAAACATGGCAAAAGCAAGACAAAGGAAACACCGTGTAATGTCACTTAACAGATAACAAGACTCAGAGACTAGAGTGAGTGTTTGTGCTGCTTAAATAGTGTGTGTAATCAGTCCTTTACAATCCTCCGGTGGTGTGAGCAGAGTGCATGTATGAAGTTGTAGTCCATAAAATTGTGGATTTGTAGTCCGTTAGTGATTGTGAATATTTTCCAGCGATCTATGGTGTTTAGATTGCTGGTGATCATGACAGTGTCTATGGTTATTGCTGTCTGCTGATCAGTGTAAAAACAATTCAAAGCACATCGTCGAACTACATACAAACATACATTGTAATGATGGTTAAGAAAATCAAGCACTTATATTACATTACTGATTTAAAATAAAACCTGTTGATTTCTCATTATGAAAAAGTTACCTTCCAGTCCTCCTCTTACTGAGCCCTTAATTTCATTAAAAAGCTCAGGCATATAAGTAGCACTGAAATGAGACACCAAAATCTGTGTTGTGATTCAGTACGCATTGGGCATATACAGTAGGTACCAATGCTATATTGGCACAGGGTTTTGGTACCCACCCCTACCTTTGTTAGAGGCAGTACATTATATGTGTGCTAATGGAACTTGGGCATTAACATATAAAAGAATGGATGAGTAGAGTTAGCTTTTTGTTTGTTCCCCATGATGCCAGAAATAATTTATGAGAGATCTCTTAGGGAAATTAGTAATGAGTAAAAAAAAAAAAAAAAACAATAACAAAAAAAACAACAACATTTTTTTATTTAAATCTGCACTCTATACAAATAAGTTACTATTACTTAAGTTACTATTACTATTAGTATTAATATTAGGCAACACTGTGGGTACGTCTGACACAAGTAGCCAAGCACATTCCATTTTTCATCAGAAAAGGATAAATATATTTGTCAGTTGGCACACATTGTTCTGCATTTTCACCTTAAAGGAGGACACAACATTAATATCTTCACTGATTAAAAGTGAAACTACAAGATTTTTCACAAGCAAATATATTTATATATGCTTTTATATTATAAATCTGCATTCCAGTTGCAAAGGAGTCATCAACAGACTTGGTCCTTTTAGTTTTTTTTTTTTCTAAAATCCAAATGTTGGATATTGTGTAATCCACACAGCTCTTCAGATGATGACAGCCTTCTAAGAATCCTTTGAAGACCCTTCTGACCAGCTGCCTGGTTCATCCTCTAAGGAACCTTTTGGCGCAGCAGAGGTTCAGACAGCCTGGAGACAACTGCTGGAAAGCAACTCTGCCCTATCCACTCTGCAATACATTGTTGAACAAATTGTTCCCTTTTTGGAGTGTTTAACATGTTGCCACAGTATGCAACTTTAAGAAAATAAGTAGGGGAATGGGAAGGAGTTACTTGATATTCAATTTACTCACTCACGCACTCATTGTTTTTTTCAGGGATTTCTATAGTGGAATAAACTAATAAAATATACCAATTACTCTGGCATGTGTTTTACTTGTACATACACTTTCTGCCCTAAGAGTATCAACCTTATGATCCCCCAGTGCTGGAAAATAACCACAATCTCATTCAAACACACTCATACACTACCAGTGTTGCCAGACGTACGATAATTATCGAATTTTTACGATAATTTCGACCTCTGTACGATGCACAATCAATAATGCAAAAAATCCTATAATGTACGATAATTTCAGAATTTTAAGGCATTTAAAATGAGTTTCATTGTAATCTTAGGGCTTCTAAACTTATTGATAGCTGCATCTTGTGTCTGCTGTCTGTGAGGAGAAGGTGGAGTTAGACATGTTTTCTATCCAATGACTGTAGTTTCTATCTCATCTTACGTTACATCTTCTCAGCCAATCAACGTGGAGAATCTCTCTCACGAGTTAACATTCCTGCTGTGCGTGGCCGTGCTTAAGTCAGTCGTTCTCAGGTTGAGGTCGGTCAAGTTTTAAAAAGTAGGGCTGAAAAGGAAGGTGAGAAGAACAGGGGACTTTGCCCTTGATGTTCTTGTTTTTCCCCATTTAAATGCAATATGCGAACGTGTTTTTCCAAAGTTAATCTCATCAAAACAAAGCCACGAGATCGGCTCATTACAGATTCTCTGGATGGGCTCATGCACACCCTCAGACTATTGTGTTTAAAATTTGGGAGGGTGCACTGCTTTCAAGCCAACCAGCACTATGTTGCGCTCCATGTAGGCATCCAATTTGTACCGCAAAATGAATCCCTCAACATCTTGCAACACACACAGGTATTCAATGACAGTGACTCGGAGGTGGAGTTTGAACCTTCCCACTGAGTTTTTTTTGTTTTTTTTTACATATTGTGGTAATTTGCACATTGTGTCAAAACACTATTTGTCTAGATAATAGCTGTATACTCTCCGTTTGACTAGTGTACGATAATTTTCCTCCAAATACGATAATTTTGAGGTTCTGGTACAATACTTTTACATTTCTAATCTGGCAACACTGTACACTACGTCCAGTTTAGTTCATCCAATTCACTGACACCTTGTGTCTTTGTCTCTAGGGGAAACATGGGACAAAATGCAAACTTCATGTTGAAAAGCCTCCAGGCCCAGCCAGGACTCGAACCAAGACCCTTATATTGTGAGATGCAACCCAGGCTCATTCTGACTACGTACCCCTATATACAATTCTGGAGAAAGCAAAATACATCCCAGGAGCTATGTTTTTTCCAGTTTTTATTTTTGCTAAACCATCAGAGGCAGATGTGTATGGTTTTTCAGATTCTAATTTCTCTATTTGTGCGAATAGAGAAATTTGTGCTATTCGTGCCTGCTGTTCTCAAGTATATCCACCAGAGTGACTGACTTACTGACTGACCAACAGACCGATCCCCCCACCCTTCCCCTTCTCTAAACCCAACCAACACTTTTTTTTAAAAAGCACAGATTGACCTGCCCACCCACTTGCCTAAACTCAACCACAGTTTTTTAAAAAGCAATCCAGAAAAAGAAAAGCCACCTGATTTTTAGCACATTTTCAGATTTTACCACATTCTCACCCTGTTACTTACTTGTTTATTTTAGTTTTTAGCTTTTGTTTTTGTCTTACCTGCTTTCTGGAACCGCTCTTCACTGGACCCAAACCCCATTGTCTCGTGGTCAACTCTGCTCTGCGTCTCAAGTCCACTGACATACAGTACATGACCAGCTACTGGACAAAGTGCTAACAGCGGGTAACCGGTCAGCTGGTAAGCAAAAAAAAGAAAGACATCATACTGCCCCGTAAGGTTTGTTTAAAGATGAAATGCAATCATACGCACTTCTGGCTACATAATTTGCAATCTCCAGAACCGTACTGTATAAGCCTACATTTTCAGAACGAGCCTATGTTGGTGAGATGACAATGCTATTCACTCTGTCTTCAGTTCATAAAGCACTTTTACAAGATGCATAATGTCTCAAAGTACCGTAGCTTTACGTAAAAGCCGTGTTTCAAGAACAATTATCAGAAGGATCTATGTCGATGCCTATGTGACATAATTGTACAGTTCTGGAATAATATAGTAATGTGCTTAATGAATGTTGGTATTAGAGCTTAAATGATCATGATTAAAGAAGGTGATTGAAATAACGGCATATAAAATCTTGTGTTTTGTTTGTTTATTCAGATTTGGTAACGGGAGCTAACATAGTTTCTGATTATTAAAAGACTAGGGAAGTAAACAATTAAGAGTTTTGCATAAGCAGTGGTATTTTGTAATAAATAAGGAACTTAAAGAAACAGACAGTCATATGGATCATATGGCATGTGTCATATGGCACAGGTCTGTGGATGATGCAGTCAACATGGGACTGCATTATATCCTAGAACATCTGGACAAACCAGGGAACTACGTAAGGATACTGTTTGTGGACTTCAGTTCTGCCTTTAACACCATCGTCCCATCACTGCTCGAGAACAAACTGACCCAGCTGTCTGTCCCTAGCTCTGTCTGTCAATGGATCACCAGCTTTCTGACAGATAGACAACAGCTAGTCAGAATGGGCAAAATCACATCCGACAGCCGCACCATCAGCACTGGTGCCCCCCAGGGATGTGTTCTCTCCCCACTGCTCTTCTCCCTGTACACAAACGACTGCACTGCAAAAGACCCCTCCATTAAGCTCTTGAAGTTTGCGGATGACACTACTGTTATCGGCCTCATCCGGAACGGTGACGAGTCTGCATACAGACAGGAGGTGAAGCGGCTGGCTTTATGGTGCAGATACAACAACCTGGAGCTGAACACGCTCAAAACAGTGGAGATGATAGTGGACTTTAGGAGAAACCCCCCTGCACTCCCCCCACTCACCATCATGAACAGCACTGTGGCTGCAGTAGAGTCATTCAGGTTCCTGGGCACCACCATCTCTCAGGATCTGAAGTGGGACATTCACATAGACTCCATTGTAAAGAAAGCCCAGCAGAGACTGTACTTCCTTCGTCAGCTGAGAAAGTTCAACCTGCCACAGGAGCTGCTCAAACAGTTCTACTCAGCTGTCATCCAATCCATCCTCTGCACTTCAATCACCGTCTGGTTCAGCTCAGCTGCCAAAACCGACCTCCGTAGACTACAACGAATAGTCCGGACTGCTGAACGAATCACTGGCACTACCCTTCCCACACTTCAAGAACTGTACTCTTCCAGAGTGAGTAAAAGGGCTCGTAAAATCACTCTGGACGCCTTACACCCAGCACACTACCTGTTCGAACTGTTACCGTCTGGTCGGCGCTACAGAGCACCAAGCACAAAAACAGATAGACACAGGAAAAGTTTCTTTCCTCAGGCCATCTACCTCATGAACAGTTAAATATTCCCCTACTGTGCAATAAACGTGCAATACTTTCTCATACGCACTTGTACACAGCACCTTATAACCTGTATATTTACAACATATCTGTACATACATATAACATCCAGATCTTTTTGACTAACTGCATCTCTGTTTAATGTTTATTGCCTTTCCTTTTCTTGTATTTAATTTTGTGTTGTCACTCGTCACTTTATGTACACTGAAAGCTTCTGTTGCCAAAACAAATTCCTTGTGTGTGTGAAGCACACTTGGCAATAAAACTGATTCTGATTCTGATTTCTGATTCTGATTCTGATATCGCCCTGCAGCCCAAAACCAGTTACTCACTGAAGCTAGTATTTATGAGGCCAGCAGGGAGTATTCAACCTGCAGTCTGTGTGAGTCCATATTCTCCAGTAAAGTGAAGGGGACACTATACTGTCAGTGAGCACTGTCCTTCGGGTAAGACATTAAACTGAGATTCTGACTCTCTGTGGTCATTCTGACAGGGTCACTTTTAGCTTCTTAACATAATTAATTGAATTGAACTAGACAATTAGGGTTTTGTTTAAAACATTTAAAAAGTGTTTTGATAATTTTCCTATTTAAAGCTCAAGTCTTCTGTAGTTTCATTGTAACTATATTCTAGACCAATATTTCTGGGAACTCTGGTGCTGTGCATGAGAATTTTGCTGTTTTCAGTAGGAATCATAAAACCATGAAGATACAGTACTGTATGAGAGGCATGATGTCAAGCTGAAAACACAACATATTTCGTATGATGTGTTCAACCAAACAGCCTTTTACATTTAGAAAAATACAGTTAATAATAGTCCTCAATTATGAACAATTCATTTAGAAAATACATTATCTAACATGGGGCTGCATGGTGGCGCAGTGGGTAGCACGTTCATCTCACAGCAAGAAAGTCGCTGGTTCGAGCCTCGGCTGGGTCAGTTGGGGTTTCTATGTGGAGTTTGCATGTTCTTCCTGTGGGAAGTGGGTTTCATCTGGGTGCTCCCGTTTCCTCCACAAGTCCAAAGAAATGTGGTATAGGTGAATTGGGTTGGCAAAATTGTCCTTAGTGTATGTGTGTAAATAGGTGTGTATGGATGTTTCCCAGTGATGGGTTGCAGCTAGAAGGGCGGTTCATTCCACTGTGGTGACCCCAGATTAATAAAGGAACTAAGCTGAAAAGAAAATGAATAAATGAATGAATAATCTAACATTACGTATCAAGCAATACAGGAAAAATAAGCAGAATGCATAATGATAACTGCAAACTAAGCAGAGGCGTTCATTTTATACATAAAAAATAGACATAAAAAATGTCTTAATGTGTACTTTTCCTCAGCTCAAATAATTGGTATCATGTTAAAGAGAAACCCTATTCTGTAATACAATCACATATCATTAATATTTTTCAGTGCACGTGCTTGGTTTAGTAGGTTCAAATGTTACAACTGCCCTCAAGCACTGTTAACACTCTATCATTATTCAATTAATTAAGTATTTCTCTATATAAATATTTTAATAGATTTATTATCCCTAGTGCATATATTGCTGTGTAGTTCATCTATCTTTGAGTTCAGAATTAAGAACACACATAAATAACAGTTTAGCAATCTTTGTTACAGTCACGACATGTGACGTTTTAGTGGATATAATCAGTAAAATATCTTAGAATCTATGGCTTAAGATCTGTATGTTTTCTGTATTGTGCAGTGCTTGTTTTCTGCTGTACTTTCGTATAGTACAGATCTATTTCTTTCTTCTTACTTACAATAAAGTTTTCAAAACAAAACTTGTTGTCCTTGATGTAAAGTACAAATTAAGATTCTCCTGATAACAGCTACACTGTGAGCATTATAAAACATTCAGCAAAATCCATCAACAAGCTTCTGTGTAAGAGTCAGCTTTTACATTTTAAACTAAAACCAATCACATTTGCCAAACTTTTAATATCCACAGTTAACTTATACGATAATTATGTCTAAGAATATTTAAAAGCCTGATGAGCATAAGAAATAATACGAAATAATGTAATATTCATAAGATTTTGTCTGTAGTTTTATTACAATGTTGCTTGTTTTACCTTTGATAAATGTGAATTCAAATAAGAGGGAGCTTATAATACATTTATGTACAGCTTTTATTTTAATGTGCTCAAATCTACTTTCTTTAGATCTTTAGCCAATCAAGGTGCTTGAAATGGGAAACATCATCATGTGTAAAACGACCAAGCGCTAAAACTAGCCTTATTGCTTTATTCTGTGATTTTTGTAATTTGCTTAGCCTGCCCTAGGACAAATCAGAAATCCAGGCAATGTATAAATATTCAAAATAACAAAAATCTAATCATGATTCAAGTCATTTTTATTTTTTGGCAAGAAAACTAACATATCTGCCAAGAAATTTTGTTTTGGCATTATCCTTAGAAGCTTCACCGCCATGCTGACACCACTTACAGAGATCATATGTAGATCATTGTCAAGAACACATCTAAGATGGTTTACATTATTCTGATTTAAAATTAGACAACCCCTCATCTGAACAGACATCTAGAGACCTTACTTGTAATGGTTGGGGTAAGTCGCTGACAACAGAAGTGCGGACCCACATGCAGGTTTTATTAACAGGGATAGTCAGACAAGCACAGATCAATACGGGAGCAAACAGATGTATAAGGGAAATCCAGAATCGTAGTCAGTACAGCAGGCAGAAGGTCACAAGGATGGCGGCAGACAGGGAGAAACAGATAGACTAAGCTAGGGTCAATACACAGCAAGGACAAGACAGGAAAATGCTTTGAATTGTGACTGACTAGAGACAACAAGACTCAGCCCAGAAGTGAGTGTGTGTGCTGCTTTATGTACTGTGTGTGTAATCAGTCCTTGACAAGCGTCCGGTGGTGGGTGTGCAATCAGATGGGATGTGGAACATGTGTGTGTAAGCGAAGTGCATGAATGGATGTGTAGTCCATAAAATGGCGGAAATGTAGTCCAATGGTGAATGTGCATGATAAACCAGCGATCTGTGGGAAGAAGATCGCTGGTGATCGTGACATTACTCAAATTCTTTTTTTTTTTTTTGACAATTATTGTTTTTTTTTTTTTGTTTTTTGTTTTTTTTGGTCAAATAAGTTTTATTAAAGATACAGATTCGGAAAGAAAAGGATTCTCTGTTCACATATTTTGTCCACATATAACATAGACAAAGTAAAAAAATAAAATTATTAAATAAAAAATGAAAAACAATATGAAATCATAATAAAAACCCACCCACATAACAAGCTGGCTTGTTACAAAATACCTGTTTGAACAACAGAGTATGATGAAATATTACATATTAAGTATTAAACATTACAGAAATCATGCATTATCCACAAGGTTTTTTTTTCAAGGTAACAGATAAAAGAATTCCAAAGTTTTATTTTTAAATAGTATTTAATTCGCTCTAAATGTATCTTAGAGGTATAATTTCTCCAAGCCACAGTTTACAATATAGGGTATTCTTATTTTTTTTCTTCCTTTTTTGGCAGTAGTTAAATAGTATGAGAGCAATTTAGTGTATTTGACAAGAAATGCATTTGTTCAGAGAATCTCAAAATTAAAAGCATTGTATCCGGCTGTAATTGCAACGTCAACACCTCGGAAAGCACTTCAAAAATTCCATTCTAATGATTCTATATCTTAGAACAAAAAAATAAAACTTTGAGATAGATCCACATCTGATGAATTACATTTGTCACAAAGACGTGAAATATTTTGAAAGATTCTATAATTTTTTTTCTTTGAATAATGTAATCTATTAAGTATTTTAAACTGAATAAGTATCCTCCAGACCTGATTGCCACATTTCTTCCAAAAATGTCCACTCCCAGTTCTTTCTCCCTTTTCTTTAAAACATGTTGTGGAGAGGAAAGTAATGGATTGCAGTTGTTCATAAATTATTGATAATGCTTTTTTTACTACCTTTACACCAATCAAAGCATTTGTCAATGATTGAAGGGAATGTATAAATTTTGTTTTACTTAATCAGTACATCAGTTTCTTTTCAGAAAGCCAGTCTCTTACCCTACAAAGTTTCCTACCTAAATACATTAGAATATTACTAACATTCTTATCTGGAATGAATAAAGCAGCATATACAGTAAGAAATTATTCCAATCGCAAAATTGTATTTCAAGAGTTCACACTTAGCTGATGATTGATAATAAAGCTTGTTTGGTATGCTGTCCCAGGAGAGAGCCCTGAGCTTATAAGATCCTCGAGCCCTAGGCTCTCTCCCGTTTGCAAGGCGAGAGGGGAGTTTGAGCTCAGGCAGATCTCTATAAACTCCTCCGGCTTATTCTAGCTGAATGGTGGAAATGGATGACTGAGGAAAGTAGTGCTTGCTTAGAGCTTGACTATGGTATCAATTTTGTGTGTTCAATTTACTTAGGGTGCGTGTTATTTGGACTGTGGAGGAACCCGAGGAAAACCCATGCGAGCACGAGGAGAGCAAGCAAAACTCCACACAGAAATGTTGTCTGATTTAGTGTGGACTTAAACCCTATGAAGATCAGCTTCATTGCCATGGCTTGGATCGCCGGCGTCTTGAGAGTTTAGGCTTTGATGTTGTTGTTGAAGTTGTTGTTGGAGTTATATCTGGAGATGTCGATGTTATAGCGGTAGCAGCTGGTACGAAGCAGAGTGGTCTTCAAGACGAAGATATAGAGATAAGAAAACTCTGGTTATTTATAGTGAGTTAAGAGTCGTCTGATTGGATAATCGATCATGGGCTAATGCAGGAACAGCTGAGAACAATCATAAGCATGTGATCCTCTCGAAATTTGTTTATACATAAACTTCACTTTGTTATATATGAAAGAAATACGAGAGGACCTAAAACACTTTCCTGGGGGACTATATGATAATTAAATTATCCTCAGACAGACCCCCATCGATTTCTACCCTCTGAAAACTCCCAGACAAATAAAGCTATTGTTAAACCAGGCAATCACTTTACTGGTAAAGCCCATGACATTTCACTCTTTAAAAATATGGTTTGATTTACTGCATCAGACTCTTTTTTTGGAACCTGATTGAAATTTCTAAATTAGACAATGCTTTCTTATTCAAAACACCTCCTTATGCACAATTCTTTCTAGTAATTTTGAAGCCACAGCAAGAATGGAGAATGGACGTTATTTTTCAGGATCATATCTGTTTCCTTTTTTTGAAATAATCTTAATGAAATGAAGAAATGATCAAGGCTACATCATATAAGATGGAAAAACAATACTATTTTCTAAAGAGAGATTAGCAATGCATGAGAAAATTGAAGCTATAACATCTGCAGCATCCTTTAAAAATCTTGCTGGGATTTAACCCAGCCTAGTGGATCACTTTTGCGTAGTAAATATCTGTCGCCTCTTGTGTTCAGCACACATTAATGAGGCGGTGCTCATGCACCTCATGAAATCTCAAACATTATTGCTGCTCTGCGGTGCCACAACCCTGCAAACATCAAGACGCATGTAACTCCACGGCGGACTCTTTGAAGCAGCGATAAATGTCGCCATGGGCAACAGAAACTGTGTTTCTCTTTTACCTGCTGCAGACTTCTGAAAATAAGCCTTACTAATTTTTAACTCAGACCGAGGCTCATTTGTTTCTAACAGTAACCAGCCTTCCTTCCAGACCTCATTTCTTTCTATTTAAATCTGGTGTGCTTTGTACAGTATGTTTAGTGGACAACAGCAGACCGGATTGGTTTTAGTCCTTCATACAGTACTGTTCTGAAACAACCATTTATCTTTTTTTTATTGCTCAAGCCCACCATGTCTTGTAAGCTTTAGTGTACAAAAAACACTTCTTCAATATCCTTTCATAGCTATGTGAGTAGTGCGCATTGACAGAATAGATTTTTTCATAATGATTATTTTATGCTGGAGAATACTAAGTGATTTTTTTAAGTATTTAAAGCTTTTCTATAGAAAAATCCTAAATGGCACCTTCTCAAAGATTAAAATGGTCATAAAAGCATACCAAATTTATGCACCAAATTTCAAGTCATTTGAAGCCACATTTTTTTTCAGGGCTAAATTTAAAGACACTTAGGAGCTAGAGGAAGTTTTGGTGGAGTGTTTGATGTATAAGAATGTGTATTTGTTTGTTTGTTTTGCTTTTTGAGAGCACTAGAGAGAGAAACAGAGAGAGAGAGAGAGAGAAGAGAGAGAGAGATAGAGAGAGAGAGAGAGAATAAAGAGGAAATATAATAATACAATATTGCTTACAAAATATCTAAGCTTAGAAAGGGATAGTTCACCCAAAAATGAAAACGCTGTCATCATTTAATCACACTTCATGTGTTCAAAACCTGTTTGAGTTTCTTTTTTTTTCTTTTGAACACCTCACAAATTCGCTTGCACATTCAGTCATAATAACGGTGAATGAACTTGGCTTGCTGTCCTCAAAGGAGGCTCAAAACTCTTGTCCCCAAAAGGAGGTTCAAACCTTGTGTTTGAAGGAAGCTTGACTTGAGCTATACAGACAATCCCCCACCCCTCCCACCTTCCTATGAGTGTATTTCTGAAGATAAAAACTAAGGCCCAATCCCAATTCTATCCATAGCCCTTACCCTTACCCCTTGTTTTAGGGTAGGGTTTTTCAAATTCTCTTTATCCTGAAGGCGTAGGGCTAAGGGATAGAGATAGAAAGCCCTTATAACTGAGATTGTTCAGGACCACACTCAAAACCAAGGGGTATGAAAATACACCATCTACAACGGCAGCATGGCTGCACATGGAAGTCAGTAGATGCACAAATTAGTATTTTTTTGCCATTATTACAATTTATTTTTAAACAAACAAGCACATGTTTTAATACATTCATAACGGCGGTCATGTTTTACTGTCATGGTTTAAAAAAATGCTAAAATAAAACTGGAATAACTACAGCAGCAAGCAAGAGATCGGGATGACATATGATGACGTGTGCAGGTGTTGTTGAGCTGTCCCATTTCTTAGAGATAAATTTTGAAGCCCTTCCCCTTTACACTCTGTTTCAAGGGCCAAGGGGAAGGGGAAGAAATAGAGGTACAAAAATAGAATCGGGATTGGGCCTAAGTGATTAGGTGGAGGATATGGGGAGGTGGTAGGTTGCCTAAAAAATAGCTGTTTGATGACAGTGCAGTGTTTTTGTGTATATACCATGTGATAATGATTGACGCTTCTTAATGATTAGGGTCCTCTCGAACCTACGTTGTAAACTTCATGAAGTGAGACATTTTGAAAAATGCTGGTTGTTGTGAACCATTGACTTGTTGTCAATACCATTTTGAGTGGGTTGCAGAGTTTTTTTGTGATCCACAACTTTGGATTGATTTTGAAAGGTGTGTGATAAAGCCGTTATGCTCCTGTCAGATGCGGTTCAAGCACGAGAGAAAAACGTTCTTCTAATTCAGTGTCTGCCATCAGATCAGATGCTGAAATACAGTGTATGACCCAATGCCGACCTGTCAGCTGTTATATTGTATACTGAGCTCAGCAGCTCTTCAATTTCAATGCATACACACACACACGCGCACGTGCGCGCAATATATCACTGCATTATAGAGCAAATCATGTTACTAGCATAAAACCTAACAGGCATGTAACAAAGCCATGCAATTTCCATTAAAAAAAGTTTGTTACTGATACTCTGCTGGCTGATTTTGTTGAGTTGTTTATGTTTCATTTAGTTCATATTGTGCAATATTTATTCATTTCAAAATGCCATTTGATTTTCGCTTTGTGCCACTTATTTAATGAATGTATTAATAAGACAGCACGTGTGTGTCAAACATTTTGGTTAATTACATTTGTTTAGGTTTTGAAAATTATCACTTTTGCCATGACGGGGCTCCATTTAAATGGCACATTATGTCGTCTGCCAGTAAAGGTAAATGACTCGCAGATGTTGCTTTTTATTCCTATTAGATCACATTTTTTAAATAATCAGTCTAGCAGGTGGTGCTGATCGACAGCAGTATTAGTTCAAAGACATTTAAAGCAAGTAAAATAGATTAAAACCATCGTTTCAAAGCTGTGCGAATAGAACTGTTTATACACATCAGCTGCCGACGATGTGGATGTTTATGCATACATGCAAAGTAAAATGAGTCATTTCGCGTTCTAAGAAAAAAGATCTATAGTAATTTTGTTTTTTCAAAACAACTTATTCTGTGTTCAACGGAAGAAAGAAAGTTTCAAAGATTTAAAACCGTAAGCAAGAATAAATGATTTTTGGGTGAACAATTCCTTTCTGTGATCTTTTATCATGCATTGTAACTGCTGTGTTATTTGATATATAATTGAATATAATACAGTTTAAATGTAATGAATCACATCCAAAATATGTAATAGTAAATATATTTAATTAAATATATTTTAAAAGAATTGACATAAACATATTTTATTTAACTATAAATGCTCATATGGCAACACGGTGGCTCAGTGGTTAGCACTGTCGCTTCACAGCAAGAAGGTCACTGGTTCGAGTTTCAGCTGGATCAGTTGGCATTTTTGTGTGGAGTTTGCATGTTTTTCCAAAGTTCGTGTGGGTTTCCTCCGGATGCTTCAGTTTCCCCACAGTCCAAAGAAATGTGGTATAGGTGAATTGAATAAACTAAATTGGCCGCAGTGTATGTGTGTAAATTGGTGTTTATGGATGTTTCCTAGTACTGGGTTGCAGCTGGAAGGACATTCGCTGTGTAAAACATATTCTGGATAAGTTGCCGGTTCATTTTACTGTGGCAACCCCTAATGAATAACGGGACTAAACCGAAGGAAAATGAATAAATGAATGAATAAATGAATAAATCCTTATACCTTAAATGTACATTCAGCAGTAAACTTTAACAATATTTCAAAGTAACTATGAAACTACTTAAAGATGCACAAGTCGATCAAAAAGCACTTGTATGGAGCATTTTCAACTTGCAAACAATGTTTTCAACAAAACCATTTTATCCATTGTGTTCCTTCATTTACATGACAGTAGCATTTTGGAGGGCATCTGCTGGCATGGCATGATAAAAAAACAGCATTTTTTGTTTTAACCTGTGTGAACGAGGATAATTTTGACAACATTGTCATCTGTATTGTAAAAAATGTAGTATATTGTTACATCTGGATAATGGACATGTAATCTACATTATCTAAACAGATTCCAAAATTCAAGCACATGCACATAAAATAAAACACTTTTTTGTTGTACTTTTTAACATTAATTAAAGCATTGTGAGTTAACATGAACTAATGGTATTTAACTTAAATCACATTGACTGACGTTAACAAAGATGAATGAATACCATAATAAATATTAGTACTAATAGTTTGTTAACTAACATTAACTTATGGACCAATTTTATTTAGATTTTATTTTATTTAAAATATTCACATTATTTTAAGTGTTGGTGTTCACAATTCAAATTTCACAAGTTTATCTTTTTTCTTAACAAGCCACTTAATGCGTTCATGATTCTTTGTGTTTCCAACGTTGCTATTGTTTGAGGTTTTTTTATTTATATATACACATCATCGTCTTTTTTTTAGATCATATAATTCATAGTTTAACTACTTCATCAAAAATTGCAATCAATATACATTTAAAATATAATACATTTTGATTCTATTGTAAATTATATATTAAATAAATAAAATGCAGTTTAAGTGTCTGAAGGAATTACTTTGAGATAGCACAAAAGTCTATTAATTTTAAAGTACAGCTATAAATAATAAGTACTTCACATACTGCATTTTGTCTTTGTCCTCATGAAAACAGTCTAATTAAAAGAAAAATCTATGTATTTTCTTATGCAGCCAAAGCTGTGTTGTGTAGGTGCTGTAAGTTGTTATTTGCTGACAGGAGTGTTACTATATACTCAATTAGGCTGAGCTCATTGTCTATTGTGTGACTCAGTTCATCCTGGCTAAACTCTGCATGTGTGTTTCTAGCCCTATTAAATTTTCGCCAAAGTGCATTGTGTAAAATGTAGACTAATTCTTAAAACCTTTTATAATTATTTTCCTGTTCTCTTTTATATGCAACTCACACCCTTTGGGGGCTAATAAATGACAAAATAAAATATTCCGCTTTAATGACAAAACTAGTGTACAGCAAACTAAGGACATGGAAAACTGTTATGCAAAATCTATTTATCGATCTACACAGTGATGTGAAAAATATTTGCCCTTTACAGATTTCTTATTACATAGAATATCATACCAACAGTAAAATGTGATGTGGTATAATGTGATGGTATGAGGCTGCTTCAGGGCCTGGAAAAAAACTTGCTGTGATCAATGGAACCATGAATTTTGCTCTATACCAAAATATCCTGAAGAAGAATTGATGGGCACCTGTTAGTGACCTCAAGCTGAAGCAAACATGGGTTATGGACTAGGACAATGATTCAAAGCACACCAGCAAGTCCACTTCTGAATGGCACTTCTGAGGTCTTTGGAGTGGGTCTAGTCAAAGTCCTGGCCTAAATCCAATATACTGTATTGTTGTAACATGATGTTAATTACAATAATTCTGCTAAGATGAGTGCAAAAAGTCATCCACAGCCCTGTAACAGACTCGTTTTTCTCAGTGTCTTTAATGCATTTCTCACAACACTATTTACATTTCCACAACAGTTAATGCATTTCTCAAAACAATTAGTACAAACTGCAAAACCTAGTGGATAACCTGCAAAAGCATGTCACTTGCTCAAAATGGATAGCTCATTCTTCAAAAGCAAGTATTGAACGTGTCAGTGTCATCAAGATAAAAAGTCCAGCCACCATTGTTTATGAACAAGATAGTCAAATGGCTTTGTCATGTTTTCATTATGACAGTTTACTCTGTCAAAAAGTCAGATTTTGGTGACACGTCCTGAAAATGCTCAAGACAGCACTATATACTATTTGCACAGCCATTTAAAAACTACAGTAAAGTTAGACATTACTGCATTTAGTGCATGATGCATGTCCAAAAGTATTTGCAATTTATTGGAAGGAATGAGAAACTGCGACTATGATGTGCACAAATGACTAATTGTTTTGAGAAATGCATTAACTGTTGTGCAAATGTAAATAGTGTTGTGAGAAATACACCAAAGAGACTGAGAAAAACTGTAGGTTCAGGGGCAAACACTTTTTCAAACAGCGCTATGTAGGTTTGTATGTTGTATTGCCTTAATGATAAAAACCTTCCGTTCAAAATTGCATGATGTGTTATATTTGACTAATATTTAAATTTGTTTGACGATTTAAAACATTAAAGTGTGACAAACATGCAGAATATCAAAAATCAGTGATGGGTAAATACTTTTTTTACACCATTATATATGTATATATATATATACAGCTGCAACCCAGTAAACACCCATACTATTACCCTGCAACCCTGGGAAACACCCATACACTCTTGCATTTACACATACGCACTCATACACTACAGCCAATTTAGTTAATCTAATTCATCTATATCGCATGTCTTTAGATTGTGATGGAAACCAGAGCACCCAGAGAAAACCCACATGAACACAGGGAGAAGACACAATACAATATATATAATCCACTTGAATTGTTGACTACATTATATACATTGCACTGTCTAAATTTTTACCTCCTTTGACAATTTATATTTGAATAAATTTATAATTTAATATTTTGGAGCATTTAAGCAAAACAGTTGTATTAAACAGTAATTTTCGTTAAAATTAGAGTGTGATCACCTAACATATATTTGGAAATAGAAAAAAAATAATACAATTATTAATAATAAAAAAGTCAATAAAATTTTATATTTTTATGGTTTCTTGATATTTATTACAATTTTATTATTTTTTTTTTACCTAACATTTTCATTGGGGTGTACAATTTATCGCACCATGATGTTATTTTGTTAAAATATTTCCAGATTTGGCTTTGGTACTATGTGAAGTTTTACAAACAAATTTCGAGAGGAGCACATAATACGATTGATCATGGCTGGCCTATCATCCGTAATCAGCAATAATCCAATCAAATTGATTCAAGCTTACAATAAATAGAGCCATTTCACCCTACTACGTTATCTTCATTTTGGAAAATCCCCCTTCCACCCTAGCTCCTCCTTTTCATCTCTTTACCAGGGGAGCTCTCGAGACCTACCTGATCTTGGACCGCCTTATATGCTTATTGACCAGGCAGAAGCCCTGGGCTCAATTATCTCCAAGCTCAGGGTTCTCTCTCAAGACAGCATGCCAAACCTTCTAATAGCATCAAGCGATATCTAAGTGTGAACTCTTTAACTAATGTAATATGCATACACAAATATCTTATTGTGTGTAGTCCTATAGAAAGCATTAATTTAAAAGAGAATTAAAGGGGTTTGTACTCCTTTTTGATGGGCGCTGTATATATGAGACAGGATTTACTTTCAGATGTACCAGTGACATGACAAAAACCTATCCTCTTTTTATTCACTACAAATGTATGGCTGTAAAATACTAAAAGCATCATTAAAACAACATTTTCTATATTTCATTTTTATTATTATTTATTTATTATTATTCAATGGTCGTTGAAAGTATTTGTAGAGCACAAAAGTACAATTATGTTTTATTAACACAGATACCTTACAAATATGAATGTAAACATTACACAAGTACTGATAGTTCATATACGTGTGTCTAAGAGCTTAGCAAGAATTTTCCCACACAAATGATCATGATATTACTTGCAGCAACGTGTGATGAAGGGTCACATGCTTTAGGCTTCCATCACTTCAAATTGAAGGTCATTGGAAAGCTTTCAAATAGTGCTTTGTGGACCTTATGGCCTGAAGCAGCAGCGATGTGCAGAAATGATGATAACTTGACCTCAGTATGAAACATCAAAGGAAGAGTCCACGGGGAAAGAACACTCACACAGACGACTGCTGCTACTGCAAATAAAAGAGGATGTTTACTCTTTTTTTATTACGTTGACATAACTCACATGATGTCTTCTCGGGAGAAAGCTCATCTGAAGCGCAGATACAGAGTAAAACAGCGTTTCTTGGAAATGCCATCACCTTTAATTAAACAGAAGATCTTGCATTAAAAGCTGAAAGGTGCATTTAGGAGAGCACATTAATTGAATGCGATAGACATTGGTATTGGGATTCTCAGAAGCGACATCAAATAGACAGGCAAATACAGACTGTTCATTACAAATTAAATGGGATTCTTTTCTGTTAAGAGAGGCAGATGTAAGTTTATCAAGTCTACCAGACCGTTGAATTCTCGAAAGTTGAGTTTGAAATGAAAAACCAATAGGAGACAAGCATGTGCCAATAGCTTTCTGAAAAGTGTGTAGGGGGAAAAATAATAAATTAAATGGTCTAACTTTATGATGCACCTTTTTTTTTTGGTCAAATTCCTCTAGCTCTGCTTTACTCTGCCTCTTTTATCAAAGGCAAAGGAAAATGATTATTTAATTCATGTCATGGCATATTACTGTACCAGCAAGAGACAGCGGACCCCCTAATCGTTAGAGCCTAATGGAATAACCAAGAATGGCCTTTCCATACAATTTAAACCTTGTTTTTTTTTTACAAAGTTAATACATGTCTGCGGTATTATATTGGTGTGAATATTCTAGAAAAATCATATTCAAATGCAAAAACCTCTAAATGTCATCTAGAATTTACTTTTACAATGAGTATTTTTCTCTGCCTTATGTTTATGTTCAGTTATTTCATGTTAAAATCAATAAAAAATAACCCATTCTTTGCCCTAAAAGTGAAATGACGGAATCAAGACACAAGAGCCTGAGAAAAATGCTAATTTTAAAACAAAATTTCACATGGCACTTAGAGGTTTTTGTGTCTGAACTCTTCATATGAAAATCTGAGCCCAAGTCCAACACAGGGCATCCATTTACAACAATTTGAATATCACAAAGTATTTAATTTAAAAAGAGTTAAACAAGGCAAGGCGGTTCATTCCACTGTGGTGACCCAAGAATAATAAAGGGACTAAGCCGAAAAGAAAATGAATGAATGAATAAATAAACAAGGCAATAATTACATTCAGGTAGTATAATATGAGCTGATCACAAATATAAAGTATATTGATATCACTTTATAACAAGGTTTCATTACGTAATGTATTTATTAACATGAACTAATAATGAACAAGCCTTGTACAGCATTTATTAATCATAGTTAATCATAGTTCAACATTTAATAATGCATTATTAAAATTGTTAGCTAACATTAGCTAATGCACTGTGAGTTAACATGAACTAACAACAAACAACTTTATTTCCATTCATTTTAAGAAATTGGAATGATATACAACAGAGGTATAATTTTACAGTAACTGAATTACATATTAGGGGTGGCATGGTGGTGCAGTGGGCAGCGCTGTTGCCTCACAGCAAGAAGGTCGCTGGTTCAAGCCCTGGCTGGGTCAGTTGGCATTTCTGTGGAGTTTGCATGTTTTCCCTGTGTTGGCATGGGTTTCCTCCGGGTGCTCCGGTTTCCCCCACAAGTCCAAAGACATGCACTATAGGTGAATTGGGTAAGCTAAATTTTCTGTAGTGTATGTGTGTATGTCCTAGTCCTCCAGGTTGGGGGGTTGAGCATTGAGCTAATGACCCACCTCGTAAAAAAACCCAAAAAAATTATGTTACAAAACACCGACTTGGTGCGGCTAAATATCAACTTCAATATAAATGACCCTGAAAGTAAATAAGAATTACATATTAATGTAAAAACAAACAAATAATGCTAAATGAATAAGTGTGATAGGGAAGATTTGCTTCTGTTTTTAGAGTAAGTGTTGTTTAACTTACTGTTAAACTTTATAAACCACTAACAGAGTTGTCAGTATCAGAGATTATATGAAGTAGGCAGATGCAAAATGTACCCATAATTCCAGAATCAGATACACCAATGTACTACCAAATAAACACAATCAGCCGGACAAGTATTAGCATTAACATTAGCATTCCATGTTTATTCGTGCAGTGCAGTGCAGTGCAGTGTGCTGTTATCCTTAAAAATGCTATAAAAATCCATGTGCTATCAATTTTCAAATGCCCATGAATTATTATTCAGATGATTATGACTATGATTAAATCAGTACTTTTTTTCTTAACTATGAAACTGCTGTATGGATTCATTAGGCTGTGGAGATGGAGGAACTGCTTGTGGAAGTTTAGCATGTGTAAGAAAATGTATAACAACTGTAAGAAAAGAGAAACACAAAGAGAAATGATAAACTGGTTCTGTCTTAAAAGTGTATCATAGTAATGGGAATGACGAATACAAGTCCTGCACAGTGGCCAGAGGAATTTTGAGCCATTCTTCTTGCAGAATAGTGGCCTGGTCACTACGTGATGCTGGTGGAGGAAACATGACTCATTCCTCCAAAACACCACACGTGGCTCAATAATATTTAGATCTGGTGACTGTGCAGGCCATGGAAGATGTTCAATTTCACTTTTATGTTCATTAAACCACTTTGTCACCAGTCTTGCTGTGTGTACTGGTGCATTAACATCCTGATACACGGTACCACCTTTAGGATACAATGTTTGAACCATTGTGTGCACATGGTTCTTCAGAATGGTTCAGTTCATGATATTGCAGGTCAAACCATCACTGATCCATCCCCATGCTTCACAATAAAGGGGGACTCATTAGAGAACAATACATCTTACACTTTGTCCACAGCACAAGATTTTTGCTTCTTGCACCACTGAAATCGACGTTTGGCATTGGTACAAGTGACCAAAGGTTTGGCTATAGCAGCCTGGCCATGTACAGTATATTGACCCTGTGGAGCTCCCAATGAACAGTTTTAGTGGAAACAGATGAGTTTAGGTGCGCATTTAATTCTGCAGTGAGTTGGGCAGCTGTGGTTTTATGGGGTTTTTTTTGGATGAAATCTGGGTTAGCTCCTGGACCTTTCAGATAGCTTCCTCTTGCATCCTCAGTTACTCCTGTTTGATGTGGTTCATTCTTAGTGGTATGCTGACATTACCCTGGATGCCGTGGCTCTTGATACATCTCCAAAACTTGCTGTCTTGATCACAGATGTACCAACAAGATGTGCACCAACAATTTGTCCTTTTTTAAACTGTCATATGTCACCCATAATGTTGAATGCATTGCAATATTTTAAGCCAAACTGTGCTATTTCTCTGCTGATTAAACCTTCACACTCTGCTCTTACTGGTGGAATGTGCAATCAATGAAGATTAGCCATCAATCTGGTCAGATTTAGCCATGAAACCTCCAACACTAAAATTGTCAGTGTTTCAATTTTACAACCCCTGTATGTACATTTATTTTATCTGTATGTATTATGTGTGTGTGTAGTGTTTTTAAGTTTATTATTAACATTTTCAAAAATCATTGAGTGATTGATTGATATTAAGTTCCTTTGTTAATTTGGACAATTTAACATTTTTTAGCTATTAAACTATTAAAACCTGAAGTATTAGTTTGACTGCTTATTAAAGAACAAACTTAAATTACCTCTACCTGCATTTATTACTTATTAAAATGTTCTGTTTAATGCTATTATTTCGCTTAAGCTGTTGTTGGCATTTAGTGACATTCATTTATTGAACATACTTACCTAACAAGAAGTTGAGTCATTTTGTCATGCA
>CAIGQZ010008319.1:2565213-2610110 GCA_903798205.1 Danio tinwini
ATAGATAGATAGATAGATAGATAGATAGATAGATAGATAGATAGATACTCAACATTATATCTAAATTACTGTTTTAATATAACTTTACTAAAGACCATACTAGGAAGAAAATCAAACAGCATGCATTTTCCTGGTATTAAAAGCTATCGACTAAATGTGACATTTTGAATGGGGTGAAAAAAAACAAATGAAATGTGCTATTCCCTAGCTTTTCTACATGTCATCTCTGTCCACAGAACAAATCTTTGATCACAAACAGACCCAGACGGTACCTAATTACCATCATAAATTCTTGTGTTGCTCTAATTCATCATCTCCTGCTTTAATCTTTCAGATAGCACATTAAAAGGTAGTGAGAAAAAAGCATGTTCACACCACAAGGACAGCTACTGTGCGAGATAAAATCTAAGCACTAAGCACATCCTTAAAAACATAAGATAACCATTTTCATGACAGATAGCAAATGGGGCTTTGAAACAAGCCCATTGTTCACAAAAACAGTCCTGCGTGTATTTTATTAGTGAACTACGTTCCCTGTAAAAGAGTAGATTTATTGTGGCCGCTGCTTCAGGTCTCTGGATAAAGGATTCTCTATTTGAATGTGTGCGTCAGAAGGTTTTTGCACAAAGCTGTGTCGTCTAATATCTGCTGATAAAAGTACAGTAAATGAGTCACTGCCTGACAGACCAAATACAGAGCTTTGCAAACAAGAAAGTAAGAAGTACACAACTTCATGGCCAAATCAAATGACTATGTTGGCCGATGGCGTGAGAGCAGTAATAATAAGTACTAAAGATTGAAAATGACAAAATCTGTAGCCTTAAAGGTTTTTTCTTCCTACTAATGACTTTCTATATTACAGTATTGTACAGATGAGAGACTTGCATATAATGCATAATAGTGGTATGCATAAAAAGTATATTGGGTCACTAGTAACCCCACATATGTAATAGTATAGATAAATTTTCCTGTACAACAATAGTTAAATTTCTCATGACTGACCTTTTTTTAATCAATTCACCTTTTATCCTCAAGATGTCTCAGATATGATGTGAATTACACTAACAGTATAATTACCACAGGCATAAACCAAATAATGTAATCAGCCAAACTTGAGAATGTCCTACTGTAGGCTAATATCTTGCTCCAACACCCCTGTTACAGTTGCTGATGTTCACTCATACTTATGTTCAACTTTTTTGTGATACTTTTTGACATTCATACCCAAGTGGTTTTCGCTTGAGATAAGCCGAGGGAATGTTCCCGAAAAATTTGACAAGCCATGAAAGAAAACTAAATGAAATGAAACTCACCATTGATCCCTGATTGATCTGCAATTCCAGTGTGCTCAGCTAGACCGTTTTGCATTTGTGTGCCACAAAGTCATGTTTTACTGTAACTTTAGAAGCTCAAGAAACGTGAACAAAAGCACCAATCTGATTGGTCATCTACTTTTTTATATGGCGCATCAAATCAGAAAAAAATGTGCTCATGGCATTTTTCTTATGTCAATTTTACAACTGCCACTTTGTGCATCAGTTTAGTCACAAGACATTAAATGTCAGCAATAAATACAAGCAAAAATCATCCTGGTGTGCACAGGCTTTACGTCTAAAGAAAAAGACAGCAAGGCACTCCTGAGTTTGGTCATTCACAGACCAGGAGAGCTCATTTGCCCTGGTGAAGGGTTGGTGTTGCAATTACATATTTATAAAAATGTGTGGATTCCTCAGCCTCTGAATGTAATACCCTGAGTGTGACTAGTGAGTGCTTCCACACCCAAATCCTTGGGACCCACTTGTCACCACCTGGTCACTGGTACATACATGGTCATTCTATTTGTTAGAAAGTAAGTCTTAGCTACAGTATATGATTAGCTATGTAGGTCTTAGGAATGTGATTCAAATCAGTTCTGCACTCCTGGTTGTACAAGCTGCAACCCAGAGTGTCTGGAACCTGGAGGCAATTTTGGTCAATAAATCATGCCTTGAGTTTCTTTCAGTTAATCCCATGTGTAACCCTCTGGGTTAACCTGTAATTTCCCTCTAACAGATCTCTGTTCTAATTTTGTCAGTGTGCAGCGGGACTGGAATGCTTCCCTAACATATTGTTGTATTCAACCCAGGCTTATTCTGAATACGTACACCTATATACATTTCTGGATTGCTGTCGACTGACTGACTTTCTGACTGTCCAACCGACCAATTCCCCCACCCACCCTCTTTCCTAAACCCAACCAATAGCATTTTAAAAAGCACAGATTGACCCACCCACCCCTTCCCTAAACCCAACCTTAGTATTTTAAAAAGCAATCAAAACAAAGAAAAGCCCCCTGATTTTTTACCAAATTTTCACATTTTACCACATTCTCACCCTGTTATTTACTTGTTTATTTAATTTTTTAGCAGTTGTTTTTGTCTTACCTGCTTTCTGGAACCGATTTTTACCGGACTCAAACCCTGTTGTCGCGATCAACTCCACTCTCCATCTCAAGTCCGCCAACGTACTGGTAACATCGGTCAGCTGGTAAGCGAGAAAAAGAACGACGTCATACGGCCCCATATCATTCATTTTAAAGACGAAATGCAGCCATACGTAGCTCTGGTTACATAATTTGCAATCTCCAGAAACGTACGTTTTCAGAATGAGCCTATGTTGGTTGTATTAATCACAATGTCTCTAATGTAAAATTTAGTCAAGCAAACTTGTTAAGAGTCCCCCTATATTTTACAATACTTTTAATTTTGTATGATAAAGGTTTGTATGAGTTTGAGTTTGTATTTGTATGATGAAAGTATGTATGATTCTCCTTAGGCACAAGGACTTGTAACACTGGTGTCACTGACATGTTTGCTAAGTAAACTATATGATTTTGTTCATCAGTCACATCTACAAGTAATTTCCCACATCAACATGGCCTTGTTGAACGTTAGATCTGTGTCCAATAAGACTTTTATTTTAAATGACTTTTTTACAAGCCACAATCTGGACTTACTTTTTTTAACTGAGACCTAGATTGGAGCGAGTGAGTCATCCATGTTCGGTGAACTTTGTTCTTTTATCAGCACTCCTAGATGTATGAGAAAGGAGGTGGAGTGACCATGGTTTTCAGAAACTGGTTTAGATGTCGGACTATCTTTGTTGGAGACTTCACTACATTTGAATCCCAATGTGCTCTGATAGAGTCTGATACCACTCCTTTTCTATGTGTTCTGGTTTACAGGCTTCCTAAGCCTGATAAAGGTTTTATAAAGGAGTTTTCTGAATTTGTTTATCATATTATCACAACTTATGATCGTTTATTAATTTTAGGGGATTTTAATATTCACATTTGCTGCCCTGGAAAGCCTTTGGTAGCCTTTAACTTTTGGATTTACTCAGCATATTGTTGGTGCTACACATGCACTAGGCCACACTTTGGACCTTGTAATGTCCTACGGGTTTTCCATAGAAAATATTGTCATTGAAAATGTCTGTTTCTCAGATCATAAGCCAATTGTTTTTAACACCACTTTATTATACTTCTCTGGTACTACAAAAAGTGGAGGTTTTCATTCTCACTGCATAAACTCTCCTACTGCAAATCAGTTTTCTACCATGTTTAACAGTAATGAAGTGTCTACAGTAATATTAGCAGCTGCTGAATATTCTTCAAGTCCTGATGAGTTAATTTCTCTTTTTAACTCTTCTTGTTCAGATATCTTAGACTGTGTAGCTCCTTTAAAATATAAGTATCCAAAAATGAAATCACAGCCATGGCTGGATGATCTTTCTTGCTCGCTCAGACAAATTTGTCGTAAAGCAGAATGGCGCTGGAGAAAAGATCACCTTGCTGTCTCTCTTGAAATCTTTAGAGATGTACAAGTAAAATTTTTAAAAAGCAGCAAAAAAGCAAGAGCTACATACTTTTCAGACATTATTAATAAACATTCACACACACCTAATTTTTTTGACACAATTTACTCAATAATTTCTCCACGTGCCTAATGCAAAATTGAGCAGTCATCAGAAATATGTGAGAGATTTAAAAGGTTATTTTCTGAGAATGTTGCTGATATCAGATCGTCTTTTGCCCCTCTCTTTCCTAGTTCCTTTGTGGACTCTACAGTTTCTTCAGCTACCTTCTGTAATTTTGAACCAGAGTCTCTCTCTGAGTTAAAGGGTTTAGTGATTCAGACGAATCTTCAACTTCACCGTGTGATCCTATTTCCTCTAACCTTCTAAAGGAGACTTTCAACACAATAGGTTCTAGTATACAAGCTCTTATTAATTCCTGCTTAGTTTCAGGCACTGTCCCTGTGTTTTTAAAGCATGCAGTTGTCCAGCCAGTGCTTAAAAAACCCAATGCCGATATTAATTGCTTACATAACTTCCATCCTATCTCTAAACTTCCATTTATGTTAAAAGTCCTAGAAAGAGCTGTCTTATCACAGCTACAGCCTTTTTTTAAAATGTTCCCATAAACTTGAACCTTTACAGTCAAGTCTTTACTATGCACCACAGTACTGAAACCGCTCTGTTAAAAGTGTTGAATGACCTACAGTACTGCTGGCTGTAGATTCTGGCAATAATGCAGTTTTGGTTTTACTAGATCTGAGCTCTGCTTTTGATACAGTCCATCATACCATCCTTCTGTCACGTCTGGAACATTGGGTGGGAATAAAGGGTTCAGCACTTCATTGGTTTCAGTCATATCTGAAATCCAGGTCTTTCTCAGTGTCTGTTGGACAATTTATGTCAACATCTGCCCCTCTTCTGTGTGGTGTCCGCTCTATTTTGTGTCCATTGCTCTTCAATTTATATATGCTTCCTCTTGGTAATATTATAAGGAGACATAACATCTCTTTTCATTTTTATGCAGATGACTATCAGCTGTATGTTCCTTTAAAATCTCAGAACTCCCTACAGTCTCTAATTAATTGTCGTGAGGATATAAAATGTTGGATGGTAAAAAACGCCCTTTAACCTAATAACGACAAAACTGAGGTTATTCGCTCTGACCCCTCAAAAACAAGAATGTCTCATATTAGGGCCTTGGAAAGTCTTACATCATATGTTAAATCTCAAGTAAAAAATCTAGGAGTTATCTTTGATTCAGAGTTTTGTATAGAAAAACAATTTAGCTCAGTCGTTAAGAATAGTTACATAAGCTGAGGATCATCTCCAGACTCAAATCCATTCTTTCCTTTCAAGATCTGGGAAAAGTCATACATGCTTTTATCACGTCCCGCCTAGACTATTGCAATTTCTTATATTTCTCCCTCAATCCTCATTGGCACAGTTGCAGTTGGTTCAAAATGTGGCAGCTAGACTTTTAACAGGCACCCAAAAACATGCTCATATCTCACCAGTTTTAGTATCCCTTTATTGGCTTCCTGTTAATTTTAGAATTCAGTTCAATATTTTACTTATTGTTTTTGAAACACTGAATGGGCAAGCACCTTCTTATATATCAGAACTTATTAACCTACAGTCAACTCCTCTGTCTTTTAGGTCGTCAAATAATTTTTTCTGCAAATTCCTCTGTCACGACCTAAACGGAAAGGAGATAGAGCCTTTGCAATCGCTGCTCCAGATTTGTGGAACCAGCTGCCATCAGACATTACGAGTGCTTCTTCTCTCTCTATTTTTAAGTCTAGACTTAAGACACATTTTTGTACTTACTTACTATTCTGAAAAGTCTTTTATTTTGAAAAATGACTGTATTCTCTCGATTACATCTCGGTCACTTGAGCAACCAAATTTAACCCACAAGCAGCAAAATGAGTAAGAAACAGACATCTTTGGAAAGTTTCTTTGCTTAGGAAGAACCTATGAACTGCCAAGGAATGGATCTGCAACCCAAACTAGTCAGCAAAATCAACAAAGTCAACAAATCAGGTGAATCCGCCATGTCTGTGCAAGAAGATCAACTGCTGGAAATCCCAAATGACGGCGGCCTTTTATGGGCCATTCACATATCACATCTTTTCTAGATTTCCATGTATCACATCACAAGAATTAACCAATCAGCTTCAGCTTGTATGAAATATACACATTTCGGTAAGACTAATTATCTGACTAATTATCTCAGACAAACACAGAACACCCAAACACGGCAGTGCTTTGTAATTTTTACCATAAATAAAACTTGTATAAGAGTGACAGCAATGTTTTGTCAGCTTGTCTACCTCAGAGAAAACGGTTGTTGGTCACATAGCAACCCCAACTCCAAAATTTAAAAACTTTAATAATTTTATGCAACAGAGCACAGGTATATCTTAACATTGATAACATTACAACTATACTGTTGGTACAGTATTTTAATTACTTCACACTTATTTGTGTATTTGACAGAATGTCAGGAGACATTAAAAACTGGCTTCACCAACTCTTGTGAAGTTCATTGTACTGGGCAGTACTACATGAAAAGAAGATGCTAACATAAATGACCACATCATTCTCTCTGAGGGGACTTTTTAAGTTTGTACTGTATATTGAAAAGTATAATTCAAATTAAAGTACTCAACGAAAATGTCTGGCAGCATCAAATTATACAGTATGAAGTAATTTTGAAGTAAAGTTTACTCAGGATAACTAAACAGGATAACTAGGAATATTGAATAAAAATAATCACAATTCTACAAATTGTGATATATTTACAAAATAAGTACATTTTACAAACAAAAAGTCAATAAAATTTACTTGAAATTCCCCAAGTAAACTTAACATTTCCGATTAATAGTACTAATAATTATGGTTAGTCTTTTACTTGGCAAAGCCTTAAAGATTTACTAGCTTTTTCTGAGTGAAAATTGGTTCCAAGCTTTTTTCAAGTAAACCCTACTCCTTGTGTTTTACAGTGTAGGCAGCTACAAAGTCACTGTTAATGTAAATGCTTTATTGGATTGCAAATTTTAAGAATTATTCAAAAGAAATGCACCAATGTGACTGAGAAAAACTGCATTTTATCTGAAATGTCTACATTCTTGGCTTCTTTATTTCCTTCCAGTGTTTTGCCTAACTTGTCCCCTAGAACACATTATTTTTTTATCTTTTATTCCCTATTGTTCTTCCATTGTCAGAATCTATTACAATAATACTTCTGTCTATACAGTATATGCTTGCCAACTGAATGTTTAAGAGATGCATCTCTGAGCTATTTAATGTATATCTGTAAAATTAATCAATTCCAGAAACATTTACAGAAAACTTTTCTGATATTTTAGGACAATAAGCTAAACGATTTTGTATACAATGGCTCATTGAATTAATTATTGACTAGATGCTTTGAGGAACATCATTATTTAACAAAAAAAAAAGTATAATATATTTTGATCAATGTGACAAAAACAATTGACAATATAGGAAACAGCAGACAACTGTGCGTAGTCAATTGTACTGAATGTACCAAGCACATTCACAATTCACCCAAAGAATGAACTGCTTTTATTGTGTGACTAAAAGATGTGGAGGTTGAACAAGGAGTTTTAGGACTTTTAAGACTGGTTTGAGAAACGTGCCTTGAGAATAAATCGGTAAACTTCAGCATGCTTGTTCCTCAAGCCTTTTTTTTTTTTTTTGCTGTAGGCATGAATAATGCCTCAAATCATGTGGCTTGTTTAGGAGAGGTGAAAACAATTCAAAAATAGATTTACATTCAAAATGGGTCCCAAAAATATACATGGGCACACAAATATCATATAATGCAAGCACTAAGCATGTTAAATGCTTAGTGGTTGCATTATATTTTGTAGTACATGTACTTACAATGTACTTTAATACATACAGTTAGCTTTAGGGGGTGGATTTAATGTACATGTGAAACAGGACTGTAAAATAAATACTGAATGTACTTAGTTTACCTGAACAGTTACTTCTAAACACAAACATAAGCAAAATAAATCAATATTAACCTACAGTACATGTACCCACTGCATAAACAGAGAGATTACTACTATTCCAAAGATTTGTATGCTAGCCAATATGCCTGCTTCTTTTATTTGTTTTAAATATATATACTTAATATTCATCATAATACCCCCCCTCCCCTTTCTGGATTTGTATCATGTTATTTCCCTATGCTCCATGTGCTTATGTGTTTGTATCATGTGATCCATTTTGTTCTGTTTTCCTGCCATTTGTTTGTGTTCAGTGTTTCCACCTGTGTCTCACCCCTGTGTGTAAGAAGTTTAATGATGTCCTGTGTATTTTTACTCCTGTGTTTGGATCAGTCCTTGGTCCGGTTTTATGTGTCATTCTTGTTGTCTTCAGACCAAGATTCCTGACTGTGTGCGTGCGTGTGTGTGTGCGTGCGTGCGTGCGTGTCGATGTTTCAGTGTTTCAAGAGAGTGTTATATAAATAAATACATATTTTGATAATTCCTGTGTCTTTGTGAGAGAGCAGTTGTGACAGAACACCGGACCTAAAACAGTAAAGTGCGACAAGTGTACTTTACCTGTTTTCTTTTTTTAGTCTGTTTTTGCCCCCCAATGTTTCTTTTTCCCTCCCTTCATGTTTATCCCCATGGACCCCACCCTCCTGAATTCCTTCTCCTCCTGCTCGAGCATGGGGAAAGAAGCCTTGAGGACCATACAAGACTGTTTCTGCTACTAGCAAACATCACAACCAGCTATCCAGACGAGGTGCTCTGTGGGTTTTACAACGCAAGCCTGAACGGCGCCTGCAGAGCTTGCTCGTCTGAAGATGGTCCTCAAAGCAATTTTGCCGACTACGTGGGGTGGGCACTGGAAGCTGCTGGACACTGTGATCTACGTTCACCGTCTGCACAGAGGAAGACCTCGGCAGTGCCACTCCAGACCAAGTGACCAACCCAACACTTCCGATCTGCAGGGAGCGCTAGCCATAGCCCACCGCAGACGGAGAGCCACCTGCAGTGTGTGAGACATCGCTATTGAGAGTGATAGAGCCAGACAACACCTACCAGGAGGAGCTCAGCCAACCATCTGACAAGGTGTGTGCGCCAGCAACATCCTTGAATGTGGGAGTCCTGGTGGACAACGAGAGTCTTACCCACCCACCCCATGTTAACGGTGAGCAGCTGTTGGACACTGGGGTGTTGCTCTTAGACTTCTGGAGCGAAGACAAGCTCCTTCCGCTGTTCCCAGACAGCAAAGATGTTTTTCCATGCAAACTGTTTCCAGACAGTCTCCTCATCCCCCTTTTTCTCAAAAGGATAAGTTCCAGGGTCTAGAGCAGCACCCAACCCACCCTCTCCTCCTCTTCCGTGTATGATAGAGTCTCCAGCCAGTAAGCCAGCTCCAACTCCTCTGGAGGTAGCCTGCCCCTCAGCTCACCCTCAAACTGCTAAAGGGGAGGTCTCACTGTAGACCTGCCTGCCAGCCAGCATTAGCAGCACGAAAGATTCGCCCGCTGTTGTCAACTCCGCCCTACGAGCTACAGACTTCCCCTCAGCCCTCAGAGCTGCCGGCTTCATGTTGGCTCTCTGCTTCCTTGTCTCCTCCGTGGGTCGTCAGCCCACCAGGTCCGCCAGGCTCCCTCGTCCCTCCAGCTCCACCTTGGTCAGTCATTGCCCTTGCTACACTTCTGGACTTCACTCCTTTGGCTGCACCTTGTCGCTCCTCCTACCAGCTACGTTGAGCTCCTTCTTCCCTTCAGCTACGCCATGGTCCTCTGTCCTCTGTCCCCATATTCCAGACCCACATCTTCGCCCCAGTCGAGTGAGCCATCTGCTCCACCTTGGCCCTCCAGGACCTCGGCATCACCCTCGCCCATCGGCTCTCTGTCTCCTTATTGGGCTACACCTCCATCAGCAGCATCTCCCTCGGGCAGCTGCCTGTAGTCGATGGCCACATCTCCACCATGGCTCCACCCACCCTCGACTCTGCCCTGGGCCTTCCTCCTGGCTGTGTCCTGGGTCTTCTGGCTTCTGCTCCAGCTCCCTTTCTGGCTCCTCCTTTCTGTGACTCCTCCCTGGCCACCTCCTCCTTTCCACGTTCTCAAGCTCCTTCCTTAGCTCCTTCCTCTAGAGACTCCTCCTTGGCCTCCGCCTCTTCCTCCCTTGATGTTGTTGTGTTTAGAGGATGAGGACGCGCCTTCAAAAGAGGAGGGTAATGTCAGGGTTCCTGTATCATGTGTTCAGTGTTTTGGTGTGTTCATGTAGTTTCAGTATTTGCGTCATGTGATTTTCCCCATGTGCTGTGCTCCATGTGCTTCTGTGTTTGTATCATGTCTTCCTTTTGTTTGTTTTCCTGCCGTTTGTTAGTGTTCAGTGTTTCCATGTGTGTCTCACTCCTGTGTGTAATTAGTTCAATGATGTCCTGTGTATTTATACCCCTTTGTTTGGATTAGTCCTTGGTCCGGTGTTATATGTCTTTCTTGTTGTCCCCATCCCAAGATACCTGTGTGTCAATTTTTCCAGTGATTGTTATATAAATAAATACGTGTTTTGATAATTCCTGTGCCTTTGTGAGAGAGCAGTCATGACACCCCACCCCACAAAAAAGGCAGCTTATTCTATGCTTGGTTTAAATTCATCCATCCAAAAATGTATACTTTTTCAAAACTAATATTCGTCATAAAGTGTCTCACTGGCCACATTATAAAATGTAAAAAATTTAAATAGAATTGCCCCCAAACAAAACAACGCATGCATGTGCTTCATACATAATTTCACCAGATTTAAATCCTTGCTCATGCACACAAGTTCCCAGTTTTCAATACAATCAGAAATTTACAGTAAACCACCCCATGCGATTCATTTGTGCTGAATATTAACAAATTATTTGTTTGCTTAAAATAAAGCTGATGACCCAAATCGAATGTTGTAATTTGAGTTTGCTAATGTTAATTCCTAAATAAAAGCTAGCCTACATTAAATCTGGTCATCTAATAAAGGGATTGTATGTATTTTAAGAATAAACCACTCAATTTAATATACAGAGCGTTGGGTGAAAAGTTTCAGTGGAAGGACAGAAATCCCTTAGTTAAACTTGTGGGACTTCTGGAGCTGCACATCAATGGATTTGCTCTTCAGTGTTTGGACTTTCAGCAGGGAAATTTGAACCACACTGAACTGAACTAAATTGAACTTCAACTCTGAAAACTGAACTGAAACCGTTTCAATTTCAATTTACTAGAACTTCTATGTTAAGCTGCTTTGATCCAACCTACATGATAAAAGCACTATAGAAATAAAGATGAAATGAATTGAATAAAAAAATATATATCCTAGGGTTTAAAATTACATGAGGGTTTGTAAAAGATGACTAAACCTTTAAAGAGCAAACTGCTTAAACACTTAGAACAATAATTGAAAGGATATGGAACTACATAAAAGTTATATTATAACTTGCGTCTAACTAAGGTTGTGTGTGAAATGAACTGCAGTGGTGACTCACACTCTTTGCATTAATAAGCCTGAGTTAGTGAAAGACAGCTACAGCATTTCAGTCTACTGCAACATTTATTAACATAAATACTGTAACATATTCACTGAACATGGTAGCCAAATTCATTTTAAGAAGTGAGAATTGTTCAACTTAAGCACTGTGTGACTTTGACAAGTAAAAAGTGGTTAAATGTATCACATAATCTTTTTATTTATTGGAATATTGCATTTAAATTATTTATCCATGCACATAATTATGAATCTGAATGACAAATCATTAAGTTGCATGGGTACATTTGTAGAAATAGGCAAAAATGCATTTTTTGGGTCAAACCTATTCATTTTTCTTTTATGCCAAAAATTTGGCATAAACATGGGGGGAACAAACCCCCCCACATAAATGCCAACTGGTCCAATTGGGACTCGAACCAGCAACCTTCTTGCTGTGAGGCGACTGTACTAACCACTGAGCCACTGTGTCGCCCTTCTGTAAAGATTATTTGTACAATTCCTACTGTAAATGTGTCAAAACTGATTAGTAATACGCATTGCAAAGATCTTCATTTGCTTTAAAGGTTATTAACCTGTCACTCACATGAGATCAACCAATAGCAAACCATGACCATAAATCAATTCTTCAGAGACAAAAAAAGTTCCGCCCATATATATACACTGTTAGATCCATAAATATTTGGACATCGACACAATTCTAACATTTTTGGCTCTATACACCAAGGCAATGGATTTGAAATGAAACAAACCAGACATCCAAATCAGGTGAACCCTGTAGGAAATAGAAGTTTGCATACTGTATGTGCCTCACACTTGTTAAGGATCCAAAAATAATTGGACAGAATAATAATCATAATCAAACTTTCATTATTTAATACTTGGTTGCAAATCCTTTGCAGTCAATTACAGCCTGAAGTCCGTAACACATAGACATCACCAGATGCTGGGTTTCATCCCTGGTGGTGCTCTGCCAGGCCTTCACAACAGCTGTCTTCAGTTCCTTCTTGTTCTTGGTGCATTTACCCTTCATTTTTGTCTTCAGCAAGTGAAATACATGCTCAATTAGATTCAGGTCAAGTTATTGACTTGGCTATTGCACAACATTCCACTTCTTTCCCTTCAAAAACTCTTTGGTTGCTTTTGCAGTATGTTTTGGTCATTTTCCATCTGCACTGTGAAGCGCCATCTGAAGCATTTGGCTTAATATGAGTAGGACATATAGCTTAAAACACTTAAGAATTCATTGTAATTGGGAAAATGAGGGAGTAACACACACCTGGCCATGGGACAGCTGATAAGCCAATTGTCCAATTACTTTTGGACTCTTAACAAGTGGGAGGCACATATGCAAACTGTTGTAATTCCTACAGCATTGACCTGATTTGGATGTAAATACCCTCAAATTAAAGCTGACAGTCTGCAGTTAAAGCACATCTTGTTCGTTTCATTTTAAATCCATTGTACACCTAACTGTATATACATCAATATACATCACAATAAAAAGTTAACAAGAATTAAAGTGCCATGAAGTGCATTGATTCAGTAACTTAAATTGTTCTTTGATATCTAGTAGGAATGTGTCCTAGGTAAGTTCTCCAGAAATGGTTTTATATGCTCATTCATAACCAGAATAATTACGCTAAAATGAGAAAACAATGGTGTGTGAGACTCACTGTATGGCCATTTCCATGTATTGAATTCTCAATATTCAGCTATTCCTAAGTATATCCAGATTTGTATTTACATGGCACCTTTAAAAATGAAAAGAATTAAAAATCATACATAGCCTTGTAAACACTTTAGTTTTTGAAAGCTAGTTATGTTTTAAAAAATGTCATTTGAAAATTTAGGTATACTTTAGGTATTAAACATAGTTGTTTTATTATCATTATTATTTAAATTAAATTAAATATTTCTGTGCTAATTGTTTCTGTGTATTCCCACTGCAAACTTTAACAACAATGGCAGGTAAAAAAAAATCCTTGCAGGTCCCATGTGGCAGATGAAAAGAACATCCAGGAAAGATTGTAGCCTAGAACAAACATTGCAGTATCAAGGTTTGATATTTCAAAGGGTTTATTTTTTTATTATTTTTTTTAGAAATGTGTCATCAGTAGATAAAATAATCCCAACCACTCTCATTTATGCAAAGTCATATACATCCTATAGATCCAGTGCTTAAATATTCCTTTTAATTTTTTCCTTCCTTACAGCCTTTGATGTAAATGATCTGATATTTCAGAGCTTCCGCTTCAGTTATCTCAGTGGCCCTTTTTGTTTTTTAAATAAGACTGCTATCTCAAACCTTAGTCAATATTCTCGAATGTCTAATCTGTTTGATGCTTTAATAAGTCATCCAATTGGGTTGCTGTCAAAATGCATGACTAATTACAACTGTCAGTGCTGCCAGATGGTGTGGTTACAGCATTGTCAACAAGGGAATAACAGGCCTAGTGCTGACCAGCAAAACCTTGACCCCTTGAAAACAAGCCCACTGCTGGCATACATTATCACATTATTAACAGCCTCCTGATTCAATATATCACTTTGTTAAGTACGTCTTTGTTAAGTGTATTGTAGATAGATTCATTACCTTATTAAAGTTGCATTAAATTTTGGCATACCTCAGTGTACACTTGTAACTTGACTAATGATCAGTGTACTTCAAATGTTTTAATAATTAGTTTATGCAAATTTTGCTCTCAGTAATGTTGTATAAGTACATTTGTTCACGGCTGTGTTTCCCAAAAGCTTTGTAAGTAGGACTGACCTTAATGTTTCAATCTTAAGAAGCACCTGAAAATCATTGAAGATGTATGACTGCTCTAGAGTAATCATTAAAGCCCCATTAGCACATAAGATGATATGGACTTTAGTTATGAGGTTACCTCCAAGACAATCTGCATATTACACCTTTAATTTGTATTCAAGTACAGTGTGATTATAATTAAATGGTTTGGTTGTACATTATTGTACACTTTATTACTTTTTTAAATGATTTTGTAAATGGAAAATTTAAAAGGACAGTAAACATACAAATAAATAAAAATAAAATTTTAGATTAAATGACTGAACAAAAATTAATAAAAGAAGAAATTTAGAAAGTATGACTGAGAAAAAAAGGATACACTCAAAAAAATCTGTCAATAGCTATGCTTCCATTCAGACATGTGAATTAAAGATGGCCAATTAAAAAATCTTTGTATACCTAGGCATAGTTTAATAATAGGATAAGGAAATTGCCATATCGTGAGCCTTAGACATCATTGTTTTATTATAATTCTTATGCAAATTCAGTGTAAACCCCTAGAGAAAAATAGGCTTATCAGAACACAATACAGACTGTTGCGTGACTCATGGGACAAGCCCTCAAAATTTGCATGTACTTTAGCTCACATTCTACGTCATCAGGACATGACAAGCAGCCAACAGTCATCAGGAGATGGTGAAGGAGACTAGGATCTAGACTAGGATCATTATTATGCATTATTATTATGAGTTTAAAAAGCCACATTAAGCTAATGTTTCCTAGAAAGCAATGATCATTTTCCTTCTTTATTTTAAAATTTATCTAAGTTTATGTTAAACTTACTATGTATGTGGAACTCTTATTTTGAAAACGGGAAATGCAGATTGTTTTCTACACATTGCTATGCAACGATTTCATGAGCCACTGTTCATATGCTCATCAAGATGCAATTATACATTTATTCAGCTCTACCCAGAAGAGGCATACAGTATATGTTTACTTGTACCTTTTGTTTATTTATAGTATTTATTGTAAAAATTTGCATACATTTTATTTTAACTTTCAATAAAAATGTGCTTTGAACACATCACTAAGATATTTTATCTATTCCTAACACAAAATGTCCATGTAATGATAAAATAAACATGGAATTTACACTAGAATGTGGTTTAAATTACATGTAAATATTATATTTAAAATAACATATTTTGCATTTAGTGCATTGTTACAATAATAATGGGCATACATACAGTGTAATATATTACCACAAAAAATAATGATGATAATAATAATGTAAAGGAATGAATGAACCATCTTTCATTTTTCATTCACCATCTATTACATTTTATATATTTCAAGAATTCACACTTAAATAAAGCGTGTTTGGCATGCTGTCCCAGGAGAGAGCCCTGAGCTTGGAAGATGCTTGAGCCCGGGCTCCCTTCCATTTTATCGGAAGAGAGGGAAGTCTGAGTTCAGGTAGGTCTAGAGAACTCCCCTGAACTCATTTATTTATTAATTTGCCTTTATTTTATTCCTTTGTTCATCAGGGGTTGCCACAGTGGAATGAACCGCCAACTATTCCAGCAAATGTTTTATGCAGTGGATGCCCTTCCAGCCATAACCTAATACTAAGAAACACCCATACACTCTCTCACTAATATACTACAGCCAATTAAATTTATTCAATTCATTTTTAACTCACAACTTTGGACTGTGGGGGGATATCTGAGTACCTGGAGGAAACCCATGGGAGCATAAGAAGAACATGTAAACTCCACAAAAAAAAAAAAAAAAAAAATGCCAACTGGCCAAGCCGGGACTGGAAACAGCAACCTTCTTTCTGTGAGGCAAGTTTTAACCACTGGGCCACTATGGTCAATCATAAGCATGTGATCCTCTCAAAATTTGCTTATAAATAAACCACTCAAAGTGCATGGGCAAATACGAGGAAAGAATAATTTCATTTTAAACTTTAGTTTTTATATATTTTCCTAGAAGATACCAGTCATTCATTGAATAAAAGAATCTTAAATTTCATCTATTCCTCAGGCCACATTTATATTGCCCATTTGGAAGGCAAATAAATCATGTTTGCTTTAAAAATAAATGTTTTTTTTACTTTTGTACTTTGTGGCCAGCCCTACTCCCACTAATCACAGAAAAACAAACCTCAAGCCCATGTGTGGATCAGTTTTTTCTAAAAGTAGGTTGCTCTCATGGGGTTATTTGAAATAATGCTAAATATAGTGTGGGAAACATTTTGACCTTGAAGAGTGCTGTTTCTTTATATAATGAATATTTCATTTTCATACTTCAGACCTCACTGCTCGGTATTTATTTAAGAATGTAGTAAAAAAAAAAAAGGAAACAGTTCACATGTACAGTACACATACAGTTTTCTGCTTAATTGTTTTCCAAACTACTGACTACAGACAACTTCATAGTTCATTATACAATCAGATTTTAGCTGTAAGTCATAGTTCATTATTTTTCTAATGTGCACAACACATATAAAGTTAATGTAGACTGGTATCTTTTAAATGTGCTTTTATTTAAAAATGTGATTACATTTATTATAAAACTATTGCAACAAGGACACTTTTTAAAAGCATATACAACCTTTACAAAATTAATTATACTTTAGATAGCATTTCCCATATATCCATATATATTTAGTCAGCATCCCAATTGCATGCTTCCTCAAAACTTGCAATATCTGTGGCATTGTGCTGTGTGAAAACTTCACATTTTAGATGGGCCTTTTATTGTGGCCAGTCTAAGGCACACCTGTGTAATAATCACTCTGTCTACTCAGTATTTTGAAATGTCACACCTTTGAGTTGAATGGATTATCTTGGAAATAGTTCACTAAACAGATTTAAACAGATGTGTGAACAATATTTGAGAGAAATAGATATTTTGTGTACATAGAAAACGTTTTAGATCTGTGAACTCATGAAAAATGGTAGCAAAAACCCAAGTGTTTATATTTTGTTGAGTGTCTATTGTTGAGGTGTACAATTATTATTATTATTATTAGTAGTAGTAGTAGTAGTAGTAGTAGTAGTAGTAGTAGTAGTAGTAGTAGTAGTAGTAGTAGTAGTAGTTTTGCATGTGATTTAAAGTTATTTTATTAGATTAGCACCAGTTTTGAGTGGCAAGGTGGCTCAGTGGGTAGCCCCGTCGCATCACAGCCAGAAGGTTGCTGATTAGAGTCCTTGTTGTTTCAGGAAACCTTTCTGTGCAGAGCTTGCCTGTTCTCGTTGTGTTTGTATTGCCATTCATTCACATCTGCAGCTGACATCAGAACAGCAGAAGCTGTTGCTACTTCACCAACATCCCATTAGAGCTAGTCTCTGAATGATTCTCCTGCATAATGTCTAAAATGATGACAAAACAGGTATGTTTGCTGACATTTTAAGATTATAGGGCTAAACGGCATGAAATGCCATCAGTCTACAGAGATTTCCCAGTATTTCTTTGTTGCAATCGGGAGATCACAATAATTAACCTCGAAAAAGCCAAAGCAATGCAAACACTACCAGATTACTGTTGTGTTTGCGATAAGGAAAAATGCTAAACACATGCAGGCATTTCTTCTTTTTTTTACTGAACTAGTCTGCAGTAACAAAAACAGAAAACTCATTAAAAACAAACAGATGGCCAACCAAAAAGTAACTCAGGGTTATACAAAGAGTGGCCAACACAAAATACATGTATTCCTGATATGTGAGTCCCATCTTACGCTCAATACACTACAATTATATGGTATAAATACAACATTGCAACATAAAAAAGAGAGATCGATTTAGAATGTCACTCACCAATTTTATAATATTTTAAACAGCTGTAGTTTGAAATACATCGATTTACCATCCTGGATTAACATCTATGATGATCCTGAAATGTCATTTTTGTTCGAACATGTAATCCATACCTGATCCCTACCCCTAAACCCAACCCTAACTGTAAATTATTCCCAAAATCAGAGGGGAGTAATGATTGTATAACAACCACTTCGAAGAACATAACCCTGAATGTAAGCCTAAATTTAAACATAAACTGTAATCTTATCCCTTAGTTCTGATTGGCTTATTAGAACATGTCCTACTTAGCGAAATCACACTAACCATATTACTGTATAGCATCCCATGGAAAGTATTAATTAAAGAGAGATCTATATTCAGTTATGCTGTGTACTGAATATAGATATATATATATATATATATATATATATATATATATATATATATATATAAACATATAACATAAAGAGTGTACATGAACAGCCAAAACACATCATGTACACTCTTTATGTTATACATAAATAACATATGTATAACATTAAGAATTTGATGTTTTGAGTTGAAAGTTATGTGTAAAAAGCCACATTAGACCTTTTGTAGGCAGTAAACATTAAAACCCATATTTATAGAAATGGATTAAGGATTTACCTGTTTCAGAACCACTGTTTTAAAGATTAATTCCAGAAAAGGAAAGATGAAATGAATATTAAATCACCTAAGAAAAAGAAGCACTGTGAAAAGAAGGTGAGCATGTAGCTCTTATTGCAGTCATTTAAATGAACCATGAAGGTGAATAGAAAATATTTTGCCCTAAATTTTGCCCTGCATCCTGGTGAGAATTTAAAAATAACAGACGGTGCCAGCTTTCTCATTAGAAAGCAGTGTTATGACAGCAGACATGTTTTTTATTCCCTAGTTATTCTCTCTGTCTCCATTTGAGTCTGACCTATGGTTTGTTCAGCCCTTGCATACAGTACACCTCAGAGACCCTCCTCTGCATTTTAACATCCTGCATTAATTCTGTTCTCATGAAAAGGAGTGTATTTTGTTTCTTCACACAGGAAGTAACTGTGCTCCATGTAGCAAATATGATTCACAAAATCTTCTGGCCTCTGGGACCCACACAAAGACTGCAATTGATCTGCCACACTGTGCATTTCTCAATATAATGAATGAAATTCAGAGACAGATTCCTTTTATGATCTCACGCACTGTTCACAGGGGTGAAACATTTCTGGAAGCTGTGTTATTTAACATTCTTGGAAGAATCTGATAAGACATGCTTCCACCAATCATCAAGGTCAGAAAACTCATGCTGTGTCCAGAATCATTTACACCACCTCCAATCTTCATCAAGAAACCCTGCTTTTGCATGAACTTAAAACGTTTGGGATGGGATGTTAAGACTCTGCCCACACGTGTTGGTTTTAAGTAAATTCACAAAAAGCTTAATATAGTTGCTTAGTCCCTTTATTAATCAGGGGTCGCCACAGCGGGATTAACCGCCTGACCTGAAACAATAAAACTAAAATCTCAAAATGCCACCTGACGCATAGCTGTGTGCAAGGACACAATGCAACTTTTTGGAAATGATAGTATCACCTGTAAGCACATAACCAGAAAAAGGAAGAACCGTGCGCATCAGATATTTATACATGTGTTCACCATCATCTTCTTGTATTAATGTCTGCACAGTACTTAGCACACTGAACAAGGACTTCATTTGCATGATCACTGCATTCTTGTGTGATTTTAATGTATCCTGCGGCTCTGTCAGTGTTTAGCATGAAAAGCGATGGACATTTATGAACATTCAGAAAAGCTGTAAACTGATCACCTATTAAAACAGCCAAAAGAAAACTTTTAACTATTTAAATGGAGAGAAAAATTAAGACACCACACTAAAAAATTCTGGGTCGCTCACAAGTCCTTCATATTGTCCCAATACAAATTTATTAAGTTAACCTAATCGTGGGGCGTAACAGTAGTGGGTACCACGATAGCCTCACAACAAGAAGGTTGTAAGGGCATCCGCTGTGTAAAACATATGCCGGATAAGTTGGTGGTTCATTCCGCTGTGGCGACTCCTGATTAATAAAGGGACTAAGCCAAAAAGAAAATGAATGAATGAATGTACTTTATCTGTTTTTTTAAGTAGATTGAACATTTAACAATTAATGTGTCCCTAAAAAATAAGATTTGTATTTATTCATTCATTTTCTTTTTGGCTTAGTCCCTTTATCTTATCCGGCATGTGTTTTTACACAGCGGATGCCCTTACAACCTTCTTGTTGTGAGGCGATCGTGGTACCCACTACTGTTACGCCCCATCACTGGGAAACATATACACTCATTCACACACATACACCACAGACAATTTAGTCTACCCAATTCACCTACACCACATGTTTTTGGACTTGTGGGGGAAACCGGGACACCCGGAGGAAACCCACGCAAACACAGGCAAAACATGCAAACTCCACACAGAAACACTGACCCAGCCGAGGCTCAAACCAGCAACCTTCTGGCAAACGTGCTACCCACTGCGCCACCGTGCAGCCTAAGATTTGTATTGTTTTAACTCATTTTTAATTAAGTAGTTTGAACAAGCAGCAAAATGATTTGTTTGAGTGTACTAACTTCTAACATTGTTAAACATTTAGTTCTGACTTTAAATTCCTAGTTAAAGGTGCTGTATGTAAGTTTTTGATTCTTCTAAAGCATAAAAAGAACATGTTTGCAGATATTTAAGAAACATGCCAAGTGAACATTCTTGTTTATCTGAAAAACAATGCTAAAGTCAGTTGTTCTGCTTTGAAAATGTGTTTTCCGTGCCGGAACGCTGTCTTTGTTTTGGTTTTTTAATCCTCCCACTGCCACTTTAGCAAATTATATTTCAGCACCAAGAGTTGCCTTCATGGAAAACAGTGTATTTCATTCATTCAGACTGAAAGGCTCTCAAAGTGTGCATCTGTGACCTAAATGTGACCTCCGGTGGACAGTAACAGCCCCAAAATAAGACGCAAAGTGTGTCCCAAATTGCATACAGTACTTATGCACTATTCTATACCATTTTGTAGTATAAATAGTGTAAGTAGTGCGTTCAAACTAAAAACTCAAAAAACAATAAGTGCACTTTAATTACCTGGATGATGCACTTATTCAACCGTTTAAAAAAGTGTGGAATGATGAGTGTGTAAGTGTAAAAGTGCATAGTGCATAGTGTGCCATTTGGGACGCAGCTGCAGATTTAGAGTTCTACATGAGGTGGTTATTAATTAGCAAATAATATAAACATTACAAACATAAACATTAGGTGAGCAGGTTATTGTAACCCCGTGACCTAACAATATGCTACGTGACAAGATTTGCTGTGATAAGCAATTTGGCTGTTTGCACCAGACAAAACATGACAGAAATTTTAATACAGCCATTCAGAAGCACAGAATAACTTACTGCACTGCATTCCAGCGAAATGGTAAGGTTTATAATTTATAATTTATTAATACATATTCATTCAGTCAGGCTTAGTTCTTTTAATAATCTGGGGTCGCCACAGCAGAATGAACCGCCAACTTATCCAGCATATTTTTTTACGCAGTGGATGCCCTTCCAGCTGCAACCCATCACTGGGAAACACCCATACACTTCTATTCTCACACACACACACACACTACAGACAATTTAGCTAACCCAATTCACCTATAGCGCATGTCTTTGGACTTGTGGGGAGAAAAGGGTGCACCCAGAGGAAACCCACACGAACACGGGGAGAACATGCAAACTCCACACAGAAATGCCAACTGACCCAGCCGAGGCTCGAACCTTTTTGCTGTGAGGTAACAGCGCCACCCACTGCGCCAACCCACCATGCCACCCATCAGACCTTTGAGTTTAAGTTAAATAAAAATACAAATTTATTTCAACGTTTATTTGATAAAATGATGTTGGACCAACTCAATTGCCTTTAACTGTGCAAATAGCTTTTTTTGTTGGTGCTAGGCAAATTTATTGGATGGAAATCCTGCCCTAAGTTAAGTTGAGCTCATCCAATGAGGTACATTTTTGAATGTATTAAAACAACTTAAAGAAAACGTTTAACTATTTAAATGGAGAAAAAAAATTAAACACTACACTTTAAAAAATTCTGGGATTTACATGATTCCTTCATGTTGTCCCACCACAAATTAAGTTAACATAGTAGTTTTTATAATTTTAAATAGATTGAACATATAACAGTTAAGATGTTCCAAAAAAAATAAGAATATAAACTGTATATTGAATATAATATATTGTTTTAACTCATTTTAAATAAGTAGTTTGAACAAGCAGCAAAATATTCTAATTTTATTAACTTCAAACATTGTAAAACATTTAGTTCTGACTTTGAATTCTCACTTAATGGCACATTCATAGCTGTTCTATAACAACTATAAACACACAGTGATTAAATGTGAATAAAACATTTTGTCTATGCATTTACAACAACAAACAATACAATTGTGCATACTGTACAATAGATATTTGATGCATTCCTATCACAATTCTAATGAAAACATTAACACATTTAATGAAATATAAGCATACAAAATTATTATAGTATTAAAAATAAGTCATAATATTTGTAGTACTTTAATGAACAGTTGTCTTTTTGTATCAGTTGTTGCCTCCTAAACTTAACTTCACATTGGCTTCACATTACTGTAATTTTATAGCAGGCAGGGAGTTTTTAATTAATGAAAATCTGAGTTGTAATCCTTTACATATAATTGATTAGGCTATACATATTTTTCCAACATATAATGTACTGTATCAGGTGAGGGAATGATGTTAGCTTGATGCCATTTCATCGGTTTCAACTTCAATTAACCTCAGTGTGCTCGAAGCAAACACACACGCAAACAAAATGTGTCATATGAGAAGCTTTAATAAGCACTGTGTGCGTCATCTGCTTCAGATCATCACGGTCACAGACTTATGAAAGCACCGAGGTCTCCTCACATTCACAGACTCATTCTTGTGGTGAGCTGAAATCAGAAACACTAAGCTCTTTTACAGATCAGCCGCATTTTGGAACGATGCCTCACAGTAGATGTTTTTGTCTTTTGTTGTGGATAAACATAAGAACAACAGTCGTGCTTTCTAAAGAGATCTTCCAAATGTCCTGGCGTGACACTTTATGAATAAAACATGTTAGGAACACCTTGTGCTCTTCCAGTCTAATAGTACTGAGTCTGTGTTTCTGAGTGGTTGGATAATGAACTGATGTCTTGTTTGCTTTTCTCAATGCTTAACCTCAGTGTACGCTATTGAACCCAGAAAGATACCATAGAAAATAAAGACAGAAATACAGAATGAATGATTCTCTGACGTATATGCCATATGCCAGATGTATATAAGCCATAAAGGTGCATTTTCTTTCAAAGCAATATCTTGAGTTGCTAGCTAGAAACAGCTGTACATGAATCTGCAATGTACACTTGCATTTCAAATAACCTTGCTGCATGAATGAGCAAATAGCTGTTTCAAACTATTGTCTGACCGGCTGTCGTTCTCCTGCTATTACTGTGAAGTTTGAAAGAACCATAAAAAAGGTTCAAGAAACTATTTTTTACAAAACCACTTGTTTTCAAAAACCACAATTTCACATTTTGGCCACAAAATTACTGAAGTTTGGACGAGAACACATTTTAATGTAATGTTCAAGCCTGTACATAAATGGTTCAGTACACCCAAAAAGGACAATTCATTTACAAAAGTCATTTACTCACTCTTCTCTTGTTCCAAACGTGTTTAGGGTTTTTTTTCTGCTGAACATAAAAGACAATATTCTGAACTGTGTATGAAACTGGTAGACCTTAAGGATGGCTATATCTCTCCATAAAATTAAACCCTGAGAACTGTTATGAAACCACACGAGACAAGACCATGAGAATAGTTAAAACAATAAACTATTGTCTAACAGTAAAACAATAATCTTCCCAATCTGAGAGGAAGATCAGCTAGGAAACCAGCTGTTCAGGTTATCTCGATTATGCATCTTGAACCCCCTTTTTTGCCCTGTACTTTATCTTCTTAGGCAAAAGGTGTGGAAGTGTCTGAGGGATTCTGTAGCCAGGATACCCCATTGCAATGTACAAGTCTCTGAGCTCTGCATCAGGACTTATATGCTGCAATGTATTTCTACATGGTCAGGTATTAATTGCTAACTCTTAAGTGTATCTTTGAGTAATTGATGTTGTATAATCTGAATTGGCTTATTTTGTTTATTTGTGTGAATTGGAATGGAAAATCTTTGCCTGAGAAATAAATGTAAGATTCTTGTTTAATTCTAATATCTCCTGAAATCATTTAAGTCTAGTAGATTGTTTAGGCTGATGTTTCCGCAGCCTACGACCAGGATTAGTCATACATTCCGGCTAATTGGATGGAGCATAGCATTAGAGACCTGTTGATTTCTGACAATCACTGACTTAGTACGATATAATCTAGTGGCTAAATCAAACTTTCTTTATGTATGAGCAAGCATGGGGTGGCCTAATATTACTTAAAGGAAATTAGTTTACAGTTATATCCTCTATCTAAGAACCAGAACTGGTGAGGATGTGTCTGTGAGTAGGTGGTACTGGCCAGCATACACTCAAAAAAAAAGAAAAAAAAGAAGCTGAATCAACACAATTCCTGATATTTTATTGGGACAACTTAATTTTTTTATGTTCAAGCCACATAAATTAGTTAATAGTGTTAAGTTTACTTAATCGATTTGTGATGCTACAACATGAATAAATTGTGTGGAACCCTCCATTTTTTACAGTGTACTGACTCTAAGCAACTTTGGGTAAATGATGAACCATTAACTGAAAATAAGGATTTATTAGATTAATTGATCTAAATTAGACCAAATAACTAAAAGGTGATCAGATTGAATTGGATGAATCTAAATTTAAATTATAATAAATTGGAATCAGAATAAATTCACAATTTAAGTTGGAAACAAATTAAAATAAATTTTAACAAGTAAAAATATTTCTTTTCACATGTGCTAAAAAGGCTTACACACATTTAACCTTTACCGATACTGTTAGTTCCATCATAGGATTAATAGATGGACCCTTACAACTTCAATGGTATTTGTACTTCTACTATGGAAGTTAATGGCTACCTGTTTTCAACACTTTTAAAAATATATTCATTTTGTGTTCAGCAGAAGAATTAAACTTATTAAGGTTTGGAACTTCTTGAGTGTGAGTCAATGGTGCCATTTTTGAGTGAAGGGGAGAACATGCAAACTCCACATAGAAATGCCAACTGGCTCAGTCGGCACTCAAAGCAGCAACCTTCTTGCTGTGAGGCGATAATGCGAACCACTGAGCCACCGTGCCGCCCATACTTCAAGTTATTTAATTTAATACTAATGATAAATCTTTTTCAGAAGGAGTGTCATGCCATTGTTTTTGCTGATAAGTGTGTCTGTAAAAGTCTCTATGTGGTGTTTAATAGCAGGTTTCAGTGTGACCACTCACTCAATTTATGACAACATAATCAGTATTGGAGCATTTGAATGCAAAAAATATATATAATAATAAACTTCTTCTCCTTGTCTCCAACACTGGAAATGTTTATTGCTGTCATTTAGACTTTGTCAAGTGCCTTTAAAATACTTAAAAAATTTTCACAACTAAACCAATCAACCCAGACTCATTCTGAAAATATTTGCATATACATTTTTGGAGATTGCGAAATACATCACAGGAGGTACATTTATTTTGCAGTTTTTGCGAAGTAGAGTCTGCTGTGTATTTTTTTTTTTTGAAATCTCAAATTTCTTTTGAAGTGCCATGTGCACCTGCTGTTCTCCACCAGAGGCCACTGTCGACTGACTGACTGAATGACTGACTGACTGACTGTATTGTTTATAGTATTTTTTGGCTTCTGTTTTTTTCCTACTCACTTTCTGGAACCGTTCTTTGCCAGACTTGAACCCTGTCGTTGTAGTCAACTCCTCTCTACATCTCAAGTTCGTCGACATACAGTGAGCTAACTGAACAAACTGGTAACAGCGAAGTCGCCCATAAGGAGGTAAGCGGTCAGCTGGTAAGTGAGTAAAGGAATGGCGTCATACCGCCCAGTAGTGTTCGTTTTAAAGACAAAATGCATTTATACATACTTCTGGCTACATAATTTGTGATCTCCAGAAATATTTAAAGGGCTACGTTTTCAGAATGAGCCTATGTTGCAACCAATAAGACATATTCTGCATTGTAAAAGGTGTGACAACTAGCTTCACTCTCCTTTGTATATTGGAGCATGAGTTTGAATAAATCCAAAAGTGTTGTAGAATAATGTACTAATGTCATTGCTAATATGTATTACCTGACTTTGAAACAGTTACTGTTAGAACATATATAATGTAAAATGTAAAAACAAATGCATCACGAATGTGATAAGCCCACATTGAAATATTGAAATGTAAAAACAAAAAGTAAAACAGGGAAATGCATACACAGCATATGCACACACAAATAGATTTTGTCTGGATGGAAACTAACGGACATGAACTGATATCGAGAAAAGAAAACAAATCTATTTGATTAAAAAAATGAAATATGTTGGCCAAAATCATCACTGAAATGCCAAATGAGAGATCATGGTTTGTTTTAGTTATTGGGTAAGACTTTATAATAAAGAGACATCTGTTGATGTTAGTCATTGCATTAACCGATTACTCTCATTACACTTTTGGGTACGTTTTTTTGGGTACACAATCCTCAATCAGTTTACAAATTCTCAATACCTGAAGAAGTGTCTTCCCCAATTGTTATTTTTGGACATATTTATACCAATCCAAGTTTATTTACATGTGATCATTTTAAAGGGACATAGGAAATCATTACATCATATATATCAAAAAAAAAGTTTGAGGCATTTTGGGAGGTAATTTAAAGACTTCTGACTTTAAGGCCAAGTTAAAATGAAATAAAATAAAAGTCCAGTTTCTTAATACCTTAAATATTTCATTAACTGATTGACATTCGGAAAAAGCTATACTGCTTAATAAGTAATTAGAATCAATTACTGTACACCATCATTAATAATAAAAAATAATAATAAATGTATATAACAATGATAACACCACATTTATTCACAGAAGTGTAAATAAAATACACACAATTGCACAAGCTACATTTCAAGCAATGTGCAACAATTCCCACAATTATTCTAACATACCAAGCAGAGATATTTCTTACGTAACACTCATAGAGTATGTGGCATTTATCAGCGCTGCAATGCATTCATCTGCAGACTTCCGTGGGATCTGTGTTCGCTCCCCTGGGCTCATTAAAGCAGGGAGTGTTTGAACCAGGCCCGTGGATTTAAACCCCACTACAAATAAACAACTTCTTTTATCTGGGGCTGTGTGCATGTTTATTGCTTTTCCTTAAATAAGCTCAGAGGAGCCTCTTGACCTTCAGTTAAGACATACGTTCCATGCTGTGGTTTTGAATCCAAGCAGCACTGCAGTGGGCAAACACACACAGAAAGACGTGGCATGATCCGCACACACACATACACACCCACGCAGCTCTGACTCAATCCCATGAACACATTCTGCAATGCCTAATGCTGGATGCGTCTCAAAATTGCCTACTATCAGAAGTGATTTCCAAGTCACTAAATTGCACATTCGGAATATATATTTATACCCTGTTTACGAATACATTACAAAAAGTAACATAAATAAATGCTGTAGTAGAGATATGATATACAAACAGTATGTTGGCCAAAATCATGCTGTCATCAGTCTGATAGCATTGAAATGCCAAATGAGAGATCATTGTTAGTTATTGGGTAAGACTTTATAATAAAGAGACATCTGTTGATGTTAGTCATTGTATTAACTGATTATTCTCATCACACATTTGGGTACATTTTGACCTGGAAAAAAATTATAAAATAAAATAAAATAAAATAAAATAAAATAAAATAAAATAAAATAAAATAAAATAAAATAAAATAAAATAAAATAAAATAAAATAAAATAAAATAAAATAAAATAAAATAAAATAAAATAAAAAAATAATTAAATTAAAATAAAACTTTACAAAAAGGACATTACAATAAGTGACATAAATAAATACTGTAGTAGAGTTATGTGCACACAAATGGTATGTTGGCCAAAATCATGCTGTCTGATAGCACTGAAATGCCAAATGAGAGATCATTGTTTGTTTTAGTTATTGGGTAAAACTTTATAATAAAGAGACATCTGTTGATGTTAGTCATTGCATTAACAGATTACTCTCATTACACATTTGGGTACATTTTGACTTATTTTATAAAATAAAAAAATAAATTAAATAAATAAATTAAAATAGATTTTATTAGGAGTACAGAAAGGCAGCTAACTCTCTGTAGCTAGCTCTCTGCAACTAGCTCTCTGCAACTAGCTCTCTGCAACTAGCTCTGCTGGCAGCTAGCTCTCTGCAACTGTCACATGGTCACCCGCTGAAGCTAAGCAGGGCAGCGCCTGGTCAGTACCTGGTTGGGAGACCACATGGGAAAGCTAGGTTGCTGCTGGAAGTAGTGTTAGTTAGGCCAGCAGGGGGTGCCCAACCTGCAGTCTGTGTGGGTCCTAATGCCCAGTATAGTGACGGGGACTTTATACTGCTCAGTGAGCGCTGTCTTTCGGATGAGACGTTAAACCGAGGCCCTGACTCTCTGTGGTCATTAAAAATTTCCAGGATGTCCTTCAAAAAAGAGTAGGGGTTTAACCCCGGCATCCTGGCCAAATCTGCCTACTGGCCTCTGACCATCATGGCCTCCTAACCCTAACCCTTCATCACTCCTCTTCACCTATCAGCTGGTGTGTGGTGTGCGGTCTGGCGCAAAATGGCTGCCATCGCATCATCCAGGTGGATGCTGCACACTGGTGGTGAATGAGGAGATTCCCCCAATGTGTCAAACGCTTCGAGTGCGCAGAAAAGCTCTATATAAATGTAAGGAATTATTATTATAGAAAACCTTTTCTGATTTCATATTTCTATTTTTTTACATTCAGTGTTAGGTTTCTACTTTAATATGCTGTTGTCAAACCATAAAAAAAATAATTTTTATTCTTTTTAAATCTTTAGTTTAGGTGAATAAAATTAAATTAAAAAGACATTAATTTAATATTTTTTTTATTTATAAGTTATAATATAGCTATAATTTAAGTTATAAGTTCAAAGTCATTTATGCTTTATTCAAATTATTTTAGTGGGCTTAATATTTAAACATGCTAAATTGCATGAATCGATATATAGAAATAACATTCTCATTACTATTCACTCTTTATTGAGAAGATAGTGATCAGATACAATATGTTTAGGAAAACAATGGTTTGTTTTGAGGGTGTTCGCGTGGGTTTCCTCCGGGTGCTCCGGTTTCCCCCACAAGTCCAAAGACGTGGTATAGGTGATAAGCTAAATTGTCTGTAATGTATGTGTGTGAATGAGTGTGTATGTTTCCCACTGATGGGTTGCAGGTGGAAGGGCATCCGCTGTATAAAACATATGTTGGATAAGTTGATGGTTTATTCCGCTGTGGCGACCACAGATGAAAAAAGGGACTAAACCGAAAAGAAAATGAATGAATGAATGTTTTGAGGTTTAACAATCAGCAATAAGCATGCTAGTTTTTATTATTTTTTCTTTAATTAATTAACAAACATTCAGCTATTCATTGCCAACAGAAACCAACAGAAATAATTGTAAATTGTTTTGGAATAATTAAATTATGTAATTTATTGTATCTTTTATTAGCTTTTACCAGCAGTCTCCATGCAGCTTTTTATAATTCTTTGAACTAAATATTTAATAAATATGTTTCTGCTTAAAATGTCAAATTGATTGTGGTTGCATTGCATCACACACCTTAACACAGAGCCATTTTTCAAAAGCGTATTAAATTGATATTATCACCTACTGCTCCTGAAATCCTTGCATTATAGATTGTGTTAAATGTCTTCCCTGCAGTGCATCTGGTATTTTAGTGTTTTGTAATAACTATTTGTAATATAGGCTTATATTTTCTTAAATACTGTTATGACATATTTTGACTGTAAATTCTGCCCTGTTTATATTTTTAACGTTTAACATCTATTTACTCCTAATTTTAAGAAATAATTGATTAGCCTCAGTCATTTAAAATAATTGTTTTGACTTTTATTTGCTGATTTCAAGAAATTAGAAGTTTCAAAGAAATAAATGAACAAAATTTGTTTTAAATAACCATTAAAATGGTATCAAATTCTTGGTTTGTATACATGGTAAGCCTTAAATAAAAACTGTTGTTTATATTATTTTGGTATTAAATTTTTATTTTTACAGTACTTAGCATATATGAGTACACCCTTCACAAATCTCTCATTTAAATAAAATCTTTCTATAGGATGCTTTACAATATTTTACTTGTACATATACATTAGTTTAGTCAGGACTAAAGCTAAATCTAGAGTTAATCTAACAAAATAACTTACAATAATGGTAAAAAAAAAATTGTACACCCAAATTTATGTTAGTGAAAAATATTAAATAACATTTTCAAAAACAGCAAAAAAATTGAGACAGACAAAAAAAATACAATTTTGTTGAAAATTGGTAGTTTGTATTATTTTTTCAATATTTTGCTTGAATTTAATTGTATTATCCTTCCATTTCTAAAGATGTTCTGTGACTAAAATATTATTTTAATAAATATATCTGTTTAATAAATCTGTTTTGTTCAAATGCACCAATATATATTACCAATATTCACTAAGAAATTGATAAAAAATATTTATTTTCAAAATGGGGTGTACTCACTTGTGCTGAGAACTGTATCTCACCCACTTTTGGGTCTTAATTTTGTTGATATTTACACCTACTGAATCACTGCGCCATAAAAACGGATCACCTTTTTCATCTGAAAGTGAACACTTATGCAAATATAAATGAATTTATTTCATTTTTAAACTTTTCAGAGTAATACTAATGCTGTTTTGAATTTAAAAACATCTTCATCAATTATAAATTCAAAGGAATTAAATCCAATTAAATTTATATTTCTCATTTTATTTAAATGTGACCATAGACCTTTTGACTTAAGTGTCATTTTTGATTTAATTGAGATTAGAAACTAATTAAGATTTAATTAATGATTGAGATAAGCTTTGGTTTGTTAGGATATAGAACAATATTTGGCCGAGATAAAGCTATTTGAAAATCCGGAGTTTGAAAAAATCTATACCATAAGAAAATCAGCTTTTATGTTGACTAAATTAAGTGCTTATAGATGCTCATTAATAATATAAAAATTAGTTAGGATATAATTGTAGAAATGTACAAAATATGTTCATGAAACATGATATTTTGGCATAAAAGGAAAATTTATATTTTTGGCTATTTTGGCTATTGCTAAGAAGTGGATAATCAGATGCAAATGGTTTAAGTGGAAAAATATTAAGTTATAGCTCATTCATAAAACAAAGATTAATTCCAAACGGACCATGTAATGCAAACGTCGTAAACAGATTTTAAACATGTCGTAAACATGTAAACCATATACTCCAATTGTAGCAACTACTTCAGTCTTCAGCCATATATTTAAAAAAATAAAGTGAAAGTAAGTTCAGACATAGTAACAATGTTTTTCCTCCGAATTCATTCACTGAAAGCGATCCTGCTGCTCACCGTCTACCCAATCGATAAAACTGAGTCACTTGCGCATCGGGCATCGCTCCTTTAGCCCATAACACTGCAACTGGCCAGGCAAACCCACGGGCACGCCGAGACTTACAGAAGCAAGCAACACCTTCAGTACATCCAGTAGCTACAATATTTTCACAAAACTGCTACTCATGCTTACAAAACAGCGTGCGACGAACATAACGAGTTTAAAAAAAAAAAAAAAAAAAAAACTCTCCCACCTCGCCATTCAGGCACCAAATATCCTATTTATATGCTTCACAAAAGATTTTGACACAAACAACAGACAAACCATCCATTTATAATGCCATATTTTATATCAGCTATTTAATAAGTTTCATCTTGGGGATATACTATGTAGGTACCCGAACTGGTTAATACAATTGCATTAAACGAGAGAATCCTTAATATAACCTTTAAGACGTAGGCTAATTGTGTATTTCCACATGTTAAACATTACAGTTTTAAGTTGCCAAATGACATGACAGTACACCCGTAATGGATTAGATTTTGATGAATGGAAACTGAATGAGGTTTCAGCACTAGTTGGTGGACAGCGCCGAATCACTTCTTCAGTTAATGAATGAATCTTTCAAATGAATAGTCTGAAGTTGTAATCCCAACATGCGGTTTAAAATCTTTACAAAACACACAACGCTATTTAGCATTAGTTCTCCTAACCATGCAAACGGACTGCGGTGCAAAGACTGAGAGAGAGCCTATTCTTCAGTGCATGAAATCAAATCGGTCGAAACAATATTGCATAAGTTTCGGTGGGACGCAAACGCATTTAGATTTAGAAACGACAAAGCTGAAGTTCAGTAATGGACTTACTTGTTTGGAGCAGTCTGTACTGAATCTTAAAGAGTGTGTTTCCTTCAGTCCAGAGGCGTTTATTCGCGCTGGAGGAGGGTGTTTGAAGATCTCCATGAAGAGCGGGGTCTCTGCTGTATCAGATGCATATATAGGATCGGGAACAACGGCAGCTCCACCTCCAGAGCTTCTCAAGCTTTCACAGCACCTTCCGGACCCCCGTGCAACTTTACTAAACCCATCTTACTAGTCTACAAATGCCTAAACTTTTACTGCTAAAGGCTGTCATTACTAAACACGTTAACTACATGGGGTGGTGCCCCAGTACTTCAGTCAAAAGCAGAAAATAAAAACTTGCTTTTAAATTAATTAACTAATAAAATAAATAAATAAAAAAATAAAAAAATAAATAAATTAATTAATTAATTAATTAATAAATGATTTATATTTCAGCAAGACAAAGACGGTATAATGGAACTTTACATTATTTGGCAACTTTTGAATTAATAAGCCAAAGGAAACAAATCACAAGATGGGCAGAGATGGGCACAAATAAAAACATTTTTTATTAAAAATGACTCATACAATGTATGTAAACATTGGACTTTAAATGTGTTTGATAAGGTAATTTAAGTATTTTAGACAAATATGCTCTCAAAACATTTTAACTACAAATTTCATCTAACATTTTAACCTTTAATCCAAAACTTTTAACTTTACCCAGTATATGAATTGAATATGTAATTGTTTGCCAAATCTGAGCAGCATTTTTAAGATTGTAACTTTACTTTTAAGCAATAACAACACAATTTAATGTTAAAATGTTTAATAAAATTTACTATTTTTATATAAAAAATAAAACTTATTAAATAATGTTTTTTTGTTTATTAAATTCAGAACCCCAAGAGAAGAAACCCAGATAATAATTAAGACTTCTGTGGCTTAATAAAATGTATTGTATAATTAAATCTTGTTTGTTAATGAAATATACACTGTAAAACCCCAAAAGTTAAGGTAACTCAAACTATTTAAGTTCAAAAGCTAATCCTAATGAGTGTGAACTTAATCCATTTGAGAAAATTAAGCAATTTGAGCACAGTAAAACTTAATAAATGAAGAGAATTTAAACCAACTGAGTACTGTAAAACCCAATAAGTTAAGGCAACTTAAACCGTTTAAGGAAACCGATTTCTAGAAATCATTTGAGTTTAAAAAAAAACTAATCTATATGAGTACTGTGAACTTACCCAATTTAAGCTGAAGTAATGAGGTATTTAATTAACTCATTACCTTCAACACTGAGTTCAAAACTCTTTTCGAATGAGTAGAGTTAACTCAATCAGTCAATTTTGAGTTAACTACACTCATTTCATTTGATAAAGTTGACTGTTGGGTTTTGCAGTGTATATAATGATTTTCATTTTTAAAATCCACATTAATTTTGGAGTATGTGGGAAATCACAAATTGTGTGTTCATAAAATAGCATTATATTGTTATAAATATATTATATCTTTATTTTATAAATGTTAATATATAACATTAATATTATTATAGATATTTTTTACCGATATTCATACTTATTGTATCTAAAACTATTTAAAAAACTAAATAGTAGGTGGCTGACTTAAATAGCTTTCATTCAGTCAAAAGTTTGTTGTTGTTGTTGTTGTTGTTGTTGTTGCTGCTTTTAAACTGCCAAATCTATCTTCTTTTTTTCCAGAAGAAAGAAACAGGGAACATTGATTTGTTTTCCCCACAGGTGGGTGGGGCTTTTTTGTCAACTGTAGTGTTAACATGTTGAGTTTCACAAACACAGCCAGACAGTGTTTACACTCTTCAAAAGTCAGCCTATTATTGCTCGCACAATCCCTCATATTAGTCACGCATTAAACTGAATAATGAGAAAACTTTCAAGTAATAGAAAAATATATACTGAGGAATCACACAAGTGATGCTGTTTTCATTAATTGACATGATTTGAAATGTCTAGAAATATATATTTGAGTGGTTTATTTTAGGACAGGCCAGTTTTAAGTAATCCAGATTCATCTGATGACTGACAACTCAACATCAGGATTACCATGTGAGAAATATTCTTAAACAGAACCCATGACTGTTTCTTATTAATGGGAACAAAGGGTGCATTGAGAAAGCTGTATCACTGTGATCTCTGTTACCACTGCTTCAACAAATTCCAACAAATCCCATATAACTGTGGGAGACAATTACTGGTGACGGAAGTTGAAACACAGGAGCTGTCTCTAGGGGTGTTTGATTAAGGACTCTCATTTGAATAGCACTTAATGTAAACTGTGGTTACTTCTCTAAACAGGGAGTCATATAACAAACAACTTGTGATAGCTCTTAGTTTTATACCTCAACAAGCATTCATAAATAAACAATCCTTTTACGCTTTTATTCCTCAGAATCACAGTAAATAGCCTTGGGAATTTTACTTATTTGGATTTTTTATTGAAGAAAAATACATAACATTTCATGTACCACTTTCTATAAAAGAGGCCATGTGATGCTATTTGAAAAGGTCATTCTCTTGTTTATTGGTTGTGCTATATTCGATTAATATGTTTTAATATTTAAATAAACACACTCTAAATTTTTGCTGTTCCCATGCTGTCTGTAATGAGTTCTGGTTTCTAAAAGCCCCTCCTCCTGAAAAGCTCGGAGTGTTCTGATTGGCCAGCAGATTAGTGTGTTGTGACTGGACAAACACTTTAAACGTGCCAGAAATATAACAACTCTTACCATTATCACTTGTTTTAGCTTTCAAGGGTTCTAAATGTGTGGACCCCCTTTCAAATTTTGCATTTCTCAGCACCGGAAGTTGTCATAGTTTAGTAAATTTAGAGCATAGTAAATGGTGCATTTTTACAATTTTATTTGCTCAAATAATAAAAGAAAAACTCAACGATAGTGTTATAAAGACAAAAAAATCTGTAAGACTAATACCAGCAGACAGATAAGAGAACATTGTTTAATTTATCGTCCTGCTCATAGACGCTGCATTGGAAAAACCTTACATAATATGTTTTGTTTAGTTTTGTTTACTTAGTTTTTTATAGGGGAGAGCGGGGCACAAAGTAACACTTTTTGGTTATGGCCAAATAATGAACAAAGTAATGGGGTTAGACAAACCATATTTTTTTTTTACCAATAACACACAAGACTTACCTACAAATGAGCACTGGTTGTATAATCGCCAGAGTATAAATGTTACTATTTACCCCACCTGCGGGGCAAGTTGTAACAGACAGAGGGTTAGTTGTAACACATGCTTATAAAGGCAGATTTCACACTATTAATTTAAATCCAGTTTACTTTAAATAGTAGCTATATTTACTCAGTACTTAACTCATTACATTTTTTATTCTACATAGCACAGTATGTTTATTTACTTATTTATTTATTGGATAAACACATTTGGATGTACTGGATTATTATCCTTTTTTATACAATGCATTTATTTGTAGTATTAGCAATATATATATATATTTTTTTTTTATTATTATTTTTTTGTCTATTAAAAATATATTTTCTATAAAAAAAATATTTTTAAAAATTGTTAACACTACACTCAAATTTCAAAAATGATTTTGTTGTTTTAATTGGTGTCCAACAGTGTGTGGCTTAATTGTAATACCCTGTTACAACTAATCCTGCCGTGTCGTGTTTTCCTCAAAACTGGCTAGCAGTTACTGTGGTAACACTTTATAATAACTAAACACTATGAACCATTTATTAAGCATTAGCAAATAGTGAACTCATTATCTGTTAAGCATTAACTCTACATTAACAGATGTTTGTAAGCAGTTTATAACTGCAGCTACAAATGCTGTATTATTGACATAACCACATTTATAATGTGCTTAATAACTGTACTTTTATACTTTGTTAATGATTTATTTTTCATTACTAAATTAAGTATAACATTATTAACAAACCAGTTATTTAAGCATTGATGTTTGTTTTTTTAAGATCATTCAGAATGAGTTAGTAAATGATTAATAAACTATTAAAATTAACATTTATAATTCTTATTATTCAGGCATATACTAATAGTTAATTTGTATGTTAATAAATGCTTTATTAACTCAACTTCATGCAGTTTTGTGACCTAATCTAAAGTGAGGACTATATATGCTTTATAAATCTCTTATAAATGACAATATAAGGTTCAGTTAAATTCTAAAAAGGAAAAAAGAACATAAATGACATTATTAATTTCTATTCGTTTGAAGATACGCAAATGAAACTATATCGAATGAAAAGCAAATAGTTCCAATCTTATCTAAAATAAAATTACTGTACAGTTTAAACATTTCATCGTATTATATCATTAAATTATTATATTGTTGTTGTTTTATCCAATTTTATGTAGTATTTTGATACTCCTGTTATTCAGCAATGTTTAAACTTTATAGAAATTTTAGATTGCAAAGATTATTATTTATTTGATACTAAGCCTTTATATGTCATTTATAAGGGATTTATAAAGCATAAATAGTCCTCACTTTAGATTAGGTAAAAAAACTGCATGAAGTTGAGTTATTAAAGCATTTATTAACATACATCGTAACCATTACTATGAATAATACGATATATAAACGTTGATTTCAATAGTTTATTAATCATTTACTAAATCATTCTGAATTATCTTAAAAACACCAACTGCTCTTAAATACAACTGGTTTGTTAATAATGTAATAATTTAGTAATGAAAAATAAATCATTAACAAAGTATGAAAGTACAGTTATTAAGCACATTATACATGTGGTTATAAATCAATTAATAAAGCATTTGTAGCTTCATTAACTAACGCTTGTTAATGAAGAGTTAATGCTTAACAGATAATGAATTCACTATTTGCTAATGCATAATAAATGATTCATAGTGTGTAGTTATTATAAAGTGTTACCGTTACTGTTTGTGTTTTATACATCTTTCAAAATGGTTCCATCTTTTAGCCTAGAAGACGATAATCACAACAATATACAATTTTACTGACATATTTGTACAGATTTTTTAAAACAAAAAATATTGAATATAATAAAAAAAAGATTTTATGCTGCAAAAAAATAGTTTGTTCTGTGTTTCTCATCCAAATTTCACCGAACTTTTTCAATAATTGACAGGAAAACCTGCCGACACTGTGGTGAAAACGTCGGAAGCATGCCATGGTTAACCCTGACACCATGGTTAACCCCTGACACGCACGTGGGAATGGTTTGCAGGGAGAACCAGCTTTAAAGGCACAGGCAACAAAAACAGCTACAATGCCATAACAGCTCAACTTTCCCAGATTTAAAAAGGTATAATAAATAATCTGATGAGGATTTTGAGCTGAAACTTTACAGGAACACTCTGGAGACACAAAAGACCTATATTAAATCTTGAAAAAGGATTTAAATAGGTGCCCTTTAATGGATACTATGAGCTTCATAACCGTTTAGATCTTATGTATGCACAATAAGGCATAATATTACAATGTTTTTCTATAGGATTTGGACCATAAAAGGAGCCCCAAAGACTGAATGAATGTTTTACATAATTTAAATGTAAAAAATCATGTAATGATTATCTTATTCTGTCTTTTAATGAATTTGAAACAAAGAAAAATGTATATTCAGTACTATTCATGTTAGAAAGCTTTGTGTTGTTCTCACAGTGTTCTGTTTGGCATCAGTTTTCCAGCCTAATGACTTTATATTGCCATCTGCTGCAACACAGGACATTTTACTTTTAGATTTGGCCTGCTACATGGTCCTTTTATTATATATCATATGATAAAGAGGCAAAGTTTATGACAGTAGCTTTGTTCAAATGTCTCTGTATGTTCTCTGAGCTACTGAGGAAGTTATTTTCAGTGTTCCCTAAGGCATATAGACAATTTCCCCCATCAATAACCTCCATTTCCTTTAGATTTAATGAATCAATTTATCATTCAAGAGAGTGAGCACAACGTTAAACACAACTGAAGTACCACACATGGTCATCAGATGAAATTACATCTTATGAAATATCTTAATGTACAGTTTAATATTCTAAATCAGTTCTGGTTAATAATAAAAATCACCCAAGGACTGCCTCTGGCATTTATATCAATATATTTTTCATTTATGTGTGTGCAATAAACAAGCTGTGAACAGTATGCACAAGCACAAACACGTGAAAAGCAACCATGACTAAAGCCAGGAGGACCTGAGACCAAGAGCTGAATTCACGTCTACATTACAAAAGCTGATGAATATGGGTGGAGAGCTCCAGACTGCCTGAAGCACAAATGTCCTGAAACGGCCATCCATTTGAAAGAGCTCTTGGAGGAGGCCACACTGTCATTGAACTGAGCTCTGACAGCTAGAGCAAATCTTGAAGGCTGAAGAGGTAGCATCAGGAACCCAATGTGAAATTGCATATTTGATAGTCACTGAAACTTGGATGGGATTAAGATGAAAATTTGGTCAGATTTATACCTCTGACCTGAGTGGTGAGGTGAGTGTAATTTTGCTAAGTAGGATGCCATCCATTATTAAATGGTTACAATATTGGCCTTTTTACATTATGTAAAATAAGTCATTTTTGTCTCGAGAACGTGCCTATGAAGTTTCAGGTCAAAAAGATTTTTATCATTAGTTTTACATGAAATGTGAATGCTTGGGTCAGAGGGAATGTAGCTGTTTTGTGCCTGTACCTTTAAATGAAAATGAGCTGGTTCTCCCCATCCACTCTTGGGACATTTCACTTCAGAGATGGATTACCAGGGACGGATGTCAGGATAACCACAGACAAATGACAGACAGACCTGATGAAACTGAGACCCACAGTTACAAATGCTACATAAACACAGGGGTTGTGTTTCTAATTAGAATTTTAAGAGTTTATTTGCAAAAGCAAGTAATAAAGATAACTGCAGCGAAGTAAACAATACAACAGCAGTAGCCTATATACAAGGATAACTGTGGAAAAATTCAATGCAACTCCAAAATTGCAGTATAATGAGGTATAAACACAGTTCAACTACAATGCAATAAAGTTTAACAGCAGTAAAAGCTTCAGTACAACTGAAGTAACATTAAATAAACTGAGAGGGCAATATAGTAATATGTTATATAATTTATTGCACTTAGGTACATAAGTATTAAAAGTGCTCTTTAGTTTATTATGTATTGCAGTATTGTAGATGTATTTCTGTAGTTTGTTATACTTCTGGAAAGTGCCATACAATATATTGTGGTAGTACTTCAGCGATACAACTAAAGTACTGAAACCATATTTGGAAACCATTGTCCACCGAGCAGGAAAGTATTGCAATAGCAGTATGGCAGTTGTACTGTAGTAGTACTTCAGTCGTATTGCAGTAGCAGTACTGCATATAGTAGCTGTAGTACCTTAGTACCATTGCAGTAGTTGTACTGCATTATAGTAATAGTATCAATAGTATAGTAATAGTATCACTCCAGTACTATTGCAGTAGTTGTACAGATTAATAAAGGGACTAAGCCTAAAAGAAAATAAATGAATTAATGAAGATCTAAAACTACATAATGCTGTGTGAAAATATATTTGCCCCCTATACCTAATAACTGGGCCACCCTTAGCAGCAACAACTGCAATTGAGTATTTTCAATAATCAGACTTAGTATAAGTCTGTTACAGTACTGTGGAGAAATTTTTACCCACTCATGTTTGCAGAATTGTTGTAATCCAGACACATTGGAAGGTTTTAGGATGAACCACCTTTTTAGGTCATGATACAGCATCTCAATTGGACACAGGATTTTGACTAGGCCACACCAAAGTCTTCATTTAGTTTTTTCATTGTCCTTTGTAGCTTTGGATAATTGTCCTGTTGCAGAACCCAAGTTATTTCAGCTTGAGGTCAAACAACAGAATTCATGGTTCTATTTATCACAGCAAAGTCGTCCAGGTCCTGAAGCAGCAAAAGAACCCAAGACCATCATGCTATTGTCACCAAGTTTTATTGTTGGTATGATTATCTTTATCTGAATTGCAGTGGTACTTTTACACCACACAATGCAACACGCACCTTCCAAAAAAATTCTACTTTTGTCTTCAGTCTTTCTCATATGTTTGTAAAATTTCATTGGAACTTTGCATGATGGATTTTTTGAGGATCTTTTGGTCTACCTTTATTCGTCAGGCAGGTCCTATTTGAGGAATTTCTTAATTGCAAACAGGTGTGGCAGTGATCAGCCCTAGGTATGGCTAGACTATGTGAATTTCAGTGTGATAAGTGATGTTTTAACTGGGGGCAAACACTTTCACACAGGACCCTCTAGTTTTGAATTTTGTTTACCTTTAATAATAAAAACCTTCATTTAAAATTATGTGTTCACTTGAGTGCAGGGGGTGTTTATTAACAATGTGAAGTGTAATAGGGGTAAGGTGAAGTACAGTTCAATGGTGAAGGAGCTGGTGAGTCCTGAAAGGAACAGATAGGAAAGGGATAGTGCCGGAGTGTACGAGAGTGTCAGAAGCCACAGAATGTCATGAGACTGAGCTGGGGTGGTAAGACCAGGCAAGAGGTGGTGAAGGCCCTGGAAGAGGCGCTGCTGACCAGATATTCTGGAGAGTTGTGATCTCATCAGTAGCGACCTGACGGAGGACACCAGCAGCCAGGGACTCGCAGTGGGCAGGGCTGGACTGGGACAGAGATAGACGAGACACAGAGACAAAGACAGACAGGGAGAACTAACCTAACAAACTAAAAACAAAGAGAAAAAAAGAAACTATTAAAAATAAAAAGCAGAGAAATAAAATTAGATTTACAGGTTAAAGGTTAAACCAATAAACAGGAACTTAACACTTAAAGTTATTAATATAAACAGAATAAAGAATATAATAACTTAAACAAGCAAACTCAATAACGATAAGCCAGACAGGGAAGACACAAATGCCTACTGAAAAAAACAAACATATACAAACATTAGACAAAACACAAAGACAACTCAAACTCACAAATAACAGCACAGATGAAAAATGAGCATGGTTGAGTCACAAGTAACACACAACGATGAACAGACAAAGACATGAGGGAGGAAAGCACAATATAAAGGGAGGAAAGAACATGAGGACCTGGTGCAGACACTGAGACTAACGAGAACTAGTTGAGGGCTTAACAAGAGGACGTGGCATCTGGAAACCAGGAGGAAGGCATGGAGGAGCACATAGTGAACACAAACACCCATGACCCATGACAGTGTTATCTTTGACTAATATTTTAGTATAAGTCTAAACATTAAAAATTCAGCATCTCCTGCTAACCTGTGATTCAAACAGTGGGAAAGAAAAGGGCACCAACAGGGATTAAAGGTGATGGAAGTACCTTTGGAATGTAGTGCAATTTCACCTTAACTAGTCCAGGAGCAAAATCAAAGCACGTGGAAGATACAGACAAGGCCTTCAAATCGTTGGCTCTCCAAAAAGAAATACCTTGAGAGTAGGAAACTTTTCTGCATCTAACTCCAAGGGTTTAAACTTCAGTCCTGAAGAGCCACTGTACTTTAGAGTTGAACTACATATCTATTCAAATACAAATCTATGTAATTTTCATAAAAGATCAGCTCCATCCCTAATCAGGCACACATGAAAAAATAGAACCTGGATTGTTTGAAAATTACAGAAATTTGTGTTTGAGCAGATGCCCTCTAGGACAGGAGTTGCCCATACCTTCTTTAAAGAGAGTATCTGAATGACCCTTGCAAAACAACAGCAAGATCCCAAGTAAAACAGGTGGTCTGTATAAAGGCCTGGGCCATAATATTCATGCAGTAAATGAGATACAACGGGATGCTTACCTACAGAAGCCCTGTCAGTGTGGAAATGGCAAGATGAAATGGCAGTCACATACAGTACACCTTCAGAGTAGCAGAAGTAAGCCATGCTGACAGGTGCTTTGGTAAGAATCTTCGATAAGGTTCCACTAGAGCATAAAGTCCTAGAGAAAGGTGAGAATAATATTTTCAACTGAAGTTTAGAAACACACGTTTATGAGCTGGTATCCTTGAGGGGCCAAACCTACAGTCTCCAGCCCTACAACTGGTAGTGAATGATTAATCATCACGACTTCAGGATCAGTCATCATGTTTCATGGCATCCAGTCTGAGTAAAGCCGGAGGTGTGTGGGAGAAGCAGAGAGGACTATGACAAACAAGTCCATGTCTGCTCAACTTTACATCTCTGCTCCACTTTGATACACCATCTCAACAGATGCCGGCCTTTATATTCAGATAACCTGGGATGAAATCTGCCCTTGTCTTTAGACCACAGCCGGATTTGCAGCACAAATCTGAACAGTTGTGAATGCAGCCACCCACAGTGATTTATAGAGAGATTGGGGACCAGAAGATAACATCTGTAAAAGCTTCAAGTCCTTAATAAGTTGGACACCCACTTTCTCCAAAATGGAAAGCAATGGAAGTTCCCTTTCTTCACCATAGTATGGAGCAACTTGTTGAAACAATGAGTGCAAGTTTTAAATTGAATTCTATACATTTTTTACAGCTCACAGAGCCCAAGGCGATATGTTTTGGCAGAAGTTTCCAATCTGCTAGATGCTCTGAAAAGTGAATTGATTTTGCAGTCACATCTGATTACGGAGAGGAGCCCTGTTACAGAATACTGGCACTTGTAAGGAAGGGTGCGTTAAACTTGTTATAAGACAAAGTCCTAGTTTTTACCAAACTTTAATGGACAACTTGAGGTTTAATTTAGCCACATCTGGACATGTGGCTTCTGAAAACAAAAAATCTGCTGACATTACATAGAGGTGTCATTCTTTGAGCTATGGTTATGCTTTTCAGTGTCATATAGCCACAACAAATAAATTGGTCTGAGTTTGGCAGTTGCCAACAGCTCTTTATTTGCCTGACTGCGTTGTGCCAACTGTAAGATTTGGTGAGTTATTCTGGTGTAGACCCTTTTCATATTTCTCATTAGACCCATTTCTCAGTAGCAGAAGTCATCATAGTTGGGTAAACTTAGAGTGCAGTGAATGGGAGAGTACAACTAATATTTTTTACAACCCTATTTGTTGAAATAATAAAAGAAAAACTCCACGATGGTGTCAAACACGTCATCTACACTCTCAGGATGGCGCCGCGTATGGCTGCCTCGGTGTGGAGCTCTTCAGTGTTTGCACTATTTCTGTTAGTCTGTCCTGTTTTATGTTTATCAAACACGATCAGTTATACCAGGGATGAGCTGCTGAACATTCGGCAGTGCACACCAACTAATCACCAACTGGATTTTGATTTCTCTGGCGTTTTGCGGAACATTGTCATCGGCGGAGCAGCTGCTTTGTGGAAGAAATACAAGACCCGGCGGCGTGGAAAAAGAGCCGGCGCGCTCGTCAGGCTGAGACAGCGCGGCTTCAGAACAGCGCTGCCTAGCATCCATCTAGCGAATCTCCGCTCGCTTCCTAACAAAATGGACGAACTACTTCTGCTTTCATGCGAAAACAAGAACTTTAACAACTCTGCTGCGCTGTGTTTCACAGAAACCTGGCTGAACAAAGCCATTCCGGACAGCGCATTACACTTACCGGACTTTCAGCTGTACAGAGCAGATCGCGATACGGAGTCAACGGGCAAAACACGCGGTGGTGGGACATGCTTTTACATCAACAGGAGATGGTGTACGGATGTAACTGTGTTAAAGAAGATGTGCTGTCCTGATGTGGAAGCGCTTTTCATTAACTGTAAGCCGTTTTATGCACCGCGGGAGTTTTCCTCGTTCGTTCTTGTCTGTGTTTACATTCCACCACAAGCACACGTGAGGACTGCGTTACAACAGCTGTCTGATCTGATCACAGAGACTGAACAACGACACCCGGACTCTGCTTTTATCATTCTCGGTGACTTTAATCAGGCAAAACTCACACATGAGCTGCCTAAATTCAAACAGCACATCACATGCCCCACCAGAGACAATAACATTTTGGATCATTGCTACACCACAATAAAGGATGCATATCGCTCCGTCGCCAGAGCAGCTCTAGGACTCTCCGACCACTGCCTGGTTCATCTTATACCAACTTACAGGCAAAAACTTAAAACTACTAAGCCAGTATTAAGGACTGTTAAGAGATGGACCAACGACACAGAGCAGGTCTTACAAGCCTGTTTTGAATGCACTGATTGGAGTGTTTTTGAAGCTGCAGCCACCGACCTAGACGAGTTCACAGAGACTGTAACATCATACATCAGTTTCTGTGAGGAGTTATGCATCCCTACCAGGACCTACTTATCATTTAACAATGATAAACCATGGTTTACACCAAAACTTAGACAGCTTCGTCATGAAAAGGAGGATGCCTACAGGAGCGGGGACAGGATTTTATACAATCAGGCCAGGAACACACTGACAAAGGAGATTGGTGTGGCCAAGAAAAGCTATGCCAA
>CAIGQZ010008319.1:2610120-2626584 GCA_903798205.1 Danio tinwini
AAGATAATGTGCGTCAGATCTTTAGTAAAAGGAGGAGACGAAAAGCACCAGGTCCAGATGGTGTTTCACCAGCCTGTCTGAAAACTTGTGCGGACCAACTGGCTCCCATTTTCACACAGATCATCAACAGATCACTGGAACAGCGCAAAGTTCCATCCTGCTTCAAATGCTCCACGATCATCCCAATACCAAAGAAACCAAAGATCACAGGACTCAATGACTACAGACCGGTTGCCTTAACATCTGTGGCCATGAAGTCATTCGAAAGACTGGTGCTAGCTTATCTGAAGGACATCACTGGACCTTTGCTGGACCCCCTGCAGTTTGCCTATAGAGCAAACCGGTCTGTGGATGATGCAGTCAACATGGGACTGCATCATATCCTAGAACATCTGGACAAACCAGGGAACTATGCAAGGATACTGTTTGTGGACTTCAGTTCTGCCTTTAACATCATCGTCCCATCACTGCTCGAGAACAAACTGACCCAGCTGTCTGTCCCTAGCTCTGTCTGTCAATGGATCACCAGCTTTCTGACAGATAGACAACAGCTAGTCAGAATGGGCAAAATCACATCCAACAGCCGCACCATCAGCACTGGTGCCCCCCAGGGATGTGTTCTCTCCCCACTGCTCTTCTCCCTGTACACAAACGACTGCACTGCAAAAGACCCCTCCATTAAGCTCTTGAAGTTTGCTGATGACACTACTGTTATCGGCCTCATCCGGAACGGTGACGAGTCTGCATACAGACAGGAGGTGGAGCGGCTGGCTTTATGGTGCAGATACAACAACCTGGAGCTAAACACGCTCAAAACAGTGGAGATGATAGTGGACTTTAGGAGAAACCCCCCTGCACTCCCCTCACTCACCATCATGAACAGCACTGTGGCTGCAGTAGAGTCATTCAGGTTCCTGGGCACCACCATCTCTCAGGATCTGAAGTGGGACATTCACATAGACTCCATTGTAAAGAAAGCCCAGCAGAGACTGTACTTCCTTCGTCAGCTGAGAAAGTTCAACCTGCCACAGGAGCTGCTCGTACAGTTCTACTCAGCTGTCATCCAATCCATCCTCTGCACTTCAATCACCGTGTGGTTCAGCTCAGCTGCCAAAACCGACCTCCGTAGACTACAGCGAATAGTCCGGACTGCTGAATGAATCACTGGCACTACCCTTCCCACACTTCAAGAACTGTACTCTTCCAGAGTGAGTAAAAGGGCTCGTAAAATCACTCTGGACGCCTTACACCCAGCACACTACCTGTTCGAACTGTTACCGTCTGGTCGGCGCTACAGAGCACCAAGCACAAAAACAGATAGACACAGGAAAAGTTTCTTTCCTCAGGCCATCTACCTCATGAACAGTTAAATATTCCCCTACAGTGCAATAAACGTGCAATACTTTCTCATACGCACTTGTACACAGCACCTTATAACCTGTATATTTACAGCATATCTGTACATACATTCAACACCCAGATCTTTTTGACTGACTGCATCTCTGTTTAATGTTTATTGCCTTTTCTTTTCTTGTATTTAATTTTGTGTTGTCACTCGTCACTTTATGTACACTGAAAGCTTCTGTTGCCAAAACAAATTCCTTGTGTGTGTGAAGCACACTTGGCAATAAAACTGATTCTGATTCTGATTCTGATCAAGACTTTCAGAAAAAGGAAAAAAAATTGTGTGAGACTGATGACGGCAGCCAAAGGAGAGAATAACGTCAAATTTACTCTCAGCTCTATAGACGTTGCATCAGAAACACTTAGCATAAGCGGTAATTTGTTTGTTTGTTTTTTTATTTTGATGCAAGGATGATATAATACATTCATAAATACATATAAATGTTAAATCAAAATATTAAAAACTTTCAAGGCTTTAAGATTATGATGACAGTTAAACGCGTCATAACAGTCTTGTGAAAAGGGTCCATTATTGTGTGTGGTTGTTTTTCTGGTGTTGGGCTTGACTCCTTGGTTCAAGTGAAAGGAATACCTAATGCTTCAACATACAAATGATTTTGGACAATTCTATTCTCACAATTTTGATAGAAGAGTTTCATATTACCTTTTCTTATCATAATCCAACATGACTGCACACAAGTGCACAAAACAAGGTCCATAAAGACATGGATAATTGATTTTGGTGAGGAGTAAAGGAGAAAACTGACTGAAAATTGACTGTCCTGATCTCAACCCAAACACCTTTGGGATTAATTAGAGTAGAGACTGCAAGTCATCAGTTCCTGGCCTTACAAATGCACTTCAAAATGAATAATCAAAATTTCTCAGCATACTCCTAAACCTTGTGGGAAGCCTTCCCAGAAGAGAGAAGCTGTTATCGTTATAGATACAAAGAGTGGAGTAACAATATATTAAACCATATGAATTCATTGAAGTTTATGTGCATGTAAAGGGGCAGATGTGCCAAAATCTGTCATGACGACTCTCACTGAGAGATTTAGTATGGTAATAAATGTGTATATGGCAATGTTGATGTGTTCGGTCTTGGTGGCATAGATCTGCTATTCTTATGCTGCTACTTTGATTATTATGGCAGAGCAAATACCAAGACTTGCTTCTGCCAGTATATTTAAACCCATGCAGTCTGAGAATATAACACACTTTTGGTGCAAACATAGTACACATGTAACCCTCATTTAAACCCAGGCGGAGCTGAGGAGGAGGAGAGTCTCTGAAAACACGATGCGCATGTTAGTGTAATACAACTCTGAGGCAATTAATATGTTGAGGAGCAAGCTAGATGGCTGCTGAGGTGAATTATGAAGTGTTTCAGGCAATATTGTCTGTTCATATTAAGCCAAATACTTCAGAACTTATTGAATGGTGCTTCATGGTGCAGATGGAAAATGACCCAAAGCATACTGTAAAAACAACCACAGAGTTTTTGATAGGAAAGAAGTAGACTGTTATGCAATGGCCAAGTCAATCACCTGAGCTGAATCCGATTGAGCATGCATTTCACTTTCTAAAGACAACTAAAGGGAAAATGCCTCAAGAACAAGCAGGAACTGAAGACAGTTGCTGTAGAGGCCTGGCAGAGCACCACCAAGAATGAAACCCAGTATCTGGTGATGTCTATGCGTTCCATACTTCAGGCTGTAATTGACTGCAAAGGATTTTCAACCAAGTATTAAAAAGTGAAAGTTTGATTTATGATTATTATTCTGTCCCATTACTTTTGGACCTTTAACAAGTCAGAGGCACATATGCAAATGGTTGTAATTTCTTCAGCATTCACCTGATTTGGATGTAAATACCCTCAAATTAAAGCTGACAGTCTACAGTTAAAGCACATCTTGCTAGTTTGTTTAATTTCAAATAGATTGTGTTGGTGTATAGAGTCAAAAATGTTAGAATTGTGTCGATGTACAAATAATTATGGACCTAACTAAATATATGAGATCAATGGATATGTTTTTATCTTGTTTAAAGTGAAATAACTGAATATAAGCATATTCAATATAAAGCTGGGCAAAGCATATACATATATATATATTTCCCAGCCTCCTATGCTTATATTCAGTTATTTAACTTTAAACAAAATAAAAAGAATCCATTCATTGCCACACAGGAGCCTGTGAAAATAATACTCATTTTAGAAGAACATGACAGATGGGGCGAGGTTGCTGGTTCGAGCCTCGGTTGGGTCAGTTGGCCTTTCTGTGTGGAGTTTGCATGTTCTCCCTGCGTTCAGGTGGGTTTCCTCCAGGTGCTCCGGTTTCTCCCACAGTCCAAAGACATGTGGTACAGGTAAATTGGGTAGACTAAATTGTCCATAGTGTATGAGTGTGAACGAGTGTGTGTGGATGTTTTCCAGAGATGGGTTGCGGCTGGAAGGGCATCCGCTGCGTAAAAATTGTGCTGGATAAGTTGGCGGTTCATTCCGCTGTGGCGACCCCAAATTAATAAAGGGACTAAGCCGAAAAGAAAATGAATGAATGAATGAATGAATGACAGATGGCATTTAGAGGCTTTTGCATCTGAACTCTTCATATATCAATATACTGTATAGGTCCCTGAATGCTGAATTCAATATTTTTTTTATCTAGTTTAGTGCTATATGACCTTTATTATTGTGCACATCTCTGATCTTCTGTATGTTGGAATACTGAAAGAAATCATTATGTAGCATCATGCACTAGATCGTTAACCATGCACTGCTGTGTTAACAACGTTTTTCTAAACATAAATAAATGAAGCAAAGGAACAGTGTGAACCTACATATCATGGCCAGTGCTTATTAATGGACATTCCTTTAAAGCAACGCATGGATGTGTGATGTTATCTTAATGAAAACCAACAGCTTTAATGAAGTATTCAGGCTGAACACAAAGTAGGTTGTTATATTTATTCTTTTATATTTTATTCTATTATATTTTAGTCTTTTGGTTAACAAAGCTTTTGCAACTTGCAAATTCATGGAAAAGAGAAGCTAACAGTCTATTTTAATAAGATGTTTGTGACATTAAACATACATGATAGGAGAATACAACAAGAATTCAACCATGCCATGTTTTTCTTTTTTTAATGTTTTCAGTAAATAATTATTTTCGAAAGATCCCCCTCCTCCAGTTGAGGGGGCAGTGCTGCATTTCATCCCTTCATATGGCTCACCAGTGTCGTCCTATCCAACAGGCAATACAAGTGCCCAGTGCATGGACAATAAATATGTTGAGGAGGCCATCAACTCATTGGTCATGACCATTTCTCAATATGCTTTAATATCTATTCTTGCATTCTTGTGAAACATCATCAATCATTGCTAAAGTACAGTTGCAAATCCAGATTCACTACTTGCCAAGAACCGTTTAAATTCCTGAAAGTGTTCCTGAAGCACATTTTTTATCAGTGATGCATCAAGAGTTGATACCTGTAACAGACATGTATCCAGATGCATTTAAACTGACCAACTAAAGTCAATCACAGATGGAAAAACCTGCAATGTTTGAAAATTAGACTTTGTGCTTTTGTGTCACAAAATGAAGCTTCTCAGGTGATTTTAATCTCAAATTGGCTAAGAAAAGCATGTCCTTCTTGGCTTTGTCACTGAATCTCATCCCTTTAGTTGTTAAACATGATCTATAATTCATCTTGTGTAGGAGATATCTAGTTTCAATTGTAGGACATGCACATAGATGCTGTTTTTAATTTGAAATGAAATAGCATCCACATAAATCTGCAGGCAAAATATAATTTATTTGTATGTATAGTATATAATATGCAATTTTTGTGTTTCATGTATATATGTATTTTAATTAATCAAGCATGCACTCTTATTTGCAATACTTTACAATACTTTACAGTATTTAAAAGTTGTTTGCGTAAATATGACATTTTGTGTTGTGAAATAGATGATAAACGGTTTAAAGTCCTGTGTCCTCCTTCAAAGAGTGATCCTCTGTGAAAGGAGGATTTAAACTGCCATTAGATCCAGTGGGTGCAATGAAGCAACATCTAATCATAGCAGTTGTTTTGTTTTCTTTAACCCCTTAGCATTCATAGATTCCTGTAACTAATGAGTCAGGAGATTTCAAGCAAGCAAGATAAACAGACAAAAATAATATAAAAAAAAAGCAATGAGAACAGTAAAAAAGCAGTGAGAACGAACCGGAAAAAACAGAACTTGATGTACAGACCAAGAAATGACATACACTGATATCTTAGTACAAAAGCTAATAAACCAAGGAATCACCATAGAAACAGATGAAATCTGAGGACACTAACTCAAAACTAGGTCAAAGAACTGAAACAAGGAAAAAAAACACCAATCTGATTACTACAAACTTTTTTTTCATATGTTTGATATGTGATCATATTTTATGCAAAATTATTATTATTATTATTATTATTATTATTATTATTATTATGTGATGCAGTGGTGCAGTAGGTAGTGCTGTCGCCTCACAGCAAACAGGTCGCTGGTTCGAGCCTTGGCTGGGTCAGTTGGTGTTTCTGTGTGGAGTTTTGTTTTCTGTGTGCGTTTGCGTGGGTTTCCTCCGGGTGCTCTGGTTTTCCCCACAGTCCAAAGATATGCACTATAGGTGAATTGGGTAGGCTAAATTGTATGTAGTGTATGAGTGTAAATTAATGTGTGTGGATGTTTCCCAGAGATGGGTTGCAGCTGGAAGGGCATCCGATGTGTAAAACGTGCTGGATAAGTTGGCGGTTCATTCCGCTGTGGCAACCCCGGATTAATAAAGGGACTAAGCTGAAAAGAAAATGAATGAATAAATGATTATTATTATTATTAGGCAACAGTGTCTCAGTGGTTAGCACTGTCTTCTCACAGCAAGAAGGTCGCTCGTTTGAGTCCTGGCTGGGTCAGTTTTGCATTTCTGTGTGGAGTTTGCATGTTCTCCCCATGTTAGCATGGGTTTCCTCTGGGTGCTCCGGTTTACTCCACAGTCCAAAGTATATATATATATTCTGTTGAACTTGTTGAACTGGTTCTGATTCTGATACCGCCATTTTAGCTTGTCCTAATAAAAAATTAAGAAGTTGACATTTAAAATGCTTCCTCTGAACATATTTGAACCCACAAATGAAAACTTTGGTTGAAAAGGTTTCTCCAAAAGGCACAAAAGCATTTTGTAAAACAGTGAACTAAGGCTCAAGTCTGTGAGCTTCTCTCTGTGAGCAGAAAGGGCAGTCATGACCAATGTCTGGATTTAAAATTGAAATAAAAGCATTAACTACAACAGCCCAATGCAAAATTCTCCATTGCAAATCCCCAAGTCTGCTCATCCTCACTCAAACTTAAATCTCATGCCATGCAGTGTCCACTCTATTATTTAAACCCATTTTGCTAAAAAACTTTAACACCTATTTTATATAAATCCTTCCAAGAAGCTGACTCTGGGCCTATTATTGTCACATCTTTACAGTGATGTAAAGTAACAAATTATAAATACTTTATTTACTGTAATTGAGTAGTTTTTTTCAGGAATTTTACTTTACTAAGTAGTTTAAAAAAGATGTACTTTTACTTTACCTTGAGTACATTTTTAGTGCAGTATCGGTACTTTTACTCCACTATTTTCCTTCAACCTGCAGTCACTACTTTATTTCTTTCTTGTCTGTAGTGATTGGCTAAAGTAGAAAATCAGTCCTGCAATTTCTGTCCAATCAAATTGCATATAGAATGTAAATTGCATCATACTGAACAACCTTAAAACATAAGCGCTTTAAAAACATTACGCAATACCCCAGAGACTGTTCATAGACTACATGTCACAGATGAGAAAATGAAGAATGACTGAAATCACCAAACAGCCTTGAACAATCACTAAATGGAACGAATGAAGAATGGAAGAAAGGGCAAAATGAAGGAAGGACAGAACAAGGAATGGAAGGAAGGAAGGAAGGACCGAACAAATGAAGGAAGGAAGGACCAAATAATGAAGGAAGGATTCAAGAAAGGACTGAACAAACTAAGGAATGAAGGAAGGAATGAACGAATGATTGAATGAACAAAGAACCAAATGAGGAAAGAACAAAAGAATGAAGGAACAAATGAATGAGTGAACGAATGAACAAATGAATGAGTTAACGAATGAAGGAATGAACGAAGAAAGGACCAAATGAATGAAGGAACAAACGAACAAACAAACAAATGAATGAATGAAACACAGAACAAACAAAGAAGGAAGGAAGGAAGGAAGGAACAAAACGAATATATGAAGATCACTAAATGCACTACAGAATGCTACGTTTACACATCCCTGCACAAACTGCATGTAAATGCATCAACTTTTCACAGTGTAATACTCACTACTCACTATTCTTGCATACTTTTAAAAGGGCTACTATTTACTCATATTTTGAGTAATATTTACAACAGATACTCTACTTGCACTACATTTTTGGGCAAGTAATGGTACTTTTAAATCTAATTCAAGTAATTTTAGCATGTCAAAGTCCAATTTATGCACATAAAAAATAGTTCCCCAACAACAAAATTGTGGCTAGTGAAAATGCAGAGTGGCTAGTAACGTTAGAAAACTACTATAGCCACTGTGACTGATGATCAAAAAAGTTTTCCTTCGGCTTAGTCCCTTTTTTATCAGGAGCCACTACAGCGACATGAACCATCAACTATTCCAACATATCTTTTGCACAACCCAGTACTGGGAAACACCCATAAACACACATACATTATGGCCAATTTAGTTTTATTCAATTCACCTATATTGCATGTCTTTGGACTGTGAGGGTAACCTAAGCACATGGAGAACACCCACGCCAGCATGGGGAGAACATGTAAACTCCACACAGAAATGCAAAATATAATAAAAAAAATAATATATACTATATATATATTGTTAGACAACATTTTAGAAATCAATCAATCATTCATTCATTCATTTTCTTTTTGGCTTAGTCCCTTTATCAATCTGGGGCTTATCCAGCATTTGTTTTATGCAGCGGATGCCCTTCCAGCCTCAACCCATCTCTGGTAAACATCCATGCACACTCATTCACACTCATACACTACGGACAATTTAGCCTACCCAATTTTACCTGTACCGCATTTCTTTGGACTGTGGGGAAAACCAGAGCACCCTGAGGAAACCCAAGCGAACGCAGGGAGAACATGCATGTAAATGCATCAACTTTTCACAGTGTAATACTCACTACTCACTATTCTTGAGTACTTTTAAAAGGGCTACTATTTACTCATATTTTCAGTAATATTTACAACAGATACTTTTACTCTACTTGGACTACAATTTTGGGCAAGTAATGGTACTTTTACTTGAGTATGATTTTTCAGTACTTTTTCCACCACTGCATCTTTACAATGTAAGAAAGAAAGAAAGAAAGAAAGAAAGAAAGAAAGAAAGAAAGAAAGAAAGAAAGAAAGAAAGAAAGAAAGAAAGAAAGAAAGAAAGAAAGAAAGAAATGATGTACAAAATGAAAGCATGAAAGTAAGCCACTGCTGTGGTCTGGGAAAAAATCACATTTATTGCTGAGCCCTGCCAGCAATGGCCTGGCAACCACCCAGTACATGGCACACAGGATAAACACTCAAAACACCTTAGCAACCCTGATCCTGCGACCCACAGCTACATCTCCTTACCGGCCTTAAGATATACTGAAGATCACAGCAGTCAAGTGATGTTTCTGTTTGATCTCTATATAACAGCCTCACTGTTTTCCCTAATGTCCAAAAATCCCCTGGCACATTAAAAGATAAGATTGCCATTGCACATCATTAATATTCCAAGCTACTGATTTACTGACCTTGCAATATTACCATGGTAATATTAAAGCAGTTTGAACTAGAAACACATTACATTATTGTTTTTCATTAAACCACTTTCTGTTTTCTCTCCATTAAGCATTTGCTGTTTTCTCTTGTTTAGCACCATATGCCCTTTAACGCAGCAAGAGTCAATTGTACATTAGAGTTATTAAGAAACATTTTAAACGGTTTACCCTGAGTGCATGTATATTAATGACTTTACTTTTCCTATGTTATCAATTAACTGATTTCCTACATATTACATTTCGTAATGAAAGAAGATAATTTAGAGACCGTAAGGCATAAGCAGAATCGTTTTGTACATCCCTAAGCGTGCAATGTGAATAATTAGTATAACACAAAGAAAACCCAAAGGATCCTAAAAGAAGTTGATAGAATCACTTCAACGTATTACAATAGCATTAGCACAACGTGCAATTAGCAGTATAAATAATTAGTTGCCTTGCTGACCGCTTATTAAAAGCTTGACTGCAGGCTGGGCGGGAAAAAAACAGAAACGCATGAATGCAGATGAAGGATTAGAATAATTGCTTTTTATTTATACCAGCAGGGGAGAATGCTATTTCGCTTTCTTCTTCTTCCTCAAGACAATTTCCTCTGAAGTAACCTACATTTACCTCTTCAAGAGATGACAATAGGTGCCTTTGAACCTCTTCACAGAGCTGAAGATAGAGGCATTTGTAATAAGCAAATCCATCCATAACATGCAATCAAATTGGCTGTAGACTGCTTTTGTAGTTCCTATTTTTTGTTAAATGACAGGTGTAAGAGCTGTGAAATGCGTCTTGGAAAGTAAGCTGCATGAGACTATGAAAATGCCGTCAAAAGCACTAGCTATACAATATGAATAAAGACAGAAAGGAATGGAAAATGACAATTCTGTTATCATTTATGCACTCTCATCTCTGACTTACTTTTGTCCACCGTAAAAAGACATTTTAAAGAATTGGAAAGTTTTGATGACAGTTGACCCACAAAAATATAGGTAGCACTTTACAATAACAGTACATGAATAATGATGTATTTAAACTAAACACTAGTTTATTACGAAATCCAGAGTCGAGGTTTGTGCTAATCATTCACTCTTTGAACCGCCAACTTATCCAGCATATGTTTTACACAGCAAATGCCCTTCCAGCTTCAACCCAGTACTGGGAAACATCCATACACTCTCACATTCACACTCATACACTACGGTCAATTTAGTTTATTCAATTCACCTATAGCACATGTCTTTGAACTGTGGGGGAAATCTGAGCACTCGAAGGAAACCCACACAAACACTCGGAGAACATGCAAACAGCACACAGAAATGCCAACTGGTCAAGCCGGGACTCGGACCAGCAACGTTCTTGCTGTGAGGTGACAGTGCTAGCCACAGAGCCACCGTGCCACCCTTGCATGTGCTAATCATTCATTTTAACTACAACATGAGTCACATGAGTTCATGTGTGAATAACGTCTACCTTAATTACTTTTTAGTGCATATTTGTTAATAAATTTATTCATTAACACTTTTGTTTAAGCTTAATGTAACTAACATGAACTCGTGACCTGTTAATGTATCTTTATGTCATGGCTTTACTTGGAGGGGCACATTATCCTTAACTCTTTCTTAACTACTCTTGAATTCCTGTGTTGGTAATATATTGATATGAACTCCATCAACTTTTCTTTTTTTCCCCCAATGTAAACACTAGACGGATGTGCAAAAATACAGGAGTTAATCAATAATCCAATTTTAATACGATTAAGACAATACTCTGATTAAAAGTCTACCATGTAAACAGTGATTTTTGATTACCTTAATCCAACTAAAGTCATAATCGAACTAAACAGAAATCAATTAATGGAACTAAAAGGAAATAAACATACATGAAGTATGCCGATTTTAGTTTCATTGTTTGAGAAAACACCTTAATCAAACCATTCATCGTGTAGGATTTTCACCACATTTTGCGACAGGATATACACACTCTGCACCTATCCAGTCAGTGAAGGACCACAGACACCTGCATGGCGAAATGTGGAGGGTTTTTCCCATATGGTGTGCGGAATCAAATTCCATTAAAACAACACTCTTCCAGCAGTTCATACTCCCATCCAATATCTTGTTTGTTACAGGGGCATGCATGAAAGGTTCCTGAATGAAAGTGCCAAACTGCACTTAAAGTTGACAAATTAAAAATGAAACACCCGAAATTACATGAAACTCCGGAGGAAATGTAGATAGCATGGTGACGCATGGTGATGCAAATACCCATACTGTTATGAAGCAGACGGACAGACTGGGTGAGATAAAGATGTAACAGTTTATTAAGACAACGTAGAACACAAACAGGTGACCAGACTGGGAGGATGAATGAGCTGGATGGATAACTGTCCTTTTCTTGGCAGAATGGTGGAGACACAATGGGGAATACGGATAGCACACACCACTGACTGGATACACGGGAGACAGGAACAACTAGGGGTAAACAGAGACACGGTAAGTACAAGGATGTTATTTCGTAAGTGTTAGCCAGGAGAGTGACCACTCAGAGTCCGCTTCGTATAAACGAGCCCGGACACTGAGTGAAGTGAGGTATGTGCTTATATAGTGAGACAGGGGATTGGATGCAGCTGTGCTTGATTAAAACTCAGGTGATGGTGCTCGCTGTGATTGAGTGCAGTAAGAGCCTGGCCAATCTGTGACACATACACTCTCACATATTAAACTTTATATTTAATAAAATATTTGAAAATAAATATGTTATACGGTGTCCATTTTAGTTTAAGGCCAAATGCCAATTCTACCCCTTAGCCCTTCCCCTTACCCCTACCCCTCGTTTTGTGCATTCATGTGAAGGGGTAGTGGTGTCCCAATTCTCTTTAGCTTAAAGGGGTAGGGCTACAGCCCTTGGAACAAAGATTTTTCAGGACCACACTCCAAACCAAGGGGTAAGAAAATTTCCCAGAATACACCTGCTACAGCGGCAGTTTCGTTGCACCCGGAAGTAAGGAGAGTCACAAATTAGTATTTTTTTTTCATTATTACGAATTTTTACAACAAACAATCACATGTTTTAATATATAGTCATAACCACGTTCATCTTTTACCGTCATGCTTTCATAACAAAAAAAATCAAATAAAAACAGCTAAATTTTGCGATCTATAATCCCTAATAATAACTCCCGTACAGCAGTCCTACAACATTCTGACACTCAATGACACTCGAATACCCTGTCAGAAAAGTGTAGTGGATGAGAATGAACGTTTTACAGTGTCTGCTATAATGTTAATGTTAATGTTTTTGGTGTGTTTACATGAATATAGAGACTGTGCAACACGCAGTATAGTTACAATCTTATTGCCACATTAGATCCTTATGATAACATAATATATAACTTCAGTGATTTCCTGAAGATAAATACCAAAAAAATAACACAACTGGAATAACTACAGCAGGCATGATCGTCAGATCTCATATGAAGCAAGAGATCGCAATAACGTGTGATGACGTGTGCAGGTGTGATGACGTGTGCAGGTGCAGTGCTGTCCCAATTCTTAGGGGTAAATTTTGAAGCCCTTCCCCTTTAAGGGTAGGGGTACAAAAATAGAATTGGGATTGAGCCTTAATTTACATTTAAATATGGTGTAATATTACTTAACTTTGTCAACTACTGCATGTACAATATATATATATATATATATATATATATACAGGGATTAACATTGACACCCGCCAACCCACTAAATGCGGCTTCAGCTTTGGTGGGTTAGACAGACACTCCCACTAGCCACTTTGGCTGGTTGAAAATCATTTTAAATTGTGGTTTTCTTAAAAGCAGGGGTGATAATGAAAGCAGGTGAATAATGAATGAGAGGATGATCAGTCGCGCTAACAGCTGATGTGATGCGCGCAACTAAAACGCATGCGCTTCTGTTTTCTTGCTTGAAGCAACAGTGCCTGAAACGCAACTGTGATCGGTTCTCTTTCATATAGACCAGACAAAAAGTTATGCTAATGCACCCACAGTCTTGCTGCTTTCAAGAGCTCCAAATATGTATTTTTGTAAACAACACCGGTTGCTTTCGCTTTGAACAGATTATTAATTGGCCTTAACCGTGTGATCATCCTTTCATTATCACACACAGTATGTTTTTCACCTGCTTTCTTTTGCCTACGGTTATTTTTGTTAATATGGTTTAACTTTTCTACAACAACATTGCATTAATATAAGATTAACTCTCCATTTATGTGTAGTTATCTGGTGATCTGAGAGATCTTTAGCAAGGACAGATTACTGTGCCTATGTTTGATACATGACAATAATTATTTTTAAAAATTTTGTGGCTAAAAATAATTATTGTTTGGTAAGGTCAGAGATAAATTTGGTAAATCCTTAATTTTGAGTTCTGAAAAGTCATGTAAAATAAACACTGTTTGCAGTATAACACTATGAAACCATGACCTATTTGCTCATAAAACGACACACAAAACATGAAATGAATGAGGAGGCATGTGGACAAAACAAAACAAAAAAATATAATTCAAGTAATTTTAGCATGTCAAAGTCAAATTTATGCATATAAAAAATATTTCCCCAACAACAAAATTGTGGCTAGTGAAAATGCAGAGTGGCTAGTAACATTGGAAAACTACTATAGCCACTGTGGCTGGTGATCAAATATATATTCATTAATTTTCCTTCGACTTAGTCCCTTTATTATCAGGGGTCGCCACAGCGAAATGAAACATCAACTATTCCAACATATCTTTTGCACAACCCAGTACTGGGAAACACCCATACACTCATACATTATGGCCAATTTAGTTTTATTTAATTCACCTATATTGCATGTCTTTGGACTGTGAGGGAAACCTAAACACATGGAGAAAACCCACGCCAGCATGGTGAGAACACGTAAACTCCACACAGAAATGCAAAATATAATAAATAAAATAATATATACTATATATTTTTTCAGACAACATTTTAGAAATCATTCATTCATTTATTTTCTTTTTGGCTTAGTCCCTTTATCAATCTGGGGTCGCCACAGCGGAATGAACCGCCAACTTATCCAGCATTTGTTTTACGCAGCGGATGCCCTTCCAGCCGCAACCCATCTCTGGGAAACATCCATGCACACTCATTCACACTCATACACTACAGACAATTTAGCCTACCCAATTTTACCTGTACCGCATGTCTTTGGACTGTGGGGGAAACCGGAGCACCCGGAGGAAACCCACGCGAACGCAGGGAGAACATGCATACTCCACACAGAAATGCCAACTGACCCAGCCGAGGCTGGAACCAGCGACCTTATTGCTGTGAGGCGACAGCACTACCTACTGTGCCACTGCGTCACCCCTCATTTTAGAAATCTTGCAATACAAAAGCATGTTTGCAGTTCTTGAGGTAATCAATCATCTGGGGATGTAATATATCAGTCATAATTGTAGTTATTGAGAAAGATCCTGATGAAATGATAACCCAACTGAGAAACATAACAAATGGCCTGGAACTGTGAGAAATTGTTGACTATATCTGATTTCACAGTATTTAGAGTGTGTCTGTTTTCTCAGGATCAGCTTTTGTGTTTTCTGGAGGTCTGCAGGGCCTTTTGAAAATGATAAAGCCTGCAGGAAAAAGCCAGACTGTGAAGGTGACTCATAAGCAAAGTCAGTTTACTGAAGATGAGTGGGAAACAGAGAACTTCTCTACTTTTCTTCTTCTTCTTTTTTGCATAAACAAGAAATATTTGCTGTGTATGTTGTAAATAATCTGTTGTATATGTATAAACATCACAATAAAGAATATATTAGTGAACAGCAACAATAGGTCTGTTGTATAACTGTCACTTTTACTTTGTGGTTTTGTTCATTTATTCAACAAATGTTTTGCCCAAAGCTTTAACATTTTGCTTCAAAAATGTTTGACGTCAACAGCAACTGCCCATGTCCAGTGGATTTATGACTACAGATTACAGTCGTCAAATTCAATAAAAGTAGACAATTATGAAAGCTTTTGAGTTTCATAACACCCAGACATAGTAATAACAATCATACCCAGAAATGAAGCGATGTTATAACTGAGACTTCCTTTAATGGATAAAGTACTTTGGTTGTAAAAAGGCAAAGTATCACCCTGCTGGAAGTAATTTGACATTAACTACTAGCTTGATGTATATTACAAGGCTTTTATAAATATACATAAATAAATGTATGCAAAACATGATATGATAATACTTAACTGTAACTGTATTGCTCATAAAACTTTATTTTTTACGTAAATGTTTAGATTAGAGTACATCTTATGTATATATATATTTTTTTAATGCGTATATTTTTAGACTACATTCAATAATTGTATTTATTGTATATTCTTTTTACAACTCTATTTTTTGTATTTTGTATTAATATTATATGTTAGGCTCCTAGAGTCTGAGAGTAACGGAATTTCGATTCTCTGTATGTCCTGTACATGTGGTTGAATTGACAATAAAGCTGACTTTAATAAAGTTACTGCAATGAGAGTACAGTTTCGCTTAAATAGGTTCTCTCATTACGCTTTCTCCAACTTTGCGTCCTGTCAATACATAGAGGCCTATCATAATAAATGTAAAAATGTCAAAAGTAAATATTTTTAAAAAATCTAAATGTCAGATTACATCTGTAATGGCAGATATAATTAAAGTGGTGCTGTCAAATGATTAATCATGATTGCTCAGTGGTTCGCATTGTTGCCTCACAGCAAGAAGGTCGTTGGTTCCAGTCTCGCCTGGGTCAGTTGGAATTTCTGTGTAGAGTTTGCATGTTCTCCCTGGGTTTCCTCCGGGTGCTCCGGTTTCCCCCATAGTCCAAACACATGAGGTATAGGTGAATTGAATAAACTATGTTTGGATGTTTCCCAGTGCTGGGTTGCAGCTGGAAGGGCAACCACTGCATAAAACGTATGCTGATAAGTTGGCGGTTCATTCTGCTGTGGCAACCCCTGATGAATAAAGGGACTAAGCTGAAGGAAAATGAATGAAAATGTATACATACATATATAAATATATAAATTATATTATATTATATTATATTATATTATATTATATTATATTAAATTGTGCAAATGGTATACAAATAAATATATATATATATATATATATATATATATATATATATATATATATATATATA
>CAIGQZ010008319.1:2626594-2638119 GCA_903798205.1 Danio tinwini
ATATATATATATATATATATATATATATATATATATATATATATATACACATTTTAGTTTTAGATAAATTTTGTAATTTATGTATATGTTTTACATCCCCAGTGACCCATATCAAGAACTTAATTTCCCAGTATTGTTTATGCTTCACACCTGTCCCTAGTTCTTAGTCTTCATTAACTCCATCACTTAAAGGGCACATAGGTTACCACTTTTTCCAGATTTAATATAAGTCTTTTGTGTCTCCAGAATGTGTCTGTAAAGTTTCATCTAAAAACACCCTTCAGATTTTTTATTATACCTGTCATAAGTTCCTTTTTTGTAGCATTTTGCAGAAGCTAGCTGTTTTTGTGTACTGCGCCTTTAAGGCTAGTCCTTCACGGCCACCGTTTCCACGTGCCTGGCAGCGGCTCCCTCGGCTGCGTCAGACAACAGACAAACACGAAGGAATAAGATCTCACGTAACATTTGTGAGGAAAAACTACAAATAAGAACTTTACCAATGAGTGATGCATGTTGTGGAGTTGCAGGATGAGTCACACACAATGTCGTTACAAAGTTCACGCACACACACAAATACACACACACACACACAGCGCTGACAGGCACACACAGACAGCGCGCGTTTAGCTTTGCACTGTTTTTGCACGCAAATGTGACAGAATACAGGTTAATATCCACTGCTGTATGCATATCTGTTATGTTAATGTACAAAATAAACCTGATTTAACGTCCACAAACCGGGATTGAAGCGTCTTTTATGATTGTTCTGACACGCGGCTGTGTTGATGAAGTAAATGGCTGTAATTCATTACACACATGCACTGATTTAAAACATTTTAAACTTGTAAAACTCACTCTTGATTACATTTGATGATGATTGATGATCCTAGCAAACTGAACAGACCTTTTATTTATGGTTGCTTAGTTTGCTCACGTCCTGGTCCTGTGTCTGTTTGATATGATTACACACGTTACTACGGAGACATGTTAATACGCAGCTGTCAATCAATTCGGTGGGCGGGGGACCGCACTCCTACGTCAAGTTGCGGTCGCTCTGAAAATCGATCCAATTGGTCCACCGTTTTTATGTTGTTAAATTGAAAAAAAGGACTGAGTGTGTTTATATCACCTCAATATGACAGTCTATGCACTATACCTACACATATGTCTGTCCAAACAGCTTGAAAAGTAGATTTTTCACCATAGGTGCCCTTTAAAAAAAAAGCAATTCTGTAATAAAGCACTTTGTAAAAACGTAAAAGTTTTCCTACACCACATGTTTTGTCTGCTGGTTGACGCTTTAAAAAAACAAGCTCGGGATAAAAAAAAATATTTCCCACACCATTACACCACCACCATCAGCCTGAATCGTTGATAGAAGGCAGGATGGATGCATGCTTTCATTGTTGCTTTTATTGTTGACGCAAAATTCTGACCCTACCATTCGAATGTTGCAGCAGAAATCAAGACTCATCAGACCAGGCAACGTTTTTCCAATCTTCTATTGTCCAATTTTGGTGAGCCTGCATCAATTTTAGCCTCAGTTTTCTGTTGACAGGACAGGAGTGGCACCTGTGTGGTCTTCTGTTGCCGTAGCCCATACACCTCAAGGTTCAATGTGTTGTGCGTTCAAAGATGCTCTTCTGCATACCTCGGTTGTTTTAACGAGTGGTTATTTGAGTTACTGTTGCCTTTCTATCATCTCAAACCAGTCTGGCCATTCTCTTCTGACCTTTGGCATTAACAAGGCATTTGCGCCCACAGAACTGCTGCTCACTGGATATTTTCTCTTTTTTAGACCATTCTCTCTAAACCCTAGAGAAGGTTGTGCATAAAAATCCCAGTAGATCAGCAGTTTCTGAAATACTCAGACCAACCTGTCTTACATCCAACATATGCTGTTTGGATGAGTCATTAATGTTCTCTCATACCTCACACATTTTCTGATTTTGTTCCATTCCTTTACTTTCAACCCTCACAGGAGGTTCTAAGGACACACTTTATTAGTGGATTATTTGTTAACAGCAACCTGGAATTCCACATCCCAATCTTCTGCTTGAGTTAATGTTAAGTTTCTGCTGTTTTTAAATAAAATAACTATGTAAAGATAAGCCAAATGACTTTCATTAAGAGAAATTTTATACTCTGTTTGTACTAGATGACATTCATGTCTTCTTCAGTTAAATGTTACCTGTTAAAAAAAGAGAGCCTCAATGTTTTCTTGCATCTAAACTTACCTGATTTTCTGATGCTACGTGGGTGAATAAAGCTGTTGTACACATTACATTATTTTTTTTTTTTTGGGTGAACTGCCCCTTTAAGCAGGTTAAAACTTAACGACTTTCATATAAATAAAAATTATAATACATTTTGTTTAAAATAACATGCAGTTAGGAGTCTAAAAATATTATATTCAAACATAATTTACATACTGTTAAAATGTGAGTATTAACTGATGACAAGGTGTTATGAACAAATTATATATTCTACTTTTATGTTATACCTTATCTTCCCACTTCTCCAAACAGTGCACTGTAAAACATTACATATAATTTCTTGTGTGAGGATTAATTTCTTACACATCTAATCAGCTTCGCAAGTAATTTTAGAGCTGCATGTAATGAAGAGGCATGAGCCATTGACTAATAGAGTTATTAGAGAAAGAGAGGGCGATTAACAGTTTGTTAATCGTCTGAATCTGTGTTGTTTAATTTGTTTTGTTTTCAGTATTTTTTTCCCACATGCTAATTTGAAAAAGCTTAGTTTGCTTGAAAATCACAATGGAAATACCTGGTGGTCTTAATTTAATAATTTGTTATTAAAAATATTCTAATATAGCATTCATTCATTCATTTTCCTTCAGCTTAGTCCCTTTATTCATTAGGGGTCACCACAGTGGAATGAAATTATCCAGCATATGCTAACAATAACAATAACAATAAAAACAATAATCTTGAATGAAGTAACACAATGAATTAATACAATTATAAACACAAGACATATTGCAACAATTTGCCAGCACATCATAAAATTAGCTATCAATTAGCAAACAGACATCTTTTTGAAGAAGATTAGAAGACAAGTTTTAAGTTGTTTCCAAACTGAAGTGAATCAAAGGATTGTATTAAAGCAGGCACTGATAGAAAACCGCAGACTGCAACTGTAAATCTTCCCTACAATATCTTCTCACACCCAGAAGTAAGATCTAGAGATTAGAGAATCACTTCTATCTCTGTGTATTCATTTCTTCAACAATCACACCATTAAAACAGCAGCCTATGCCTAAACCCATCTTTCTGAAGGGAAAGCCAATTGTGCTTGCTGCTGCTGTCTCATCAATGTAATATTTGGGTGTTTTGTTTGAGTGGCAGGCCATTAATATGTTAATTAAGTTAATACACAACAAAAATAGCCTTCTTTCACCAACATAACATTACGCGGATTAGAACTTTTCTATCACTGCATGATGCAGAAAGGCTTATTCATGCCTTTATCACATCTCGTCTTGATTTCTGTAACTCACTCTTTGGGTGCTCTGTAACCTGTAAAGTGCTCTGTAAACACTGTAAAGATGTTTACAGTATATTTAAAATTTCGCTGGACGGGTTTTGACACACTTCCTCGCGCCACCATATCACCCCTGCACTCCAGCAACTTGACTGTCTTAAGTCACGTATTGATTTTAAGACCTTGATTTTAACATATAAAGCAGTGCATGGGCTAGCACCTGACTACATTTGTGACCTGGTAACTCTCGCCACTCCTACCTGCAGTGTTCGCTCTGCATCTGGACTCTGCATCAGCCATGCTGTAAAGTAAAGACCATGGGTGGTAGAGCTTTTTCGTACAATGTTGCTTAAGCTATGGAATGGTCTACCATTCAGCATCAGCAATGACACTTCTCTGAACTGATTTAAGAAACTTCTCAAGACTCACCTTTTTACTGTTGCTTTTAATGGCCCGTTTCCACTGGGTGGTATGGTACGCTTTTATGGCCGTTTCCACTGTCAAAAGGCGTACCGAACCGAACTGTACCATACCCCTTTTTCGGCAACCTTTCGAAAGGATACTAGACGCACAGCTGAAAGCTATTGGTTTACAGAGGCACGTCACAAGCTCACACAACAAGCCAGAATGAAAACAAAGAAGCTGCCATGTTTTAATACACAGCCAAGAGATTACAGCGTAATTATATATACATATAATAATGAGCCCTGTTTGACCCGGGCTCAAACGAACCTCATCGTCTTGATGAACAGCCACAAAACCAAAAAGAAGAGCAGATTTGAGCAGATCTACTCTGTCGCAGATCCATCGTTTGAACCACGTTAGTTATAACATAAAATGCCCATAATGATGCTCTAAACAGGGTGGTAACAACTTCTTTAGAGAAGAACCCCAGAACAAACATGCATTTTTAAAAAATCCAATATTAGTTTTGAAATATAATTGTATAATATTAAAATATATGTAAATGCCACAAATAGGGCCTATGTTTCCTATACAAATATTATTGAGAATATTCCATATTCTATTCTAAATTAACACAAAATTACTTACAAAAGCTAACACATATTCTAATATCATATATAAATCATATAAATAAATAATGAGGCTATTTATTAAGAAATTAAATTTAATATTTATTATTTATTAGGAAATGAAAAAATTTATACTTTAATAATAATATTAATAATATTAATGATGATGATGATTATTATTATTATTATTATTATTAAGTAGGACATTGTTGTTGTTGTTTTTTTTTGGAAAGTGAAAACAATATGACACATGCAAACCACTGCAAAAATGTTTTAACCAACAGGCCCATGTCATACTGTATAAAGTACAGATACTTAATAAATAACCTACTATCAATTTAAACAATTAACGTATGCTATGTTTTTTTTGTTTTCACAAGCTTTGGAGACGTAACGTAAATTTCACTTTCAAATAATAGGTCACCTATAGCTTTCGTCATGAGCCACGACTGTGTTCAAAATGACATCAATGTTTTCAAAGTGCACTGCGAAGGGAGCTCAAGTGTAAACATGAAGATCGCTTAGATTGAACTGTAAAAATACTTTGAAAACAAATTACACCTAAGAGTGACAACTTTAATGTTTTTTTAATCATCCCAAGTTTAAATGCTAGAATGTTCTAAATGAATAGGGAATAGGGGGGATAACTGGAAATAGAACACAGCCAGGAACTATGTTTCTAACTACAGCTCCAGAGGTGTAGTTGCAAGCATGGAAGTTTGCGACGCAGTTTGCGAATGTTCGTTGAAACGACAGATTTGGGGAATGCTAAATCAACACACTATGTTTGTAATGACACAACTTGCGACCTTAATTGGCTAACGATGGTTTTCGGAAACGCACCCCTGGTTGGTGGTGGTGGTGTAATATTGTGGGAGATATTTTCTTGGTACTCTTTGAGCCCATTAGTATCAATTGAGCATCATGTGTCAATGCCACGGCCTACCTGAGTATTGTTGCTGTCCATGTCCATCCATTTATGATCACAGTTTACCCATCTTCTGATGGCTACTTCTAGCAGGATAACACGCCATTTCATAAAGCATAAATTATCTCAGACTGTTTTAATGAACATAACAATAAGTTCACTGTACTCAAATTGCCTCCACAGTCACCAGATCTCAATCCAATTAAGCAGCTTTGGTATGTGGTGAAACGGGAAATTGGCATCATTGATGTACAGCCGACAAATCTGCAGCAACTGCATGATGCTATCATATCAATGTGAACCAAAATCTCTGAGGAATATTTCCAGTACCTTGTTGAATCTATGCCACAAAGGATTAAGGCAGTTCTGAAGGCAAAAGGCGATCAAAGCTGGTCCGTTGAGTGTATATTGTGTGTTGGAAGCCAAACACTTATTCTCACATTTAAATTTCAGCTTTGGAGGCTTCCATAGTGATGTAAAATGTAAATTATCTACCGTATTAATTCAAGCTTTTTAGCCCTAGAAATGTGTGCAAAGATACAGAAACCAGCATGTTCTTAACCTGTTAACAACATGAACCGAACTCATCGGATATGAGCGTTTGAGGGTCAAAATTGACATGGTTAGCAGGTAGCCATAAATCACTCATTTATTTGAAGTAACACTATCCGACAGCAACACATGCCCAGAGGATAGTTTCAGGGAGAAGAGCATCTGTCTTGCTTTCCCTGAGGTCACTGAGTTCTCATTAAAGTGTGGAGGGAAGCAAAATCATCACATGAGAGCCTGCATCCAGCTATGATTGGCTCAAAATGCCCACCTGTCTTACTCTGTTCCAAGCGTGTTTTGGCAAATTACTGTGTCCACGAATCAAACTGGTGGTAATGGATAAAGTAATCACAGAGTAAATAGCACAGTAAGCACAGTTACCAAACTGGTGGAAATTAATGAAATAATCACAGAATAAATAGCCCAGTAAGCACAGAAATTACTGTCTATAGGTAAGCCAGGTATAAAAAAAAACAGTCTGGCTTATTTAAACTGCACTTGTGTTATGCTGTGGAGAAAGATGATCTGATGACTTTTTAGCCAAAAAAGATTCATTATAGATCATTATAGCTATACATGTGAGGAGTTCAGATGCAAAAACCTGAAAATGCCATCTGAAATGTAAAAATGAACATTTTTATCAGGCTCATGTGTGTAGATTCAGTAATTTCCCTTTAATGGCAAAGAATAAGGACTTTTTTATGGTCTTTAACTCATTTTTTATGCAAAATTCAGACAGTACTTAGAGGTTTTTGCATCTGAACTCTTCATTTACAGTGACAATAACACAAATTGTGCTTTTTATTGTATTATAGTTATTAATTTATACGTATATAAAACAGTGTATTTCAATAATTATTTTACTGGCCATATGGTTTATTTTATTAGACACTGTATGATTCTGAATGATATACTGTATAAAATATATAAATGCAAGAGACAATACCATACAAATTATAAGAATTCAAGTTAAAGTAAATGTATATTTGTAGTAGAAAAAACATTGTTCTTTTGATTTTTACATTTTTACTCATCAAGAATTTCTGAAAATAGTTTACTGAAAAAACATATTTACTGCATATCTGTCACGATCACCAGCGATCACAGCTTGAGATCGCTGCTAAACACACAAACACACACACACTTACATGAACTACAAATCCACCACGTTCATGGACTACATATTCAGTCATGCCACACGCACACAACTGATCCAAGTCACCTTTGATTACACTCACAGCTGTAGCTGTTTTTGCATTGCACTGATTACATGGACTATAAGAACACCTCTTAAACACACAGTTGTTGGTGAAGGATGGATGGAGGAAAAAAAAGGATTTGAATTACCCAGTGTTGAGTGAGGAAAATGTAACAGCAGTAACTAATAGGGAAAAAGTAGAATTAATGGAAAGAACATTTGCACAGATAAATAGTTCTAACAATTTATCAGAAGAAGGCAGACTATGAAGAGAAAGAACAAAAATGGAATATGCAGATATACTAGGTAGAAAAGTAATTTGTGATGACAATATGGATACGCCGTTTGGAATGGATGAATTAATGAGAGCTTTGGAAAAAGCCAAAAATACAGCACCAGGTAAAGATGAAATATGCTACTCTATGATAAAACCGCTAAATGAAGAGAGCCTAATGAAGTTATTGATATTATATAATAAAGTATGGGAGGAAGGTAATATACCAGAGAGCTGGAAAGAAGCAATAATCATACCTATTAATAAACCAGCTTTGACGTCACATGTAAAATAATGGAGCGTATGATAAATGAGAGATTAGTGCATTTTTTTAGAAAGTAAAAATATAATCACAGTAAACCAAAGCGGATTTAGTAAAGGAAGAAACACAATGGATCCAATAGTATGTTTAGAGGATGTAGTAAGGAAAGCTCAAATAAATAAATAAAGAAACAGTGGTGTCAGTATTTTTTGATGTAGAAAAGGCTCACGATATGATGTGGAGAGAGGGTCTTTTAATCAAATTACACTTGATCGGTGTAAGAGGGAGAATATTTAACTGGACCATGGATTTTCTTGATAAAAGAAAGATACAAGTGAAGATTGGTACAGAGATATCTACACAATATATAGTAGAAAATGGGACTCCGCAAGGAAGCGTCTTGAGTCCTACTCTGTTTTCCATCATGATTAATGACATTTTTGCAACTCTAGAAAGGGATATGGGTAGATCGTTATTTGCAGATGATGGAGCTATATAGAAGAAAGGGAGAAATGTGGAGTACGTGACAAAGTACAAGAAGGAATAAGTCAAGTAGAACGTTGGGGAATAAGATGGGGATTTAAATTCTCAATTGAGAAAACCAAAGTAATGTTTTTTACAAGGAAAACAATAAGAGGAAAACAACTTAAATTATATGGGGAAAATCTAGAGGAAGTTGAAAAGTTTTGATTCCTTAGAGTGCACTTTGATAGAAAGTTAACATGGAGTCATCATATAGACCTGCTCATCAGCAAATGTAAAAAAAGGGATAAATATATTAAAATGTCTTTCAGGAATTAAATGGGAAGCTAGTGTAATATGTATATATATATATATGATAAGATCAAGATTAGACTATGGATGTATTGTATATAAATCAGCAGTAAAGACTTTATTGGCAAAATTAGATGTAGTGCAAACACGAGCATTAAGGGTATGTCTAGGAGCAACAAAAACTACTCCAGTATGTGCAATGCAGGTGGAGACTGGGGAAATGCACCTGGGACTGCGTAGAATCCAACTAACAGTCAACTATTGGATAAATTTAAAAGGGCATAGAGAAAATCATCCAGTTAAAAATGTATTGGAAATGAGTTGGGAAAATGAGAGATTATAAGGATAGCTTTGGATGGACAGGGGATCAAATGGCAAAAGACGTAAGAGTATTTGAAAAAGAATTTGAGGAAACTGTTATATGGCCAGCAAGACCAGTATGGAGTTTAGAATGCCCAGAAATAGATCTAGAACTGTTTAAGATCAAACAAGAGGACAGGACATCAGATTTAGTAAGGGAATGCCACAAGTATTGGGAAAATAAATATAAGCATTATATTCATATATTCACAGATGGGTCTAAGGATGGGGACATTACAGGTTTAGGGGTCTATGTGCCAAGATACAGATTGGAAATTAGCAAAAGAACATCAAATTACATAAGTGTGTACATGGTAGAATTAATAGCTATATTAGAAGCAGTAGGGTGGATTGAAGAAAACAGTGAAAAGTTATATAATATTCAGTGATTCTTTATCAGCACTAAAGAGCATTAGGTCAGGAATAGTTAAAAGTCATCAGGGGTCTTATAGGTACATATACAAAGTAAAAAGACAAAGGAAAAAATTTCATGTTTATGTGGGTTCCGGCTCATGTAGGTATATCAGGAAATGAGAAGGCGGATAAGTTAGCAAAAAAAAGCAACAACAAAAGAAAATATTTGAAATTAATGTAAAATTATCAAAATCAGAGGGAAAAAGCATAATATGGAAAGAGATTATGAATATATTATAAATGGCAACAAAAATGGAATGAAGAGGCAAAGGGATGATATATGTATTCTATACAGAATAAAGTAGTGGTAGTAAGAAATGAGAATATGAGTAGAAAAGAACAAGTAATTAGAAGCAGAATGAAAACGGGACATAGTAATTTAAATAGATCTCTTTTCATAATGGGAAAACATGAAACGGGATTATGTAATCAATGTCAGGAGTATGAGACAGTGGAACATGTATTGATGTCATGTAGTAAATTTTTACAAGAAAGACAAGAAATGATAACTCAACTGGTAAGTTTAGGAAATACAGAAATAAGTATCAAAAGTATATTAGAATGTGCAGAAGAAAAGAAAGGAAGGAAGGAAGTGTTTGATGAATTTCCTTAAGGAAACTGGACTGGAAAAAAGAATATAGAGTAAAAGGAAAATAGTACAGAAGGGGGCAGTAATGCAACAAACAGGATGCCAGCTGCCGTTAAAACCTGAAGAAGAAGAACCGTTGTTGGTGAGTCTTGCAAACTGTACAAGTGAACATTATGACGTGGTTCTCCTTGCCTTACCTTCTGTGTTTAGAGCGTTGCTTGATTATACCTGTGTGCCTTCTGCCTGCTATTACAACTATGACTCTGGATTGCCCATATACATCTGTTTGGACCACTGCTTGTCTGACCAACCTACTAATAAAGTCCTGCATATGGATCCTCACTACGTTGTAGCGTCTATCCTTGTTACAGAAGACTCCGCCACTATGGATCTCGCGGTGATATTAGTACAGCTACAGCAAGGAAATAACTCCCTTGAGAATCACATCCAAGACTATTAGAAAATTGCTAATACCACACATTTACCAGACTGTATGCTCAATGACTTTTTTTTTATACATGGTTTAAACAAGCCTCTGAAAACCTAACTCACCGCTATTGATTCTTGAGGAACACTCACTCTACAGGAATTCCTGGACATTGCACTGTTGTCTGTGGGCTCTTTGTTCACTGTTGGCGAAATGGAGGACAATCCTAAATGGGTTTTTTTGGGGGGGGGCTGTGTACAGCAAGACCCACTGGAAACGGGGTTGTGTATCCTTGTTACAATATCCCACAATTTTTCTTTATTTAAATATTTTTTTAACCATGACAAATGAAATTCTTTCCTGAATATCAAATTATTCTGAAGACTGGAGTAATGCTGAAATGTAGCTTTGTTCAAAGAACATTAACAAACAACCTTAAACCTTTTGTTTCCAGCTTAGCAACTTTTGTGTATTAATGTTAATTTGACATTTTAAATGTAATAAATTTTTTTAAAAAAAACTTGATTAACCTTGTTTATGGCGCACATTAGTTTATACATCTAATTGTTGTTTGGTTAGGTACACTGTAAAAAAAAAATGCTATTATGTTTCAAATAAATGGCACTGCTTATTTTCTGTCATTTCAAGGCAATGTGATTTTTTTTTATTTTTCCTTTTTGTTTTTTTTTTGGGTTTTTTTTGCCAAAGCATTCAGTTTAGACATTAAAAAAAATAGTTAGTGTAGCTTACTAATATCAAACTATACTATAAGCTAAAATATAGAGTTCATCGTATAGTTGTCCCATAGCCAATTTGTTCTGTGCTCAAAATCTTTCCTGTTGCAAGGTGAATCGTGACGCCAATCTGAAGTTTTCATCAAGCATGTCCCTACATTGCTGTATTCATTTTTTTTTTCCTCAATCTTGACTAGTCTCTGATTTCCTGCCGCTGAAAAACATACCCACATGATGATGATGATGCTGCCACCACCACACTTTGCTATATGAATGCTATTAGCCAGATGATAAGAGGTGGCTTGTTTCACTTTACTTTCAGGTCAAAGCGTTTGCATTCAATCTTTGTTTCTCATAATCTGAGAATCCTTCAGATTTCTGGTTACAGAGGATGGAGGCCACTGTGGTTATTAGGACCTTGATGAATCAATATGAAAGATATATATATATTATGTTATATTTATGTTATATATAT
>CAIGQZ010008319.1:2645146-2669896 GCA_903798205.1 Danio tinwini
TATATGTACATTTAATTTCCAGTAGCTCAGTGGATACGTGACCCTGACAGGGATGTATCGTGTGTATATGTATAGAGTGTATCATGTATGGAGTGCCATGTGTGTATATGTATATTGTATGGAGTGTATCATGTGTGCTTTTGTATTGAGTGTATCATGTGTGCATATGTATGGAGTGTTGTGTCTGTAAATGCATAGTGTGCATATGTATGGTGTGTATGGAGTGTATCATGTGTGCATTTGTACAGAGTGTATCATGTGTGCGGATGTATAGAGTGTCATGTGTATAGATTGTGCCGTGTGTATATGTATGGAGTGTGTATAGAGTGTATCATGTGTGCATATGTATAGAGTGTATCATGTATGGAGTGTATATGTATATTGTTGAAACACTACTCAAGTGAGGTTCGAACTCGGATCGGCAGCATCGTAACACTGGACATCGCACTGGACCACAATGGCGCTGTTTTGTTTGGTTCAAGAGGTTACATGTCAGCAGTTATGCATAGTATATCATAAGACACTGTGTATAAGACACGTCAGCATGAGTGCATAGAGACCAGGGGTTCTATCCCAGACCCTGACAGGGATGTATCGTGTGTGTGTATATGTATATTGTATGGAGTGTATCATATGTACATATGTATGGAGTGTATATGTATATTGTATGGAGTTTATCATGTGTGCATTTGTATAGAGTGTATCATGTGTGCATATGTATAGAGTGTCATGTGTATATGTATGGAGTGTGTATAGAGTGTATCGTGTGTATATGTATATAGTGTGTATAGAGTGTATCATGTGTGCATATGTATGGAGTGTTGTGTGTGTAAATGTATAGTGTGCATATATATGAAGTGTATGGAGTGTATCATGTGTGCATTTGTATAGAGTATGTCATGTGTATATGTATGGAGTGTGTATAGAGTGTATCATGTATGGAGTGCATCATGTGTGCATTTGTATAGAGTGTGTCATGTGTCATAGTGTATCATATGTATAGAGTATATGTTTGGAGTGTATCATGTGTGCATATGTATAGAGTGTCATGTGTGTATTTGTATAGTGTATCATGTGTGCATAAGTATGGACTGTATCATATATGTACAAAGTGTATCATGTGTGCATATGTATGGAGTGTTTATAGAGTGTAACATGTGTGCATATGTATGAAGTGTATGTATCCGGTAGCTCAGTGGATACGTGATTCACTTCTTACACCAGAGACCCGGGTTCTATCATAGACCCTGACATGGATGTATTATGTGTGCATATTTGTAGAGTGTACTGTATCATGTGGGTGTATGTATGGAGTGAATCATGTATGCATAAGTATAGAGTGAATCATATGTATTGTGTGCATGTGTATAGAGTGTATCATGTGTGCATATGTATTGTGTGTATATGCATAAAGTGTATACTGTAGTGTGTATCATGTGTGCATATGTATGGAGTGTATCATGTGTGCTTATGCATGGAGTGTGTCATGCATGAGCATATGTATAGAGTGTATCGTGCATTTTTTTGCCTTGCCTAACTTTGCCTCTTATTGAAGATTTTTTGTTAAGAATAATTTTCTACAACTTATGTGTGTATATGTATAGAGTGTTTCATGTGTGTATATGTATTGTGTGTATATGCATGGTGCATCATGTGTGCATACTGTATGTATAGAGTGTCTTGTGTGTGTGTATATGTATAGGGTGTATCATGTGTCTATATATATAGAGCGTATCATGCATGTATATGTATAGTGTATCATGTGTGTGTATCGTGTATTTTTTTGCCTTGCCTAACTTTGCCTCTTATTGAAGATTTTTTTTGTTAATAACTTTCCACAAATCATCTGTGTATATGTATAGAGTGTATTAAAATTATGTATAGTGTATTGTGTGTGTGTATATGTATAGATTGTATCATCTGTGCATATGTATTGTGTATATGCATGGAGTGTATAGTGTGTATCATGTGTGCATATGTATAGAGTGTCTTATATGTATAGAGTGTATCATGTGTGCATATGGATTTGGATTGCTTTGAATTTGAACTGAATTTTTATGTTTAGGGAAGGAGGAGGGTGGGTCAGTCGATTGTGATGTTTGGGCACTGATCAATTGGTGCTTTTGAAAACACTATTAGTTCGGTTTAGGGATGGAGGAGGGTGGGTCAGACGATTCGTCGATCACGCCCCTTCCCTGCTCTTCACTTTCTAGGTCGCATCAGATGTGGCCAGACTGACAGTTACTTTTGCCCGGTTGAAAATGCTTTCCCAGTCCGCCCCTGTTTGGCTCTCTCCAGAAATGTAAATAGGGGTACCTAATTAGAACGAGCCTGGGTTAGTCACATCTAGTGCGGACATCCAAGTTGCTTGTCACTCAAACATTGAAGTGTTGTAGTCAAAGACGCAAAAATAATATAACCTCAATACAAAGAAAGCGAAAATAAGCACACAGAATTCTATCCATTCTGACAGATGACTGATATGAGCCAGAAAATGAACAGGTGTACTCTGAAGAAGAAAGATGAGTGTTTACCTGCAGGTGACTAATTTTGGTCTGTTTACAAATATTGAATCAAATTAAATCAAGATATTTAAAAAAATTGCAACAATGTAATATGCAGCTTACTCTGAAAACTAGCAAGCTCTACAACAATCTGTTGCAAAGATGTTCTGGTGTTTCCTCACTGGCCCAATTAAAGTTCACCACCAAGTCTCTATGATATTTTGGCCTCATTATATGTCTTGGAAAAAAATGGTTTAAGTTATTGTCTGCAAAGCTTCAATCCTGAGTCTGTCCAATTACTTGGATATAGAGTTGAACAAGCTAAATGATCTGTATCTCTGTGGGACGGGAATCCGCTTTAAATTACTGGCTACATTCCTAATGACTTTGAGTGTAGAAAAAAGGTTATGCTATTTGGCTGCAGAGGCTCACTGTCTGTCTCCTCTAGCCAGAGTTCAGAGGAGCCCGTCAGTTTTTCCCCCAGAGAGTTTCAGATAATGACACCCCTCAGTCTGCGCCTCCTTCACGCTGACAGCGCGCGCGACACGTTACATAACAGCCATCCGTTTCAAACCAGCTCCCGGCGGCAACTTTTGTTATATCAGTGCCATCCGTTATGTAATTCAGTAGCGTTTCTAATCCGTTATCCTGTGATTTTGACAGGCTGATATTTCTGACCTTCATTAGCATACAGGCTTCGCTCGGTTATAAACAGATGTAGAGCGCGCCTGCTTCAGCATATGACTGTCAGAGGACAGTTCGGTCACAGCAGACCAAAATACAGTGCTTCAATTGTCATTTTCAGAAATGTAAACAACTTAGTTTATTACTGAGCAGGACAAATTAGCAAAACAGAGCGCTTCAAGCAGGGGCCTTTCTAGCCTTTAAGTATCCCATTAAGTTATTGAGTTAAGAAGAAGAAAAAGAAGAAAGAGCGATTTAGAAATTGAAATCTCTCCCATGAGATTTTAGTTTGGTTGTTTTTAGTGAATTGGTCGTGTTGAATTGTTAATGCCTACACTGTAAATAATTAGTTAACTGTAACTACACTGTAAAAAAAATTGTCACAACAGAATGTTTTTTTCAACTTAATTTATGTCATACAAGCTGCTTTCAAGGCAAGGCAAGGCAAGTTTATTTATATAGCACATTTCATACACAGTGGCAATTCAAAGTGCTTTTCATAAACAGGAATAAAAAAGACAAGTGTAAGAAAAAGAATTAAAACAGATAATAAAAAACAGATAAAAATGTTAAAACAGGTTGTAAAAGAATGGAATAGAAGAGAAAAACATAGTAGTGCGATCTGTCGGACGTAGCACAGTGCTCATTCAGTAAAGGCACAGCTAAACAAATGTGTTTTCAGTCTTGATTTGAATGTGCCTAATGTTGAAGCACATCTGATCATTTCTGGAAGCTGATTCCAGCAGCAGGGGGGCGTAGTAGCTGAAAGCCGATTCACCCTGCTTTGACTGAACTCTTGGAATTTCTAGTTTATATGATCCTAGAAATCTGAGTGTTCTATTAGGTTTGTATTCAGTGAGCATATCTGTTATTTATTGAGGTCCTAGACCATTTAGTGATTTATAGACAAGTAATAATACTTTAAAATCTATTCTGAATGTAACTGGGAGCCAGTGCAAAAACCTGAGGACAGGTGTGATGTGCTCTGATTTCCTGGTTCTGGTCAGAATCCTGGCAACAGCGTTCTGGATGAGCTGCAACTGTCTGACTGTCTTTTTGGGAAGGCCCGTGAGGAGGCCGTTACAGTAATCCACCCTGCTGCTGATAAAAGCATGAACAAGTTTCTCTAAGTCTTCACTGGAAACAAAGCATCTGATTCTTGCAATGTTTTTGAGATGATGGTATGCTGATTTACTGCTTTGACATGACTATTGAAACTCAGATCTGACTCCAGAGTCACATCAAGATTCTTGACCTTATTTGTTGTTGTTTGACCTTTAGAGCCAAGGTACACATTCACCTTGAGAACCTCATCTCTGTTCCCAAACACAATGACTTCAGTTTTCTCTTTGTTTAACTGAAGAAAGTTTTGGCACATCCAACTGTTCATTTCATCAATGCATTGGCAGAGGGTGTCAACAGGGCTGTTGTCATTAGGCAGTAAGGCTAGGTAGATTTGAGTGTCATCAGCATAGCTGTGGTAGGAAATTTGGTTTAAAGTCAGTTTAATGTAATTAACTTTAAATGACATGTAAGGTTCGTTTGATTAAACAAATCAACTATTTTTAGAAAACCTTATGAAGCTCATTGCTTTAGATAAGATCATAAATCTAATAATAAAAAACAGCAGAATTGGTTACTTTGTTGAGTACTTAGTTCAGTCAACTTATAGATTTGAGTATGTGATCTCAATCTATTTCCTAAATCTTCATTTCATTACAAACTGGTTTATATTTCTATAAATAAATGTGGAAATTGATTACTTATCGTTAACAACAATGAACCATGCATTCATTTAAATTTGTTACCATGCAATTAGATTATCCCCAGAATTATCTTGGCTTTTTAAGGGCTTTTGCTGAACTTAAAAGACTAATTCATCAATACGGTTTATAAGTAATCTAGTTACTGCTACCAGGGATGGAAATGTATTTTAAAATAAAATACCAAATACATACATTTTACATGTATCAAAATAAACTACAAAATAAGCAGCCACAAATACATCAAAATAAAATACTGTATTTTGTATTTTGAAAATGCAAAATACTTTTACAAGCGAGCATGGCGTTTCTTCGTAAACCTTCCATCAACAGGCATATTTTATCAATCCCTTCACCATAAACTGATTTAATGAAGTAAACAATGACTGACAGCAACAGCATTTCTCTGAGCAAGTTTGTCAACTTCTCTGCCACCTCATTCACCTCTGTACATTTGGAGGTATTCATAAACGTTTGTTTCTCTTTAATTTTTAGTATAAATTACCAAAGAAAGTCCTGTCTTGAAGATAATCTCTTTACTCACTGTAAAAACCATGTAAAGCAGATAATGAGTTGGAATATAGTACTATATCTCTTCATTGTGTTTGTATCCATTGCATGGCCAGTAAAATTAACACCATCTCTTAACAGTCTTATATTTTAAAATGATGATATATGAAGTGGTTATTGAATTTTTTGTTTAATTTTTTTAGATAAAAATTTTTTTTGTAATTAAAATCTTCAATACTTAATGTAAAAACATGATTTCTGAAAACTAGTAAAATCTACAGTTTTAGTACTGTAATTTCCATACATCCTGTTTTGCAAGTGTTCTCTTCAATGCACAACATAACATATGATAGCTCTAAAAATAAAGTTAGCAATTTTTGACCAGTCTGTATAAGCTGGAATATTATTATATATTTGTGTCTAATATACTGGATTGTGCCACTTTGACATCTTTAGACAAGCATCTTTACTCTTCATTAACTATACCTGCAGATCAGCTACTGGCATTTGAAACAATCAATAAAGTAAACATATCGCCACTGTAGACTTATGTTTATGTTGTTTGTCTTATTTTCTTGGCGTCTACATCAGCAATCCATCCAAAACTACTATTATATGTGCAGTTTACTCATTTTCCCAAGAGTTTTTCAGTTCTTCTTTAACTGGAAGTGTCTCAGTTTAACCCTTTACTGAACACCAGTACACCAACTGTTAAACTGAGACACTTCCAGTTGTTTTTCCAGAATTTTTTTTTTTTACTTCCTTTGCATACAAAAATACAAGACACAAAATTTTGATAGAAAATATAAACCCATTTTCATGAACCTTATCAAATACAAATTACAAAATACAATTTTGTATTTAAAATACGTATTTAAAATACATGTATCATAAATACTGCCCATCCCTGACTGCTACTTATCACACTGGTGGACAAGGAAGACAGAGATGGTTATCTTTTCACTGTATTTGTTTAACACAAAGTCACTAATCACACAGGGAGTTCAGAGGGCTGATATATGTGCTAATGTGATTTTCGTTCACAGTACAATGTGTGTTAACAGTAGATGTAGTTAAGCTCACTGGTAGTTCGCTCGTAGGAGACACAGCAGGTAAGTATACAGACACACAGTTCATCTACACAGTAGATCTTCTGCTAAACACAACACATGTGTAAGCATTCCTTGTATATAGTGAGAAGGATCAGAAAGCATGTAAATGATCATCCGTTGGTGAGAATACAAGCACACAGTTCATGTGAATAGCAGATCTTCTAGTGAATATTAGATAAGTAATATCACTTCCCTTGATCAGTATGGAGGACTTGAAGACTCATAAGGAACATCCATGGAAGAGAAGGAGAAGACGAAGGAGCGAAGAAGTAGACAACCATCCGACTTCAATACCGGCCAAGGAATGAGAGGATAAGGTGAGCTTATATAATGTTCTTGATGAGGAACAGGTGCAAGTAATTAGAAGGTCGGTGAGAGTTCACGGGATTTGAAGGAGGTGGTTTGTGATGATGATCGCTGATTGGGTGAGCAGGAACGAGCCGGTGATGTAACAGTACCCCTCCCCCCTCCATGAGTGACTCCTGGCACTCTAGACCAACAGCGGGGACGGCCACGTCCTCAGGGAGCTGGACGATTGGGATGACTATGGTGGAATTCTTCCAGGAGAGTTGAATCTAAGATGTCAATGCAAGTTGTAATGATGGCACAGACCAAGCAACCCTTAACCTACTGGTCGACATCATGGGCCATTTTGGGCCACCAATACTTCTGTTTGAGACGCAAGAGAGGTCGCCTGCTGCCAGGGTGTCCTGAGCCGAGGGAGGTCTGCGTACCATCCAGGAGCGGTAAACAGTATCTGGTAGGCACATACAGTAGATTGGGAGGAAGGTTAGGAGGAGCTGGTTTCTCTATTGTGGCTGAACGGATCTCTTCATCCAATTGCCACAAGATGGGGGCGATGAAGACCGAAGGAGGAAGGACATGTTCAGGTGTGTCATGATGTGGATGAGAATAGTACATCCGAGAGAGAGCATCAGCTTTTACGTTTTTATGGCCAGGTTGATAGGTGATGCTGAAGTTGAATCGGGCAAAGAATAATGACCAGCATTATTGGGTGGCTTGATGGGCGTTCAGGCGTTTGGCATCTCGAAGGTATTGGAGGTTCTTATGATTCGTAATGACAGTAAAAGAATGTTGGGCTCCTTCCAGCCAGTGTCGCCATTCTTCGAGGGCTAGTTTGATGGCCAACAACTCGCGGTCACCAATACCATAATTTTGCTCAGCAGATGTTAACTTGCTGGAGTAGTACGCACATGGATGGTGGGTTTAGGGTTTACCAGACCATTGGGAGAGTACAGCACCTACTCCAGTGTCAGCAGCACCTACCTCCACGAAAAATGGCAAGGATGGTTTTGGGTGATGAGGGATGGGTGCTGTGGGTGCTTTAGGTCTTCAATGGCATGGAGTGATTCAAAGTGCTGGGGTGACAAACGCCGTCTTCCATTCGTCCCCCTTGCGGATCCGAATTCAATTATAGGCAATGCGAAGATAGAGTTTGCTAAAGATGCGTGCTTTTCTTAACTCCACTAAAGCAGAGGGAACTAGTGGCAAAGGGTAAGCAACTCCATGGTAGCAGAATTCAGTACTCTATAGTCTATGCAGGGCCATAATCCAAAATAACTTCGTTTTTTGGACACGAAGAAGAAGCTTGATGCTGTGGGAGATGTGAATGGTCTGATGAACCCCTGTTGATGTGCCTCGTTGATGTAAGTGTTTATCGCCTTGTGCTCAGGATGGGAAAGAGGATAAATTCTTCCATGCGGTAACTTGGAGTTGAGCAGCAGGTCGATGCTACAATCACAGGACCGATAAGGGGGTAACTAGGTGGCTCGTTCTTTGAAGACATCTGTAAATAAGTGGTAAAAGGAGGGAATGGTGAGAACGGGAGGATGAGTGAGAATCTTCAATAGTGGTGGCGTGGATGGGTAGTGGAGTGAACTCTCAGAATGACCGGTAGAGGGAGTGATATAACCGTGGCTTACGCAGGCGGTACTCCATTCCAGAATCTAGCCTGTATCCCAGTTGATGTGTGGTTGATGTTGTTTAAGCCACGGACGACCCAAGATGACATCAACATTGGCACGAGGAAGGATAAGCATGGTAAGTTTTTTGTGGTGATCAATTCATCTTTATTTGTATAGCGCTTATACAATGTAGATTGTGTCAAAGCAGCTTCACATGGAAGTTTATAGTGAATTGAAACAGTGTCAGTTCAGTTTTCAGTGTTTAAGTTCAGTTCAGTTTAGCTTAGGTCAGTGTGGTTTAATAATCACTACTGAGAGTCCAAACACTGAAGAGCAATTCCATCGATGCGCAGCTCTACAGATCCCGAACCATGCAAGCCAGTGGCGACAGCGGCGAGGAAAAAACTTCACCAATTGGCGAAAGTGAAGAATTAAAAAAAAAAAAAAAAAACTGAGAGAAACCAGGCTCAGTTGGGCACGACCATTTCTCCTATGGCCAAACGTCTTGTGCAGAGCTGCAGTCTAGGCGCAGTAGCTGGACCTCAGCGAAGACACGTCTGTCCTTGGAGCATCACAGGAATCTCATGCTCGCCACCATGACCACCATAGCAGCAGCTAAGGATACGGCCTGGTCCAGAAACTTTGGGATCGTCTAGTCGCTGGTCTTGGATCGCATCAGTGACTGCAAAGTCTGAGGGTCTCGAGATGAGTACCCCCAGGTGGAAATACAGAATAAAGAGAATAATTAGCGTAGCTGCTGTTCATAGTGTATATAAACAAGAAGCAAAATTGTGTGTGGGGCACATCATGCGTCATACCGCTATGTAATGCACTGAGTGTATGCTTTGATAAAAAGATAGGTCTTTAATCTAGTTTTAAAGAGTGAGAGTGTGTCTGAGCCTCGGACATTATCAGGAAGACTGTTCCAGAGTTTAGGGGCCATAAATAAGAAGGCTCGACCTCCTTTACTCGATTTTGCTATTCTAGGTACTACAAGTAGCTCTTAGTTTTGAGATCTTAAAGAGCGGGTTGGATTGTAGCGAGACAAGAGGTTGGTTAGATAAACAGGAGCTAGATTATTTAAGGCTTTATAGGTAAGAAGCAATATTTAAAATTCAATACGAAACTTAACAGGCAGCCAGTGTAAGGAGGATAAAATTGGGGTGATATGATCATATTTTCTAGACCTGGTAAGAACTCTGGCAGCTGCATTTTGTACTAGCTGAAGTTTGTTAATAGAGGATGCTGGGCAACCAGCAAACAGAGCATTACAGTAATCCAGCCTAGTCATGAAAGCATGAACTAGCTTTTCTGCATCTGAGATGGATAGCATACTTCGCAATTTAGCAATATTTCTTAGATGAAAGAAGGCAGTTTTTGTGACATGGGATTTATGATTTTTAAAGGTTAAATTGCTGTCTAATATGACAGCCAGATCTTTTATAGTAGAGCTAACTCTAACTTTGTATTCCTCTAATTGCAGGTCGAGTTGTGAGAACTGCTGTGTACAGGATTTAGGCCCAATAAATAATAATTCTGTTTTGTCTGAGTTTAAGAGAAGAAAATTGTTGGTCATCCAGTCTTTAACATCTTTAATACACTCAGTTAGCTTAGACAGTTCAGACATCTCATCAGGTTTAGTTGAAATGTATAATTGAGTATCATCTGCATAGCAGTGAAAACTGATCCCGTGTTTTCTAATAATGTCCCCCAGGGGAAGCGTGTATATTGTAAACAGCAAAGGGCCTAAAACTGATCCTTGAGGGACCCCGTACTTTACTGGCCTTACTTGTGAAAGTTGTCCATTAATATTCACAAACTGGTAACGATCAGCTAAGTATTACCTAAACCATTGAAGAGCCTGTTCTTGGACACCTGTAGAATATAAGCAGTCTATGAGAATATTGTAGTCAATGGTGTCAAATGCGGCGCTAAGATCAAGTAGAACTAATAGTGAGATGCACCCTTGGTCAGCAGCTAAGAGTAAATCGTTGGTTATTTTCACTAATGCGGTTTCTGTGCTGTGATGAGGCCTGAAACCTGACTGAAACACTTTAAAAATATTGTTTGTCTGCATAAAGGAGCATAATTGGGTAGAAACAAACCTTTTCTAGTATTTTAGACATAAACGGAAGATTTGAAGCTAAGTTGCTCGGGTCCAGTTGTGGTTTCTTAATAATAGGTTTAATAACAGCTAGCTTGTAAGGATTTGGAACATGGCCTAAAGCTAAAGAAGAGTTGATAATGTTAAGCAGAGGTTCTCCTATAACAGCTAGTGATTCTTTCAGTAATTTTGTTGGAATTGTGTCTAACATACATGTAGCTGGTTTAGAACTATTTATAACTTTATCTAGCTCTTCCTGTTCTATGATTTTGAAGCATTGTAGGTTATTTTGATTCAGTGGAATGTTTACTGGATCTGGAGTATAAGGTGGTGCAGAAAGTTTAACATATTCTATTTTCTGTCTGAAGCCTTCTGTTTTATCACTGAAATAATTCATGAAGTCATCACTAATAATATGCGGTGGGACATTTTTTCCAAGGATGACTGATTATTTGTTAATTTAGCAATGGTGCTAAATAAAAATCTAGGATTGTTATGATTATTTTCAATCAGTTTGCGGAGGTGCTCAGCTCTGGCAGATTTAAGAGCCCTCCTATAGCTGGACATACTGTCTTTGTATGCAATTCTAAAAACCTCTGAGTTAGTTTTTTTCCATTTACGTTCCAAAGCACGGGTTGCTGTTTTGAGAGCGCGAGTATGACTATTGTACCATGGTATAGTTTTATTCTCTCTAGCCTTTTTTAATTTGATAGGTGCCACCGTATTTAGTGTGCTAGTAAAGATGGCATCCATACTGCTGGTTACTACATCAAGGTCATTTACGTTTGCGGGTCTATTTCGAAATAAAGAAAGATCAGGTAAGTTATTTATGAATTCATCCTTGGTGGATGGAACGATAGTCCTACCAGGGCGGTATATTGGTGCAGATCTGATAATTTCAGGTGAACGCAGCTTATATAGCAAGAGGTAGTGGTCTGTAATATCATCACTTTGTGGTATAATGTCTACATCAAATACCTCAATTCCGTAAGACAATATTAGATCTAATGTATGCTTTAAGCGATGGGTTGGACCAACAGCATTTTGTTTTATCCTAAGTGAATGTAGTAGATCCATAAAGGCGAGCCCTAGTGTATCATTGGAGTCATCTACATAGATGTTAAAGTTTCCTACAATTAGTATTTTATCAGTTTTAACCAGTAAGTCAGAAATAAAATCTGAAAACTCTTTTAGAAAATTGACATAGGGTCCTGGGGGTCTATATATGGTGATTATAGTGAGAGATATCATAGGTTTTTGCATAATATCCGGTAGCATAACATTAAAGAGCTAATACTTCAAAGGAGTTAAACATAAGTCCCTTTCTCTGACTAACATTAAGAATATCACTAAAGATTGATGCAACTCCACCACCACGACTAGTTTGACGAGCCTCATGCTTATATGAGATTCCTGGAGGAGTTGCTTCATTTAAGCTAATATGGTAATTTTGTTTCAGCCAGGTTTCAGTGAGACAGAGTGCATTAAGATTGTTATCTGTTATTATTTCATTTATGATAAGTGTTTTAGGTGCTAGTGACCTGATGTTTAGGAGACCAAGCTTTACGAAGTTTGTATTATCACTTTTTATTGGATTTTCAGCTTTTATTCTTAATAGATTTTTTCTAGAGCACACAGTACGTTTAATTGTTGATCTAATAACACGAGGAACAGACACAGTCTCTATAGGGTACTCTAGACATGTGTTACTATAATTTAAGTTGGACGAACAAGAGTCTATATGGGTAAAATGTGAATTTTGTGAATTTTTACTTACTAGTCAGACAGAACGAAGTCTCTTAGAGATGTTGTCCGACAGCAGTTCAGCTCCAGCTCGACTAGGATGCAGCCCGTCAGCAAGGAAGAGCCTAGGATGCTCCCAGAAAAGATTCCAGTTATTAGCAAAGAGCAATTTCTGTTCATTACACCATGTTAATAGCCATTCATTCAGAGAAAAAAGTCTACTGAACCTTTCATTTCCTCGACGGTAGGTAGGAAGCGGTCCAGAAACGATGATCTGCGTGGCGGGCGAGGTGCGTCAAACCATCTCGATCAGGCTCCTGAAGTCCCTCTTCAGGATCTCCGACTGGCGAAGCCCGGTGTCGTTCGTCCCAACATAGAGGACAACGGCACCGAGGCTCTCGCCAGCGCTCAGGATACTCGGAATCTGTGTAGAAATATTCATAACACGAGCACCAGGAAAACAAAATGTGCGTACTTTATTACCTGAAATGGAAGCAGGACGGACGTGGCGGACGATAGAGTCACCGATTATAGCCACATCGTGACCTGTCTCGCGGAGAGAGGCGAAACGGTTCTCCATGGAGATCTCGAAAACGGGAGGAGGAGACTCTCTGCCCCGGGGCTTCCTGAGCACCCTACACGGCTGCACCCAGGGGCCGTGGTAGCCGGGTGTCAGCGTAAACAACCCCTGGGCACACCACGTCCTAGGTGCGCTGGGCCTGGACAGAGAAACACGTGCGGTTGAGGTAGACGGAGTGTCACGGCTGTATTGTGCACTTACCTCAGATGAGCGGACTGGTGCACGGGGCACAACGAGCAAGGCCCTGAGTTCAGCCCGTCTCACCTGCAGAAGGCGGATGCGTTCTTCCAGCCATCTCAGCTCCATGTCCAGCGCCTCCATCGATGTCTCTCCTGCACACAAGGACAGAGACACAAGCGACATCGTACAGGGTAAACGAGCAAAGCCAGTAAGTGAGAAAATTAGGGAAAGCAGTCGGTAGCTTTAGCTGACTAGCGATGCTAGCAGGCCAAAGCTACAAACAACAGGCGGATGCTCGAGAGATAGAACGTTTTTAAAGTAGATTTATTTGTATAAAGTGTTAAATGTTGTACAAAAAGTGTATTTAGGGATTGTTCCCCCTAAGTAGTATTTAGCGAAAGTGGAGGTATTTGATAATAAAAATGCAAATTGCGAATCTATGCAACAGAGAGCTACAAACACAGCCCGGCTAGCGTAGCAGTGGCAGTGACGTCACTCGAGCATGCGCCTCACCGTTTATCCATCAAGCGGTGAAATGAGAGTAACTCCACGGGTACGTCGGGTGATTTTGCCATCGCCTAATGGTGAACTTTGAATTGTAGTTATCTGGTATTGGATCTCATTCCGGACGGAGGGAATACAATGTTGAGAGATGAAGTTGGACGAGATGAAGTTACCAGCACCTCCCGAATCAACCAGCACATGCATGGGGGGAGATCAGGAGTTTATGATTAACCTGGCTTGCATATGTGGTATATGAGATACTGAGGGAGTGAGTAAAACTTTACCATTAGGCGAGGCGGGCAAATAGGACAGGTTGAGATGAGGTGAGTCGATTCTCCACAGTACTATAAATAAACTGAAATCATAATTTCTATTTGTTTATTTATTCATTTTCTTTTCAGGTTAGTTCCTTTGTTAATCAGGGTTTGCCACAGCGGAATGAACCGCCAACTTATCCAGCATATGTTTTACGCAGCGTATGCCCTTCCAGCCGCAACCCAACTCTGAAAAAACACCCATACACTCTTACATTCACACACATACTGTACACTATGGCCAATTTAGCTTATTAAATTCACCTGTACCGCATGTCTTTGGACTGTGGGGGAAACTGGAGCAGTTTTGTTGTTGCAGCTTTACCTTCTAAAATGTGGAATCAAGCCAGACTGCTAAATTGGTGCTTATACAGCTTGCTTGACATCCATCTTCTTATGAATTGTTCATAGCAATACCAGCTTATTAAGGACAAATCCTTGAAGCTCTATGATGATTTCATATTGATTGTAACGTTTTGTGCAAAAAAATAAATAAATCCATAAAACCTATACAGTCTAAAGGGTAAATATGGGGAGCTCTGGTTTGGACTATCAATTATTTTCTAAGCTGAGGGTGAACACCTGCTCAGGGCAGAGATTTAGATGATAATTACTTCCATTAGCATTCAAGAGGAAACAACATGAATAATCATTGATATACCAGAAATAGCGAGCAAACCTAAACTGAACACTGAATCTGGGCACAAACTAAGCAAATATTTAGACACTGCTCAAGAATCAAGTTGGATCTGTAAAAGAGGCACATCTACAATGACAGCTTGAAAGGTTTGATTGAGTAGTTGAAAAAAAGTGTCATTATTGTGGAATCAGTGGTTCTCCGGAGAGAATTGGCTGAGACTCAAAGTAATTGAGATGTCACCAATGTTTCCCTTAAAACCCTATGAGCAAAGACAGGTTCAGGTGCAATGTCAGAGCACACCTAATGGGATTGTGGGATCACTGGGGTTCAAGGCTTTCTGTTTTTGAAAACCAAATGCAGAGCTGAAAAACAGAGAGTGCATAAATCACATGCTAATACAATCAAGCTATTTTAGTTGAAATTTCTATATTAATCTCATAATTTTGGCCAAAAAATATCAACACATCAATATAAATATAAATGTCAACACTTCTCACAAATGGCTATTTTTGCATTTTCTAAATAATTTAATTAAAAACATTTTTGTGTGTGTAAATAAAGATGGCATAGAATGGAAATTGGTACTGGCTGAATAATAAGACTTCAGTACATGGAAATGATATTCTGTGAGCCTCAAACATCATTCGTATATATATTTCATTTGAGCAAAAGACCAGAGGAAAAATATGCAGATCAGAACACCATACAGACACAGACTGTTCATAACCCTCAGGATCTTTAAATAGCACACACTAGCAGTATTTGATTGGTCATAATGTTTCCTAGTGAGATTATAAAATATATATTTCTTTATGCTTTATGTTTAACACAGCTTAAAATGTAACATTATATACATTTCCGGAGATTATGAATTATGTAGCCAGAAGTACATATGGCTGCATTTCATTTTTAAAATGAATACGGGGCGGTAAATACTGCTACGGGGCGTTATGAGACTGCTCCTTTTCAAGCTTACAAGCTGACCGCTTACCTCCATGTGATGGCTTTCCCACTGTTAACAATTTGTTCTGGTAGCTTGCCATGTATGTCAGCAGACTTGAGATGCAGAGAGGTGTTGGCCATGGCAACAAGGTTTGAGTCTGGCAAAGAACGGTACCAGAAAGACAAAAGACAAAAAATAAAATAGACAAGTAAATAAAGGTGAGAACGTGGTCAAATCTGAAAACATGGTAAAAATCCGGCGAGGGTTACTTTTTAAAACTGTCGGTTGGGTTTAGGGAAGTAGGTGGGCAGGTCAATTGGTGTTTTTGAAAACACTATTGGTTGGGTATAGAAAAAGGAGGAGGGTGGGTAAGTCGATTGGTCAGTTAGTCAGTCATTCAGTTAGTTGACAGCGGCCTCTGGTGGATTTACGCAAGAACAGCAGGCACGAATGGCACTTGTGAGAGAAATTTGAGATCCAAAAAAAGCGTATACAGCAGCCTCTGGTGGATTCACAAAAAACAAAAACTGCAAAAAAAATGTAGATCCTGGGACGTATTTGGCACTCTCCAGAAATGTATATAGAGGTACATTTGTAAATCATGCTGTGTGTATGTCAGCAACTGATATGAATTCATTTTAATCACATAATAAGAAAAAAGAAAAGAAAAGAAAAGACCCATTAATGTAACATCCATGAGACAAAAATAAAACACAAACAATAAATTAAAAAGAATAAGGAAGAAAATAAAGTATCACAAGATTATCAGTTAAGAAACAAAGCATAATACATAATATACCAAACAGTGAATCCAGTCCCAAAGATAATCACTGGAGAATATCATGCATCATGCAATAATGAGTATAAAAAGAAGACCCCAAAACAAATTTGCAAAGTTCATTATGCTGTATTAAGCAGCAGGCGCTTCAATGCAGATCCAATTAATATTTATGACCCTTCCAAATAAGGTGAAAGACATTTGGTTGTTAATAGACATGTAAAACCATTTCTTGGGAATTTTTGCACTTATCGAACCCACACACTGCCTTTGTAGATATCAAAGAACAGTTTAAACTTAGTGCATTCTCAAAAAATAAGGGGTTTACAGAATTTTGTTTCCACCATGAAATAAATGATATTTATTTTGAAAAGTCAATCGAGAGTTTATCTGCAGCTTAACATAATGCAATTCTGTTTTACTCCAAAATTTCTTCCAATTTCAACTTATAAACTCCCAACTGTCAGTCAATGTCTTGATATTTTGAGAAAAATGTTAGAAATGTGAGATACAAACTTACAGTTACCCCCTTAAAATAAATACTCCATATTGTTATTAATGTTTCAACAAAGAACCTTCAATATCCAAAGCATTGTTACATTCCACAAAAGGTTCTAATTAAAATAGTTTCTTCAAATTGTTTAAATAGCTCTTAACACTACGAATAAAACACATTTTTCTAACATTTTGTTTGTATTTTACGATTCTAAGTATCCTGTATTTCATACTTTTTCCTCTCAATATTTTAAAGGGTACCTATGATGAAAATCATCTTTTGTAAGCTGTTTGGACAGAACTGTGTGTAGATAATGTGTGTCCACTGTCATATTGGGGTGATTTAAACACAGTCTAAGTCTAATAAGTCTCTTTTTTTAATTTCCTGAATTGAGGCCCACAGCAACATGTCGTAGGAGTGCAGTTTCCCTGCTCACCAATTACTTGACATCCGCGTATTAACATGTCTCCATAGTAACGTGCATATCAACAAGACAGGACATGCTAAAAGAAACCAAGATTGAAAGATCTGTTGAGCTCTCTCTGATCATCAATCATCATTAAATGTGATCAAGGGTGAGCTTTACAAGTTTAAAACGTTTTAAAACAGTGCATGTTTGTAATGAATTACATCAATTTTATCGTCTTTATCACCACAGTCGCGTGTCAGTACAATTATGAAAGTAGATGCTTCAATCCCAGTTTGCGGATGTTAAATCAAGTTTATTTTGTACATTAACATAACAAATATCCACACAGCAGTTATAGTCATACTAATGTATATCCTGTCACATTTGCCATGCAAAAACAGTGCAAAGTTAAACATGCTGTGTGTGTGTGTGTGTGTGTGTGTGTGTGTGTGTGTGTGTGTGTGTGTGTGTGTGTGTGGGTGTGTGTGTGTGTGTGTGTGTGTGTGTGTGTGTGTGTGTGTGTGTGTGTGTGTGTGTGTGTGTGTGTGTGTGTGTGAGTTTTTGTGATTGTGAATTTTGTAATGACATTGTGTGTGACTCATCATTCTCATCGACTCATTAACTCCAAAACAAATACATCAAACAATCATTGGGAAAGTTCTTACTGTAGTAATTCTCACAAACGTTATGTGAGATCTGCTTCCTTCATGTCTGTCACTGTGCTGTTTATCTGACGCAGCCGAGGTAGAGATTGAGGCACACTCTGACAGGCACGTGGGAACGTGGGCGGGGAGAACTAGCATTAAAGGCACAGGCAACAATAACAGCTACAAGATGCTCGGAGCAGAAAATACAAACTTCTGAAAGGTATAATAAATAACCTGATGGGTGTTTTGAGCTGAAACATTACAGACACACAAAAGACTTCTTGAATCTTAAAAACGGCTTAAAATAGGTGCCCTTTAATTAAATTGCCCCATCAAGGATTTTTCAAACCTTCTATGTAGTGTGCAACACAGCTCTAAGTAAATGAAAACAGCCTGAGAGTTTTAAATCTGAACATGCACCATGTATATAGTTATTGTTTATGAAAAGAAAAAGTCAACTCTGAGTCATTTAACAAGTCATTTTTAAAACAAATCCCAAGCCATTTTATACTGACGTCAGAGTGAAATATTTTTAACTACCTGAAGACAAGGCTGTGAAAAACCATTCACAGTAGTGTAGCCCCAACCTAGTGTTGTGTTTTGTTATTTTACTGATGACTGCTAAATGCACAAACACATTGTTTGCAGGCTGGTTGTTATTAAAGGAAAAAATATTTTATTTGGACCAGTTTATTCTTCCACTGAATCATAACCTGCAAGTATGAATGAAATGGTTGCATTCATGTTTTTACTTTACAGTTATAACAAACCAGCTAATTTCTGTGGAGATCAGTAATTTCTACATCACTTGACTGAATCAGCCTCTCTTTGAACTAAAGTTAGCAAAGAATTTTTAAAGAATTTCAAAGAATGTCACAGATGACCCATAACCCATAAAACTGTCATTTCATCTCAGTCTGCCCGGCCTACACTCCATCTTTCTCATTGATTTATTGTGGGAGATTTCAGCCTGGAAATGCGGCGAGAATCGATTTTACCCTGGTTGAAGATGTGACTGTCAATAACCACGGCTGACTAATCATTTTGCACCCCCACTGCTGGCCAAACAAATCAACTGAACCGGATACACTTAAAAGACATAAACTAGCATTTTCCCCACCCCTTCACCTTCTCAACAAACAATTATGAGCATTAGCATCAGGCTGAGAAGATCGATTTACAGCAGGAACAGACGCTCCTATGGAGCAGTGACTCAGTCTGTCTAGTTTGTGCGTCACACGTAATTACAGATTCTATACAATGTGTCACTCACCGTGTACCCCTCCTGAAAACACTGCCTTCTCAGATTGGATCTGGAGGTATAGGAAGAAATCCCATCTTCTAAAATACCTGGTTGATTTTTGAGGGCAGCATAGATATATGATAACCTAACGTGCTGTGCAGACACTTTGGCAGTTGGCTAAAAAGAAAAAAAATGTTGTGGAGCATTTAATATGTTTCTACAGACAAATAAGAAACACAGTCATCTACTTAAATTTGTTCTAGACAGGATGTTTATGGTGTCTTGAAATCTGATTTGAAGTTTTTTTCGAGGTACAGACACAACACATTGTCAGGTTAGTCACTTTGCAAGCTACACTTTTAAACTATAGTTATAAAGCATTCATTTAAAGACAAACATTAACTGAATATATATATGTATATTATGTATATGTCATATTGCATGCAACTCATTGCAAGGTATACAGTTGAAGTCAGAATTATTAGCCCCCTTTGAATTTTTTTTTCCTTTTTTAAATATTTCCCAAATGATTTTTAACAGAGCAAGGAAATTTTCACAGTATGTCTCATACTATTTTTTTCTTCTGGAGAAAGTCTTATTTGTTTTATTTCGGCAAGAATAAAAATTAAGAATTTAAAAAAATGTTATGAACTATTTTAAGGTCAAAATTATTAGCCCCTTTAGGCAATTTTTTTTTTCGACTGTCTACAAACCATCATTATACAATAACTTGCCTAATTACCCTAACCTGCCTAGTTAACCTAATTAAACTAGTTAAGTCTTTAAATGTCACTTTAAGCTGTATAGAAGTGTCTTGAAAAATATCTAGTAAAATATTATTTATTGTCATATATTGAAAACATCTTCTCTCCGTTAAACAGAAATTGGTGGGAAAAATAAACAGGGGGGCTAATAATTCTGACTTCAAATGTATATATCACTGCCAAACGCTGCATAATAATTGACGACTCACTGAAAAAAAGCCATTTTAGAAGCAAAACACTAGTAACTTCTACTAGTGCAAATAATATTTAGCATAAAAAAGGCCTGTTTAAATACAAATCCCTATTTACTGCATAGTCTTATATGCTGTTAATTGATTAATAGCTATATGCAAAATACCTTTATTCGTATTGCTTTATTGTGACAAACTGTACAATAAATGTTTTAGTTCTGCCTGCTTTAAATAAATTTTTATTTGATATTATTACTGTTGAAAAACATGAGATGAATAACAATGAACATTCTCTTGACAGAAATATTTTTTTAACAAAATAACATCAACAAAAATTATAATAAAAACTATAATTTCATATATTTTTTTGTGAGAATAGCTCTAAATCAGGGGTGCCTAAACATTTTAGCTTGAAGGTACAAATATACCAAACTATTTTACATTAAAGTTGCCATGGGTAATTTCCTAATTTATTCCTTATATTTAAAAATGAATAGAAAACATTACTTTGAATCATATTACCTAATGCAGTATAACTTCTATTATATACTATTGCAATCAAAACATAAACAATCACATTTATAACACAGTGGAGTTCAATGCTGAATACACCAGTCAAGCAGAATCTGTCTTTGCTTTGATTTGCTTACCAAAGTCCTCTGTCCATTGGGTGACAGTATGTGCATTATAAACTAAATCGTATTAATTGACACCATTTAAATTAAAATGTTGAGGTTCAGTTGGCTTTTTTGTAGCTTAACAATAAAACAAAGAAATAAAAGGTTACATTAAATTTTAAATGACATTCTCTAAACCTTCCCCATCATTCTCTCTCTCTTCTCAGATGGGATAGCGGGTTAAATCAAAGGTTACCATGGGCCAACTTTGGCTCGCGGGCCCTAGTTTGGGCATTTCTACTCTAAATGATGTTTAAAATTAGTTTAGACTCAAATGAAAAAGAGTTTTCGTTTTCACAAGTATGTCTACACTCTCAGAAATAAAGGGCAGTACCTTTTCAAAAGGTACATATTTGTGTCTGAAGGGTCCATAATGGTACCTTAAAGGTACTTTTAAGATACATTTGGGTACTAATAAGCACCTTTTAGGTACTACTGTGGACTCTTTGGCTACAAATGTGTACCTTTTGAAAAGGTACTGCCCCAGTGACAGCTCCTGTACCTGTATTTCTGAGAGTGTAGCATTTATTTTTAGCATTTAATAACTACAATTTACACTTATTAGAAAACTTACTAGAAAAATCTTTCAACAGTTCAGGACATTGGCAGCTTAACAGAGAGAGTCAAGGTTATGAAACTGTGTCAGTCTTGTTTTCAGAGTTGAAGTTCAGTTTAGTTCAGTTCAGTGTGCTTTAAATTTCACTGCTGAAAGTTTAAACACTGAAGAGCAAATTCATTGATGCGCAGCTCCACAAGTTCCGAACCATGCAAGCCAGTGGCGACAGCGGTGAGGAAAAAAAACTTCACCAATTGGCGAAAGTGAAGGATAAAAAAACTCAAGAGAAACCAGGATGGTTGGGCATGATTATTTCTCCTATGGCCAAACGTCTTGTGCAGAGCTGCAGTCTAGGCGCCGGAGGCTGGAGAGGGCTGGATGTCCATCGTGGAGAAGCTGCAGGTGGGAGAGCTCACCGGCTGGTGTACAGCCTTGCCCTTTAGGATCAATGTGAGGACTCGTCTGTCATTGGGGTCTTACAGGAATCTGTCTCATGCTTTCCACTCCTCGATGACCACCACAGCAGCTGCTCAGTTTTTTAAAAACCCCGCTCCGGTTGCTCTAAATAATGCAGACTAACAATCCTTCAGAGGGTTTGGATTTCAAAAGCATTTGTGTTTTATGTGTATGCTAATGCAAAGAGATGTGTCTTTAATCTAGTTTTAAACTGACAGAGTGTGTCTGCTTCGCGAACTGTGCTAGAAAGGCTGTTCCAGAGTTTAGGTTCTGGGAATAATTTTTTTTTTCAGAATAAATTGTGTGTAGAAGACATGATGGGCTATAATACACCAGAAAAAATACTGGAGAGCTAAGCCATTCAGGGCTATGTAGGTAGTCAATAATTTTTTTTTATTTATGCAATATTTAAGTTAATGACTAAACTTCACTTAGGGGTAAGGACAGGGACAACAGGCATTAAGAATTTTCTAGACATGTAAAAACATATTGTTTTATTTTCAGAAATAAGTCAAACATGTGAGTTTTAAGAGAGTCAAAATAAACTGTCAGTGGGGTAAGTAAAATACTTGCCTCAAATCTTGTTTTTGTTTTGAATACGTTTAATTTAATTACCCACTTGCAGATTGTCTATCTTGTTTTAAGTGGGGAAATCACTTAATTTTATATAGAATATGATATCTTTATAAATAATATATTTTATTTCTAGATATTTGGACTAGAAACAAGACAAAAAAAGCTAAACATCTTCTTTTTTTACAGTGAAGACAAGGAATTTGGAGATTAATATAATTCCAGGATCAATAAATAAAGTTTTTCTTGGCAAAATGCATGTGCATTTTTTATTGTGCCAAATTAAATTGTGTAAATAGAGAAATAAATAGGACCAAACACTGAACCTTGAGGCCCCCCAGTGATTAACTGATGTAACTTGAAAGATCTTGAAAGAAGTGCCTGTGAGGTAAAAAAAACATTTTAAAGGGCCATAAAAACCCCCGTCTCAGCAGGGTGTTTTCACACCTCTAGTTTGGAAAAAGTCAGGAAAGTGGGTGTGTCCATCTCTGTTTAGGTGGGAGTGTCAGGGGAGGGAGAAGAGGGAAGGATTTGCAAATATTGGAGTTTCCGTTTGGGCACGCAAACGCAGGGGAGAAAGAGAGTGACTGTTTTCATGGACATCAGTAATCTAATTACTTGCTAAATTATTAATTTGTCGACTTTAACTGCAGTTTTGCACTTTAACTTGTTATTCAGGAACATTTCCTGCATGTCGCCCGTGACAAACAAGATATTGAAAGCGAGGAACTGCTGGAAGAGTGGAGTTTTAATGGTATGTTTGATACCGCACGGCGAATGGGAGAAAAAAATCCTCCGCATTTCTCTGTAACGTATGCACTTGGTAGGTAGTGTGTGTGTAGAGACTATATCCTGTCATAAAATGCAGCGACTATGGTATGTCATTAAAAACGGAACCTTTTATTTTGATTGTTAATATCCACTTCATTCAACAGTTTGTTTACCATGTGTCAATATTGTTTGTTAATTTTACTGAGAAACTGCTGCTAATTATTTAGCATGATTAAAGTACTGACACAAAAGAATTATTAATTTACAAATGACTAGGGACAGAAATATGAGACATAATCATTTCTGATACACTCTCACAGAAAACATTCCTCAGGTCACTCAGAGATCTGATCTTGACAGCAACTTCATGCTGTGAATCTGCTGCTGAACCGTATTTCAAAGATGTGCTGAATTCCAATGTAGAGACAATCGAAGACAATAAAGCACACTGAAGTACTTGTGTTCATGGAAGCAGCTTGTGGTTGTGTTTTTAGGTACTTTCCAGACTGTAACCATGATTGATAAGGTCTGTGTTTTCAACCTTGCTGAAATATCCTTAAAATTAACCAGCATGAAACCCATTCTGCTCAGCTTTCAACTGCACCACCAACATGTAACCACATTTAACCCTCCCTCACATATTTTGTTACAATGTGAATTTTTAAAGATGCCTAGGCAAGATTTTGATACTCAGAGCACTTCAATTGATGTTTCATAAAACATTTGAAAAGAATTGAAAGGGGTGGTTCTTTTTTACTGAAAAAGTGGACCTTTTTTGCAGTTATTTAGGCCTCATGAAAGGTCTAAATGCTGCATTTTAGTGACATTTTAAGCACTAAACTTTGCTGCATTAGCTTGTTGGATGGTGATTATAACCACACTTTTTATACCACAAATATTTCCTACAATTTTGCCAAAGTGCTTACCATACCATTTTATCACGAAGTATTTATTGACAATTTGCATTTAACTGTAAATTATTACAATTGTTTAAATGTTATGAGATAAGAATTTTAAATAAAAAAAAATTAAGAAATATAAAAAAGACTTATTTTTAAATACAAACATTATCGGACATTATCAGAAAGGCTGTTCCAGAATTTAGGAGCCATAACTGAGAAGACTCTACCTCCTTTAGTAGACTTCACTATTCTGGGTACTACCAGAAACATCTATTTTACATTCATGCAAATACATGTATTTATTTGTTACTTCAATACATTATAATGAAATGAAGAGACAATTATTTAACATTATGTTAAAAATTGTCCCTCAATGAAAATGAGTTTGACATCTGGAACCAATGTAGTCCTGATATTCTCAAGCAAAATAGTGTTGTCAAAATAAGTTTGCAATAATAGTCTTGAACAGAGATGGCAAAAGTACACACATCACATCCTTTACTTAAGTAGAAGTACAGATAATCATGTTTAAAACGACTCTGGTAAAAGTAGAAGTACTGACTACACTTTTGTACTTGAGTAAAAGTAAAGAAGTACCGCCTGAAAATGTACAAAAGTTAAAAAGTACTCATTTCAACCACAGTCCCAAAGACATGCGGTATAGGCAAATAATAATTCAACTAAATTTGCAGTAGTTTATGTGTGTGTGTGTGTGTGTGTGTGTGTGTGTGTGTGTGTGTGTGTGTGTGTGTGTGTGTGTGTGTGTGTGTGTGTGTGTGTG